>JAGDYQ010000167.1:1052659-1192659 GCA_021962125.1 Bulinus truncatus
ATATATCTTTCTATCTATCTATCTATCTATCTATCTATCTATCTATCTATCTATCTATCTATCTATCTATCTATCTATCTATCTATCTATCTATCTATATATCTATATATCTATATATATATCTATCAATTAATAAATCTATCTATCTATCTATCTATCAATCAATAAATCTATCTATCTATCTATATATTTATATATATATATATATATTGTCATGGCTGTATTTTGTGTATTAATTACTTGTGTATATAATATATTATTCTTCTTGACACTTCTTCTTCTGGTAGGTGTATATAAATTATTTGTAGTATGACCGATTAGCCTGTCTCTTCTGAGTTTCTTGTATATTTATTATTTGTACATTAAATGAAGTGTCCACAGATATGTGTGAGACGTAACACATATATTAACAGCTATGAAACACTGAATAAACAGTTTGTTGAAATATATATATGTATTTATTTACACTTGAATGATCTTACTTTAATGATGTATAATAAAGTAGAACAAAATGATGATGTCGTAGTTCCTCTAGTCTTGTCAAATATCCTCTCAAGAAATCTATCGTCTAATCATGTCTGAAGAAATATATCGTCTGCCTATCGTCTAATTATTCTCGTCTGCTCTTACTAATAATTTCTACTTCCGCTAAACTAGGTGGCCAGATAATTTTCATCTCTGTGCCTAATAACATTATTACATATATATATCAATTAATAAATCTATCTATCTATCTATCAATCAATAAATCTATCTATCTATCTATCTATCTATCTATCTATCTATCTATCTATCTATCTATCTATCTATCTATCAATCTATATCTATCTTTATCTATCTATTTATCTATCTATCTATCTATCTATCTATCTTATCTATCTATCTATATTCATTTATATCTATCTATTTATCAGTCTATCTATGAACTATATATAATGTTTGATTGTTCAGCATTGAACACAACGCTATGCTAAGACCGCCTGTGTTTATCTCAACCACAGCTGAACACATCGGTCCAGACACTCGTATCTCACCTATAACCGTTAAATTTCAATGTTATCACGCTCACTCGGGGTTGTGCTATTTTATGTCTGCGGCATGTATGATGAGCTAAATACAGAGGAGACTTTGGAAGTTCTTTGGGGGGGGGATGCCATTTATGGGGCCAAATGATATTCATTGGCGGGGCCGACTCTAAAAGTCATACACTAGGCCTGGGCCAGTCCCGTAGAGAGCTTAACTCTCGCCCGGGGCACAATACCTTTTTAGTGCCCCCCCCCCCAATTCGAAAACCATATAATATGTAACATATACCTTTTGGCGCCCCTTTAGTGAGTAGCGCCCGGTGCAAGATGCCCCCTTTGCCCCGCCCCTCACTACGCCTCTGGCCTGGGACGATTCGTTAGTTTTGTAACTGTTAGGTAACAAAATAAATATGCTTCTCTCTCTCTCTCTCTCTCTCTCTCTCTCTCTCTCTCTCTCTCTCTCTCTCTGTCGTCTCTATCTTTGACTCCCAGATAAATGTAAGCCCGTGTTAACAAAGTAATAAACTGATATTGGCTTACACACCAGTCCGTCCTAACGCATGGGCCAACAAGAGCACTTGGCCAAAACGGGGAAGGGTGGTTGGGGAGCACTGGCGGCGGAGCAGGGGGGTAGTGCCCCCCCCCCCTTAAACTTTTTGGGTGGCGGCGCCCCTTCCCTTGAATTTCCAGTCTGCCCCCCCCCCTAAAATTTTTACTTTTTTAACTTTGTAATTCATTTAGTTTATATGTATGTTTTCATTTTCCATAATTCATTTGATTATTTCTTAAATTTAATATTTGAAAGAAATTATAATTAATTGACATTTTACAGTAATCACATTATTGAGAGTTGTTGTGGCATATTTTTTAAATTAGTTTATTTTAAGTACCCGGCTTTGCCCGGGTTTAAAATAATGTTTTCTGTTTATTTAAGAAGCGTAATTTGTCGTTTAATTAAGATTTAAAATAAGACGCGTAAAAAAAGGGTTTATTTGCAGGCAAATTGCAATAAAATGGTACATTAATCTTAAAGCAATGTGATACACAACATTTTTGGCAGTTCATCTCTCTCTCTCCCTCCCCTCCCTCCCTCTTTCCCTCCCTCTCTCTCCTCCCTCTCTCTCCCTCTTTCCCTCCCTCCCTCTTTCCCTCTCTCTCTCTCTTAGACATGACTGTATCAAAAGATGACAATTCCTATGGATGAAGGAATGGAATGTAATAATGTAGTAAGTAATGTGATATTTGGTTCCCCGTACCGATCATATTTATAGTAAGTTAGCTATGTGGGAGAGAAGCTCGTAAAACCTGAAATCGGGGTAAAAGTTTGCCAATTTTCATGTCTTTGATATCCAAAATAATTAATTACAATTAAAGTACCCATTGAGATGGAACGAAACCTGTTTAAGAACGTTCCCCATGTAATTTTGTGTACGTGTACCCAGTGGCGCAACCAGCAAAAAATGCTGGGGGGGGGGGGGGGCTCACATATTGAAAAAAGACAGTTTGACAGTCTTTTTTGTAACTTTATAACGTAAATTATGTATTGATGATTTGGCCTGGGGTGGCTCAAGCCCTCCCCCTGCCCCCACTCCGGTTGCGCCACTGCGTGTATCAAATTTCACGTTATTTGGTTGTCTGGATCTTGAATTTTAAGGGAACAGACAGACATATAGCAAATGCGTCTTATAAGTATAGAGAAGTATTGTCATCTACCGAATGACGGGAAATGTAATTTTTAAAGAAAATACAATTATTTATTATCTTTTCATAAATTACTTTTTGTTTATTGAGTTTCCCGTTTCTGGTTTCATATTCATCATCATTCATGATAATTATCAGTAATTTTCTGATCTAATTTCACTATTAAATTTGTAAACAAACTGACATTACGAATCAGTTGACGACAGAAGTGCTCAATGTTCATTTTTATTTTTTTTAGTATACTAGTTATCAAAGACCCGGTACCCGGACCGGCGAGTAGGCACACAGTTGGAGTTGAAAATGGTGATATATATTTCAGCGCGTTAACAATCAGTCTATATACTTGCAGTGGCCCCAAGGACATGAACAGATTATTGTAGCCAAAATACATTTGAGAATAGGGACACCTATTAATACATCAAATAAAGTTCATATGTTAAATAGTTCCTCCCAAAGAAAATATTCCTCACTATGGGTAAACATAAACAACAACTCTTAAAATCATATTCCTTCATAATATTTTAATGGACTCCTTTCCAAACAGTTATTCATTCAATGTTTTATGATGTTCAACATGGCGTATTTTAAAAAAAAAGAGAGACGTGAGTGAGTGCTTGTGTTAAGCAAAACGCTACATGTTTAACAGGTTATACACATCGTAGCATAGTACAATTAACTAAGAAAAATTGCCGACCCGGCAGTGCAAAATATAGGTAGTTAGGGGCCCGGTGTCTTGGCCACTTTGGGGGCTGCCCCTGAATTATGACATGGGATAATTTTTTGACGCTTCTCAAGCTTGGTCCCGAGAAGAAAGAATCGTTGTGTAGCTTTTAGCTGACCTTCTATTAAAAACATATTATTCCATCAATGCAGTTGAGGCCGTAGACGCAGAAAACATTAGGCCTCTTAAAAAAGAAAGACATATCAAAGCTTTCAACATTATAGTTCTGTGAAGCCAATGCCGAACCAAGGGATTTTAGGCATCTTCGGAAGCCGCTACATTTTGACATAAGATAATGTCCTTAATATTTAGTTTAAAAAATATTTTGGGGGTCCCTCATCAAACTGGGCCCCCTCCATACACCCTCTGTGTGAAGCCCCCATCATAAATGGGTTAGTTTGCATTGTAAACGTTGTGTACGGCGCTACTCAATCTCAACCCTTTTTTAATTCATTCATGTGACGTAATAGTCAAAAAATGAAAAAAAAAGTGACGTATTTTAGGTTAGTAATAAAGGGAAATAATTGTACATTAGAAATAGACATATTTTAGAAATAAAAACAATTTAAACAATATAAATATTACATTATATTGAGGTATCCATAATTATGGTTTAAAATTTAAATTGTGGAACATACACAGAATATTAATTGAACGATTTCTGTAAATATTTCTTTTATGATAGCTTCTCATTTAATAACAAATTGAACACCATAATTTTATTACGATACTGTGAGATATACATAGACCATGGAACATCGATTCGCTTTGTGATTTTGTTTAGGAGAGTATCACAGAATATTTTGGCATGATATGATTTTGTGGTACCTTTCCTAAGATCGCTTTATTGATCTTGTTAAAGATTGAGGCGGTCGAAAACAGTGTTACATTGTGATTGCCATTTGGCATTACGATCTTACCAGCCGTATGTTAGTGTGCGGTGTTTTGTCACCTCGGCACTAAACATATGGCTAGTCCAATGTCATTTCTGGCAGCCATGTAAAGACAATTCTTACTCGGCTGACCAGTTGGTAGCCGGATCATGCATGCTAAGAAGAAAACAGTAAATGTTTCTGCCATCTTGGATAAATTGTTTATGCCGCCATGTTGGATGATAGACGGAAGTTGCGATGACAGACGGAAGTCGCAATGACAGACGGAACTCGCGATGACAGACGGAAACCGGAACATATGATGTAAAATTTGTATTATAGATTATGTTTTAATAATATCGATTAAATACTTGCTACAGAATTACTACATTCTATTATAGAATAAAGGGGGTAAAATTTGTCTTTCGGTCATATTTTGGCTTGCCCGTCCTTAAATTTTCAAGGAGGGGGGGGGCGGCGCCCCCCCCCCTTGAATTTTGGCTTGCCCCCCCCCCTTAAAATATATCGTTCCGCCGCCGGTGGTGGGGAGCAAAGAGTATAATGGGGCCCAATTTTAATCGATCATATATTATTCTTCAAAATGGTTGTTTTTAAGTCCCAGAACACACTGGTTTGATCGAGGGGGATGGGTGGGGGCGGTATAAATATTATTTTTAAGTGCAGTTCTTGTATGAGGTCAACATAGTAATAGATCTACACGTCTGTGTTGTAAAGTGACAGACTAACAGAACTTCGGCCCAGATTATTTGCTCAGCAGTTTCACCACCGATAGTCTTCACAGGGGGGGGGGGGCGAACTCTGACCCTGTTTACCTCTGACCCTGTTTACATTTTTGTTAGTTAGACACATTGTGTTCGTTTTGTTTTTGGCCAGTTACGTAACTGGAATACAACATTTCAATGAACAGGATACTTTCACCGTTGATTTGGTAACGACTGAACTTTTATTTATTGATAGCATATACCTCATTCTTTGCACGTCCCAGTGTTGGCCAATAAACGGCTCACAGAGCAGTATGCGGATCATCGTTTAGGTTTGCTTGGCTCTATATGAGCACATATCGTTTCATTCATTTTGTTCACTAAATCTGGGTACATTCACTGTGATGCGGCCCTTTTAAAATTGTTTTTGTAACTATATAAAAACCAGAAATGCGGCTCTCATCAATCCATTGGTTGCCAACCCTGGCTTTTAATTTATAAGATACTAGATCAAAGGCCCGATACTTGGACCGGCGAGTAACTCATTATAATTGAGTTGTATCCCTTTGACCATCTTTACGGATTCCCCAGTCTATTTTTAGACGCCGAACTTATACACACGTACGCCAGGCTAGCCGATTATGTATTAGAAATACACGGGTGGTAGTGTAGGTGGCTCCGTACCAAGAATGTGGTGCGGTAATTAGTTTACATTTACGACTCTTAGCTCGCACCGCAGATGAACCTACACAAGGAACAGATGAACCTACACAAGGAACAGGTGAACCTGCACATGGAACAAATGAGCCTGCACATGGAACAAATGAACCTACACAAGGAAAAAATGAACCTACACAAGGAACAGGTGAACCTACACAAGGAACAGGTGATCCTGCACAAGGAACAGGTGAACCTGCACATGGAGCAAATGAACATCCACAAGGAACAGATGAACCTACACAAGAAACAAATGAACCTGCACATGGAACAAATTAACCTGCACATGGAACAAATGAACCTACACAAGGAACAAATGAACCTGCACAAGGGACAAATGAACCTACAAAAGGAACAAATGAACGTGCACAAGGAACAAATGAACTTACACAAAGAAACAAATGAATCTACACAAGGAACGAATAAATCTACACACGGTACAAATGAATCTACAAAGGAACAAATGAACCTACACAAGGAACGAATAAATCTACACAAGGAACAAAAGAACCTACACAAGGAACAAATGAACATACACAAGGAACGAGTAAATCTACACAAGGTTCTATGTTATGGGGCAAAAATTGTGGTTTTAAAAAAAATCAGTCTTGTGAATAATAGTTGGGTGAGGTGTTGGTGGTGGTGGTTGGGGGGGGGGTTGCTAGGCCTTACATCATACTTATCAATAGATAAGTATATCTTGTAAATAGATTGATAGACAGTTTGACAGATGGACAGATAGATACACAGTAATAGTAAGTAAGTAAAGTTCCCTTAACCCTAACGGGCCATCGGGCAGACGAAGTGTAGAATTTATCTGTTTCTATCACCTCCGCATATGAAGGGATTGTGTGGTTAGCACAACGCCCAGCCGCCTTTAGATAGATACATAAGTTTACATTAACGGAATATGTACTCATACCAGATGATACAAAATGCTATTATCTACAGGTCTACCACCAATAATTAGCATAATTTCACTCCATTGTCAGGTGGCCATGGATCTACTTACTATTGTCCTGCTGACTGCCACTTTGGCCCTGATTGTCCACCTGTGGTTTCGACGTCCAAACAGCAACTACCCACCTCAACCATGCAGACCACTGCCTATAGTCGGTCATTTATTTACCTTGGACCGTGACCTTCGAACTCAGTACAAAAAATGGCACAAAGAACTGGGGGAGATTTTCAGGTAATGACGTCAGGGGTTACTGAAGGGAAGGAAAATACACTATGTCTAAAAAAATATT
Source organism: Bulinus truncatus (assembly GCA_021962125.1). NCBI lineage: Eukaryota > Metazoa > Mollusca > Gastropoda > Planorbidae > Bulinus > Bulinus truncatus. The sequence continues at coordinate 1,059,668 of JAGDYQ010000167.1, forward strand.
TTTTTTTTACATTTTTATATACTAAAAAAAATACCTTTTTTTTTTTTTTATTTTTTTTTTATTTTTTTTTAACGCCGCCATTGCCAGCATGGTAGGGTGTAGTGTGCCTACCACACCAACATTGTTGGCGGCGCTGATGCACGCCTACAGAGCGTCGGGGTGAGTGTGTCCGCTATCATCTGCAGGGATGGCAGAAAGATGGGTTTTAATCCTTGCCCAAACTGACCAGACCAGCAGGGTGTGTGTACTGCCGATCGGCCAGAATGGCAAGGAAATGGGTTTTTCCTGCCACTCCGACAGAGGGGAGGGTGTAGTGTGCCTGTACCCTCAGCCGGAAATGGCAGGCTGCGCAGGTGTGCTTGAGTGGAACGGAGAGGAAGGGTGTTGTGTGCCGACCACATCCGTCACCTCCGCCAGCTGTGAATACTGCGGTCTCGGATAGTCCTCATTGACCACAGTACCACCACCCTCGCAAGTAATGGTTTTTTTTTCCTGACTAGAGAACCCCTATGATCCATCCCCCCGTGGATCATGGCATGTCTCTTAGACCAGGAAGGAGAGATCACAAATTATGTCAAAATATTTTGTGATACTCTCCGAAACAAAATACCATTAATAATCGTAAATTAACTGTATTGCAGAAAAAAAATTTTTTAGATCACTTAAGTTAAAATGTATTTTCAGAATAGTACTCGTTCAAAAACTTCAATAATTTAAAAACTTTAAAAGTCATTTTTCTCTGAAAAAATACTTTGGACATTTTGCTACACTGTGGCAAATGAATTTCAAAAACCACCAGTCAGATTTTGTTAAAACTTCTAATTTATATTTAATAATAATATCAGAGACTTTTAAAGAAATTTTAAGCCCCATTTTTTTTTGGCAAATTTTTAATTTTCAAAATTAGCATTTTTTGCTATATTTCACCATACACAATTTTAAAAATTCATAAAAAATGTATTTATTAAATTATCAAATAAGTAATCTGACATTCCCTAAAGTAAGCTTTTCTGATTATAAAAATGTACAAGTTATATTAATCAGTATATAAATATTTCAGAAATATTTGCCACAAAAAGGTCATAAATTTCAAGATGGCGGCATACCACACCAACAAATATAAATATTATAATATTTTTTTTTTGCACAAAATTATGTTTCAACGAACTGTATCATTACTATGATAGTAAAATGTCTTAAACTTTAAAAATAAAAAAAAAAGCGGGGACACAAAAAACGCCTGAGAAAATCATTCCCATTTTCGTTATTTATTATAACTATTTTATGTCACACACCAGCTTTAAAGCCTGCCAAAGCAATACTATGTCACACACTAGCTGTAAAGCCTGTCAAAGCTATATTAGGTCACACACAAGCTGTAAAACCTGCCAAAAGCTATATTATGTAACACACTAGCTGTAAAGCCTGCCAAAGCTATACTATGTCGCACACCAGCTTCGAAGCCTGCCAAAGCTATTTTATATCACACACCAGCTGTAAAGCATGCCAATGCAGGCTAAAGTGATAGAAAACATAATTGGAAAATTTTATTTTCTAAATGTTGTAATTGTATTTAAATATTTACCAAGTCATTTCATGTTGTAATAAGATATGTGACATGATATGTCATGTTTTATTGTTAACAACAGCGTTCAATAAGTTGACGGTTGTTTCTGAACTATAATAACAAATCACTTTCATTGAACAGTCTGAACATGGCCGGCACCCTGCTGGTGGTGTTGAACGGGTATGACCTCATTAAAGAGACCCTGGTCAAGAGGGCAGACGAGTTTACGGACAGGCCCCCGTTTTATATAGACAAGGTAAAATACATAATACGCAAAAACAAAAACTATGTTCATAATAATGTCATTTGTTCTGACTTATAGGTTATACAATATACACATACTACAGCCATTACTTATGAAACCAATTCTTAAATACACAATGGTCTAAAGGGTGTGTCTCCCTCACAGGTAGTTTTCGTATCGTGCGGTGAATGCGTTGTATGTCATACATTTCTTTGTTATTTCTGTTCATATCGTATTCTGTTCATGGCAATAAAGGCCACATGTTCTTTTATATTGCATTATTTCGTATATTTCTTTATTATCCCTTCTGTCGGATTTCGTTCAGCCAGCTTCAGCAGGCTTTCCCACTAGTTATACATATATGTGTATGTTAATCTATAGTAAAGAAATTATTAATCAACATTTAATGTGTCTATTTACTTAACAGAAACTGAGTCTAACATATTCAAAATTAGTCCAACAAACTACAAATTAGCCCATCGTAACTAAGTCCATCTTTAAGCAAAATTTAGCGCAACATAACCAAACATAGCCCCAATTTAGCAATTAAAATGTATATGAACCTAATCTAGCTAAAACCTGTTTATTATTTAAAAGGTGTAAAAAAAAAAGTTGTCAGTAACCAAAACAATACAGCCAAAAAGTATCCAGTAATACATAACGTACGTTCATTTCACTGACATATGAAAAACAAAAAAATGAAAAAGTGTTTTCAATGATTCAATGTGTGTAATTCTCTTGCAGGCTCTAGGCAGTCCATTCAAAGGCATTGTATTCGCCAACGGACCAAACTGGAAAGAGCAAAGAACGGTAACTCTAACCATACTTCGAAACTTCGGGATGGGGAAAAACATCTTGGCCCAGATGATACAAGTAGAGGTTGCCCATTTTGTTGATCTGTTGGCCCAGTCACAGGGGGCGCCCGCGGAAATAACCATAAAAACCAATATGGCCACGTCCAATATCGTGAGTACGTTTTTGCTAGGTCGGAGGTTAGAGTACACAGATGTGACCTTTCAAAGGTTAATGGAACATATGCGCGACCTCTTAAGCGACATCACCATTGCCCAAAATGTCCATCGATTTCCCTTATTTGGTCTGCTGCCAGGCGACATGTTTCACGTCAGGCGCATGGAAGAAAACGCCAAGGTCATCATGGACACCATCTACAAGTTTATTCGCGACACAAAGTGTCAAACGTCTGACGACGGCGCGCCAAATAATTTCATCACGGCCTATCTACAAGAGCGTGACCGGAAGCTGAACAGCGGAGAAGAGACCAATATGGATGAAGAAAATTTGGCCAAAATTTTTGCCGATTTGATCCTTGCTGGCACCCAAACAACTGGTACAGCTATCCTTTGGTGCATGCTATACGCAATCAATTTCCCAGAAGAACAAGATAAAGTTTTCCAGGAAATAGAGAATGAAATCGGACTAGAAAGGCAGCCGTCAATTCAAAACAAAGCCAAACTTGTTTACTTAAACGCTTTCCTCGCCGAGGTGGCCCGCCTTGCAAGTGTCGCCGCCCATGGGTTCACGCACCAATCTTCTACCGACACCACCATCAGGGGCTACACCGTCCCCAAGGGCAGCATCATAATACCCAATCTAGACTCAGTCATGTACGACAAAAAAATCTGGGGTGATGACGTCAAGACTTTCAAACCACAGAGGTTTATCAACTCCGAAGGAAAGCTACAAATTCCGGAACAACACGTTCCATTCGGCATCGGAAGAAGAATATGTCTTGGTGAAGGCTTCGCCAATACGGTCATCTTTCTGCTAATGTCAGCGCTATTTCAGAGATTTAAACTCCTGCCTACAGACACCAAGTCTCCACCACCTTTGAAATACATTTTTGGACCAGACGTTAATCCAGAACACTTTGAAATGCGTTTTGTTGACAGAAGAGCTAATTAACAATGGATTTTATTTTGAGCATGAATTGGAATATATTTTAATTTTAGGCAACTAAAATGTCACATTAAAAAAGTGAAGCTATAGATATAATGCGAACATTTTTTAAATCCATTAATTCCTTTTGCTATCTTTTATACATTAGTATAGTTTCGAGAAAATCGAATTTTAATAAAAGAATTACTAAACAAAAACACAAAGCAACGAAGACGTTCTTCAACTGTCCACTGTACTACATCTTATGGCAGTTGTTCTCAAAGTGTGGAGCGCGACTCAGCAGGATAGCATACCAGGTTCGTGTGGGTCGCGTCATAATGTAAATTTTCAACTGAAAATGTATAATTAAATCTAAACATGCATAATTTCAACTCTATTCTGTGTATGCCACTAAACTAAAATTTGTATACATTTGCAAAGAAGATGGGGAAATCTGTAAATACAACTGATAGTGCCTTTATTTTATTGTTGTTTTTCTTTGGAGGTGGTTGGGGAATAAAAATAAGCTTTTTTGTTTAAGTTGGTCATGAAACCAAAACTGTTGCTTCAGTGAGTCGCGAAACCAAAACTGTTGCTTCAGTGAGTCATGAAATCAAAACTGTTGCTTCAGTGAGTCGCGAAACCAAAACTGTTGCTTCAGTGAGTCATGAAATCAAAACTGTTGCTTCAGTGAGTCGCGAAACCAAAACTGTTGCTTCAGTGAGTCATGAAATCAAAACTGTTGCTTCAGTGAGTCGCGAAACCAAAACTGTTGGTTTATTTGATAATTAGCAATTATTCTCCTTGTACCAGATAAAATTTGTCAGTAAAAATCTGTTTTTCTTGTGTTCATTTCTTTGGTAAGCATTACGGTGAAGTCTAAATCATTCTATATTTATATTATTTTTAGATTAAAAAAAAAATTCTTTTTCTTTACAAAAAAAAAGTAATAATGCGTGGAAATCGAAGAAAACCAACCAATTATCTAGGTATTTCTGATTATAGCCCATGTGGCTTAAAATCTGTTTTTATGTTTATGCTTTATAAACAGTTGATAAGACATAAATAAAATATTTATTAAATAGATTTAAATTTATTTTAGCTGTATCATAAAACAATTTTTTTAATTTCAATTATATATTACTAGCTGTAACCCTGCAAAACCTTTGCATAGAGTTATACCCCCTTAGGCTTGATCAGTAAGCTAGGTTATTTTTTGGTTTCCGGCAGATCCGATTTTTTTCATGATTGTATTTTAAACTGGAATACTGTTGTATTAATTCTTTACTTTCGATTTAATGCAGAGCCCAAATCGCTTATATATATATATTATTGTTTTTTTTTTTTTTTTAAAAAACTAAATGATAATTTCTTAATACATTTTTAATGTTTCACGTAAAATACACATTAGCTTAGCCTGTTAGACAATACAAAACTTTGGTAAGTAATTTCCCTCAATATTAGCATTTACGGTGTTGTTGGATTTAGTAAGTTATCACAATTGAAATTATTTTTAATGATGCGACTGTTTTCATATAGCAGTGGTCATTGATAAATATTTACTAAGTAAGCCTCCTTCATTGAACAGCATTTGATGGTGACGCCCATATTCAGATCATAACTGCGAAATAAAAAAAAATATCAACAATGCTATTTCGGCGCCCTGCGTGGCAGCACCATCCTTCCTGCGTAACAGAATGAATGGCGATATATCGCCATCCATAGTTACAAAAAACGTTGTTATATTTCTGCATCCTTTAGGCAGAAACGTGTATAGACAATGTCCTGTAGTACCATTCACCGACTCGACAGTCAGTTCAAGGCTAAGAAAGTGTACAGAAGTTGTAGTTGTATTTTGATTTTTACTAATCTACTAATTACGTCTGCGATCGAGCGATTTTTTTAACTCTTCAAACAATCAGGTCTTTTTTTGACCTTTTACATTAGTCCTAATCTGGTAGTAAGTTGAATTTATAACTTATTAATTTTTTTTTGTATCTTGGTCAATGAGGGTTAAAAGATGGTTAGTGAAGATTAACGGATGGTTAGCGAAGATTAACGGATGGTTAGCGAATATTAACGGATGGTTAGTGAAGATTAATGGATGGTTAGTGAAGATTAATGGATGGTTAGTGAAGATTAACGAATGGTTAGTGAAGATTAATGGATGGTTAATGAAGATTAACGGATTGTATCACACCCTGCAGTGTATGTATCACACCCTTCTGTGTATGTATCACATCCTGCATTGTATGTATCACACCGTGAAGTGTATGTATCACACCCTGCATTGTATGTATCACACCCTGCAGTTTATGTATCACACCCTGCATTAATTAATCATCGATAGATGATACAAACAGCCATAAGATTATCTCATCGCCAGCTAACAGACGGAGAAAGACGCCAGGCTTAAAAAAAAAAGTCAGGGAGACCACCGCGACCACAGTTTGCTGGTTCGTCCAGTACATGGTCAACATGAAATCAGCCTACAGGTGAAATACATCATTAGTCAGAGTACAGCTGTTTGTGCGAGCTCGGTGGAACTTGAGACTGGACAATGGGGTGGCGGGCAGAAATGTCCCGCAGTCAGATGGAGCGGCCGTCCAAAACTGACCCGTGTTGGAGGCTCCAGAGGATCGAGCAGGCACTGATTACTCAGTTTCGTTCTAGGCATTTTGTCCAATGTCGATACCCTTTGCCGCCACTGCATAGAAGTAGGGGGAAACCGTGGATCACGTGGTTTTCGATTGCCCCGGGCTGGTGGACCACAGGGCCATTGGTCTTTATGGCAGTTTCCAGATGTAAAGGGACACAGGCGAGACAAAGTCTCAGCACGCAGTTATCACTGAGAGAGTTCAGAGAGTGAGAGAGAGAGAGAGAGAGAGAGAGAGAGAGAGAGAGAGAGAGAGAGAGAGAGAGAGCAATCAACGCGCAGGACAGGATCTTCTTGATATACAGGAAACGCAAAGGATGGCAAGAAATCTGCCTCGTTTAGTCGCTAGAATTTGTTAAAAAAATAACTGCAAGTCAGTCACGGTTTTCTTAATTCATACCAATGAATGAAAGACAGCCGCTTAAGATATGAGAAATAAGTTTGTTAATATTTCCATTTGTTCCAACAACAACCACGTCAGTTATTATATAAGGGTGGTGATGATGATAGATTTTTTATTCTGCCATATCTGGATTATGTCCCTTTCGAGGAAAAAAATCTGGGAAACTGACGTTTAAAATTTTCGCCCTGAAAGATTTATTGACGAAATGAGACAGCTAAACATCACTGAAGAGTTCATTCCCTTTGGTGTTGGGCGTCGCGTTTGTTTAGGACCAGGCCATGGCTATAAGCTGAATAGTCCTTTACTTGGGGATCAATGATACAATGATCTCTGTTTGTGTCGGTCATTCCCGAGCAACCTGCCCCACACCCCCACCTTTCCCTCCCTCAGTGATGACGTGTGTATGTAGAATATCACACACATCCCGTTACCTTACAAGGTGCAGGTCTTAGAGCATTAATGAACAAAGCCATAAGAAATGAATTGACTGAATGAAGTTTATAAAAATGTATAACAATAACATGCTTTTGTGCGGTCGATTATAAATTATTTATGACTGAATATTTTTAATCCAAGAGACTGAACGCTAAACTTCATTAGAAAAACACATAGTTGTTTCCCTTGTCAACATGCGGCTGAAAAGAAATGAAAGTAAACATAATAATTTTCATTTTTTTTTTCTGTTCATTTCAAATCTTATCATCACTGTTACATATATTGTTATGGTAACATTCAGTTGCGGATTTAATAGGGGATTCGAGGGGGGGCCTCTGAATAATGAGAGGGTCCCCTCAAAGCCTATTTATAACAATGAAATATGTTTCCTTTAGAAATGAAATAATTGAATAAATTCTCACAAAAACACGATATTTCCCCAAAATGTCCGTCTGGCGGACCACAGAGTATATATATAGAGATAGATAGATACTTAGATAGATAGATAGATACTTAGATAGATAGATAGATAGATACTTAAATAGATAGATACTTAGATAGATAGATAGATACTTAGATAGATAGATAGATACTTAGATAGATAGATAGATAGATACTTAGATAGATAGATACTTAGATAGATAGATAGATAGATAGATAGATAGATAGATAGATAGATAGATAGATAGATAGATAGATAGATAGATAGATAGATAGTGTCAGGGTTGTATGTTTATGTTTGCATTAGTACAGAGTTGGAGGCATTATGGTAGCTCAATGAATGAACAAGGCCGATCTTATACTACTTCTTCACATTCGTCTCAATAAGCAAACAAGGCAGATTGCTGATTCATTATTTTTATATATTGCAAACAAAACATTAAAATTAAGACACTAATTGCATTTCTCTAAATTACTACTTCAAATGTAAATTAACCTTCTTTGAAGGTGATAAAAGACTATTAATTAACAATACTACTTCATAGCTCAGAATCCAATTTACAAAAAACTAGCACGAGATAAAAAAAAATCATGACTGCCTAGTACCAAAACCAAAATATATCTCTCTCGACAAAGTTTGTATCCAAGTAAGGAAAAATTCATGTGACGTCAAATAGCAACCAATACGTCACATAGTAAATATTACACATAAACATAATTCATAGTATTTTGAAAAGTGCGGTGCGCAAACTCAAGATTAATAAAAATAGATTTATGAATATCTGCACCAATCCTTCGTACTCTACAGATAGATAGATAATTAGATACTTAGATAGATAGATAGATAGGTAGATAGATAAAAAGATAGATAGATAGATAGATAGATAGATAGATAGATAGATAGATAGATAGATATAGATTTAAGTGGGTGAAAACAATAAATAGTTTGATATTTTATTTGCATGTGTAATAAATCAACTTAGTGACGTTGTTGTTGCCACTTCTGTTAATGTTTACATTCACAGCCACACCCACCGCCCGGGTTTCAAACTGCTTAGACTGGATATCCAATTAAACCTGTTGCTGCTCTCATGTGTGCCATCAGAGTGTTTTGCACCCCGTTGTATTATAATAGGTTGTCGATAGTACAAAGTCATTTGTTCACAAGCGGAAATTAAAGAAGAAAATAGCCCCCAAATGATTTCTTCTAAAAAAATATATTTGAAAGCAATCTTCCCATAATGGATTCCTTTCTATGATGTAATTAGTTCTATTTTATTGGTTTAGAATTTTAGACTTTTGATTTATAAAAAAATGTAGATCCTATGTCATATCTAATTAAAAAAAATATTTCAACAGAACTCATACTAACATTCTATCATCAATAATTTTCTTCAGCCAATCCAATGAATAGAAATTTTAAAGTCTATTGTTGGAAAGATAAAAAGGTCACAGGTCATCGTGTGATATGGCCGGTGTTGACTTTTAATTTATCTCCCGTTATAAAACATCCGCTGAACTTAAAAACAGACAAATCGAAATAATTTATATCATTCAACCGAGTATTTTTTTTTACTGTTTTCAATTCTATTATCAGCCAATGCATTAAGCTAAACAATCTGAGTTCTCTAGTCTGGTTAGCTGAGTCAAGGAGATAATGTAACAACAAAATATAATACAAGAAGATTTTTTTAAAAATATAAACAAATATTGAAAATGTTATATATTTTTTAAAAAAATATATACAAATATTGATAATGTTATATTTTAAAAAATATAAACAAATATTGAAAATGTTATATTTTTAAAAAAAAATATATACTAATATTGAAAATGTTATATTTTTAAAAAATATAAACAAATATTAAAAATGTTATATATATATATATATATATATATATATATATATATATATGTGTGTGTGTGTGTGTGTGTATTACGGGACCAATGTTTGCCCACCCACCGGACTATATCTGACAATGTATGGAGTTTTTATCTGAACTTAAAAGATGAGATGAAAAAGTCATTACATATAAGTTGCTCCGTAGTTCAGTAGCCCACCAATATACCACTGGAGCTAGTGTAAGTTAAGTTTCTTTAGTCGAATAAGCCATCGGGGCAGATGAAGTGTAGAAATTATCTGGTTCTGTAACCTCGGCAGGCATATGAAGTGATTGTGTGGTTAGCATAAATCCCAGCCGCCTTTACTTACCGAACTAATGTCAGGTGACCCAATTAAAGCTGGGTGGACTTGGGGGAGGGGTGGGGCTTTACATCACATTTCATCTGGAAACAAATTCCCTTGCATCGAATCCGAGACTCTCAGGTCGACAGCCAAGCACTATGTCCCACTCGGCCATCCATCCCCCACCCACTGGGCTATTGTGGTGTCATAGTAAGGGCGCTCTGGAGATTCACCAGCAGACAGGACCTCCAAAGATCTGCCCAAACACCCCCTGAACAATTGATGTCAATTCGGGTACGGTGATCTGAGCCCGGGGATGGGGGGGGGGCAGCATCGGCGGAGATTACATGGGGTTCTGATTAGCTAAAAGCACGAGATCGAGAAATAAAAAAAATAGAGAGACCTCACAATTCGACACTGTACGTTCATGTAATACAAGATTTGCCTACTTCGACCAAGTACCGGTCAAGCGAACCTAATATTTATAGCAGCAACGATTCAAAACTATACAACATGCTCAGAGACCAAGAACTCACGTTCGATTTTTATTTTAAAAAAGTGAAGTCTGGCTAGGGGGTAGGCTAAACAGGTTTTGATTTTTTGTTTTGTTCCGTTTGTTTACATCTGCACTAATGTAAGGATAAGCGACATTGGTTCACAGATTTATATTTTTTATCAGATACGTCTGTTTCACTATTTCCCCCTTTGTGTGTGCGCAAACATATGTGTGTGTTGATTAGCAGAAACAAAACAATAAAAATATTTAGTTAAGGTGTCGCCTGAAGTGGTATTCATAAGCGAATAAGAACAAAGCATGATATATTACGAAATGTTTGAAGAACTTTTCCCACTGTTTGAGATATAGGGCAGTGATAGTGTGTAATTTAGGGTCGGCTCTCTAGCATTCTACACACTCAGCAACTGCCAGGATACAGGAAACTGTGTGCCAGTTTAGAAAGTAAGCCTGGTTGTTCTATTCTAACGGTTATTTTTTTACTCATTGTCAGATCAGGTAAGCTATTTAGACTGACGGATGAGTTTAAAAATACTCATTTAAATAGGACTGAACATGTACATAACTTAATTCTTTTGACATACCGTCGATATTGTCACAGATTAACTAATATGTAAATATTTCCGGAATTTATCAACGAAAATAGCCATTGGGGTTGGCAAATATGGAAATACTATAAGCGCTGCGCATAAGGGGAACCCGATACCATATCTATCTATCTATCTATCTATCTATCTATCTATCTATCTATCTATCTATCTATCTATCTATCTATCTATCTATCTATCTATCTATCTATCTATCTATCTATCTATCTATCTATCTATCTATCTGTGACGTGTAGAATTGCCCTTCTCCCCCACCAACCCCAGTTCACCACAGGGTCAAGGTTCCAACCGCTATGTTGTGTAGATTCGTTTCATCGACGTCGCCTCCCCCCCCCCCCAAACGTTGCACCAGCGTATTCGCCCCGACCTTATAAATATGTGAATGGCAGTAATTGAGTTAGTAAGGTGCTCTGAGTTAGTAAGGTGCTCTGAGTTAGTAAGGTGCTGACAGTCATATGAGTTAGACGTAGAGTAGTGTAGATAGTTCTAAGATTCTAAGAGTTAGTTTTAAACTTGTAGTGACATTTGTTTAAGTAGATATCATTAGACAAAGGACTTATATTGTATATACATATATATTCACCTATGTTTAGAAGCAATTAAAGTTGGATTTTTGAGTTTAAATACCAGTGTTGTTGTTGATATATATATGTATTAGAGAAGTGTGTACGTAACATATTTGGCGATCCTACGCCTTGTAAAGTATAAGATATAATAACGTTACATATTTGAAAATAACAACGTAACACTATCTATCTATCAATATCTATCTCTATCTATCTATCTATCTATCTATCTATCTATATATATATACCTATATCTTTCTATCCATCTATATTTATTTATATCTATAATCTATCTATTTATCAGTCTATCTATGAACTATATGTTTGATTGTTCAGCATGGAAAATGACGCTATGCTAAGACCGCCTGTGTTTATCTCAACCAACAGCTGACCACATCGGTCCAGACACTCTTATCTCAACTATAACCGTTGAATTTCAATGTTGTGGTAGATACTTATACGCTCACTCGGGGTTGTGCTATTTCATGTCTGCGACTAAATACAGCGGAGGCTTTAGAAGTTATTTGGGTGGGGTAGGGGGTGTGCCTTTTATGGGGCCTAACGATTTTCGTTGACGGGGCCGACTCTGAAAGTCATATACTAGGTCTAGGACAGTGGCGTAGCGAGCTTAACTCTCGTCCGGGGCACAATACCTTTTTAGTGCTTCCCCCCCCCCCAATTCGAAAACCAAATAATATTATATGTAACATATATCATTTTGCGCCCCTTTGTGAGTAGCGCCCGGGTTAAGATGCCACCTTTGCCCCCCCCCTCACTACGCCTCTGGCATGGGACGATTTGTTAGTTTTGTAACTGTTAGGTAAATAAAGAAATATACTTCTCTCTGTCACTCTCTCTCTCTCTCTCTCTCTCTTTGTCTCTCTGTCTCCCTCTCTCTCTTTCTCTGTCGGTGTCTCTATCTTTGGCTCCCAGATTAATGTAATAAACAGATATTGACTTACACACCAGTCCGTCTTAACGTATGGGCCCACAAGAGTATTCGGCCGAAACGGGGAAGCAGTGGCGTAGCGAGGGGGCAAGGGTTCATCATGCCCCAGGCGCTACTCACAAAGGGGTGCCAAATAGTATATATTACATATAATATATGGTTTTCAAAAAGGGAGGGGGAGGGCTCTAAAAAGGTATCGTACCCCGGGCAAGAGTTAAGCTCTCTACGCCACTGCGGGGAAGGGTGTGGGGCAAAGAGTATAAGGGGCCCAATTTTAATCGATCATGTATTATTCTTCAAAATGATTGTTTTAAGTCTGGTTTGATCGATGGGGACGGGGGTGGGGGCGGTATAACATATTATTGTTAAGTGCAGCAGTTCTTGTATTAGGTCAACATAGTAATAGATCTAAAAGGTCTGCGTTGTAAAGTAACAGACTAACAGAACTTCGGCCCAGATTATTTGCTCAGCATTTTCACCAGCAATAGTTTTCACGGGGAAGGGGGGGGGCGAACTTTGACCCTTGTTTACCTCTGACCCTGTTAAAATATTTGTTAGTTAGGCACATGTGTTCGTTTTGTTTTTGGCCAGTTACGTAACTGGAATACAACACTTCAGTGAGCAAGATACTTTCACCGTTGATTTGGTAACGACTATTTTATTTATTGATAGTACATACCAGTGCTTCTCAAACTTTTTGAAGTCACGGCCCCCTTGGAACGCAAATCAATGTCACGCCCCCCCCCCCCCCCATTGAATGGTATAGCACAGCAAATCTAGATCGGGCGTTATATTTAAAATTGCGACTTAAAGACTGTTTACTAAAGATTTTGCTGATGTGCACGACCTATGCTTGTTTTTAATTAAAAGTAAAGTTGAAAATGCCGATTCGCAAAGTTATGTAGGTATGGAATCAACATATTTAAAGCTAATTCAGTTAACGATGGATATTCATTTTGCCGTTTTATCCGAAATTCTGAAACATAATTTCCAACAAATTCTATTCAAGTGTAGAATCGGATCTCAATTCAATGAATTCCTCTTGCATTTTCCAAGAAAGGTGACCGAAATGTAAATTAGCGCTAAGCTAAATGGTGTTATTATCCAGTCGTGCTCTTTCAAATTTGGAAAATATTTTTCAAAGAAACTAATTGATTCTGTCAGATGATTTACGATAGTTTATTTAGGGTTCGTTCATAATGATATATTATTTTCATCAAGAAAATCATGCAAAGGAATAAACATGCTTATATCTCCTTGAACAAAACTTTTGCACCATACTGATAATTTGTTTTGAAAAGTTTATAACTTATTGTTAAGAATTATTAAAGTAGTATTTTTTCTCTGTAGTGAAATATTCATTTACTTTGTCAAAAAATCCACTAAAAAAGAAATTAGACACATCCACTCATGATAGCAGAAAAGAGCTGCTAAATCTAATTTCTTTTCTAATAGAAATATTCTTAGTTCGTCTTTAAGTTGTAATATACTCTTTAGCACGTTCCCTCGCGAAAGCCATCTTATTTCTATATGATAACAAACTTTCATGATCCCAACTTATTTCTTTGCATAGAATTCGAAAAAATCTCGTTGTACTCGCTTGACGTTTGACATACTTTACTATTGTTGAGACATTTAACAACACTTGATTTAATTTACTTCGCATTTTTTATTTAAATAAATTTTCTCTGTGGTTATCACCAATGTACATGTCTTTCATTCGGGCAGCTGTGATATTTAATAAAAACAATTAGATTGGCATTACTTGTCTTGTCAGTAGATTCATCGATCTGTATTGCAAATTTGGAGCTTTGTTTTATACGTAAAAAGTAATGTTTTCACCAATGGTAAAACTTTTCTTTGTTTTTGCAACAAGTAACGCAATTTCAAAAGAAGCTTATTAGTAATTTGACGTTTAATTTTGTATATTTGGATAAAATATAGCTTTGGCGTTTTAAATCTCTTGCCTTCCTCTCGAAAAAGCCTAAGGTTTGATTTTTAAATTCACTATGTACGGTATTTTAATGTCTACTAAGTTTTCCTGGCCTCAGTGCATCATTTGACAATTTTTTAAACAAATTAGCCACAATGGTTTTTCTTCGTTATCACCAGAGGATGTAAAACCAAATTTGAAATACTCTTTATTATATTTTCTACGTTTATAAGAACACATCGATATCGTTTTCTCATTAGCTGGATTTTCTAAATATGACGTTGAAGATTCTGATGAAGCTGGTAGTACACTATCTGCGAACAATATTATCTGTTTATGGTTTATCACTTCCCCGCTTAACTAACCACTTGTCCATTTTAAGGGTTATATTCGAAAATATTAATAATGAAATTAAAATATGTTTTATTACTAACTAATAACAATAGCACAAAAACCGTATTAGAACGGATTAACACTTTTGCACCTGGTTTATTTACACACACACACACACACACACACACACACGCATATGAAATTGACATAGACTGGCACATCATCACACATCATGGCTTACAACAGCTTACAATGGTGGAAATCACGTGATGCAGCGCGGGTAGAAAACGATACTACTAAGGCCATCTACCGGCCTGCGGTAGTTGGAAGTTTCTAAACGCGGGAAACTTGGAGTGAGCAGGCACTTTACGTTACGGATGAACACAGAAACGTTTGCGATATAATTATGAAGCTTGAATCTACGATGTTGAGAAGTAATGCATGAAATTAATACACTGATACATTTTATCTCAACATTTCAACACATTATCTACATTTTATCATTATTATCCACGTTTTTAACCTTATTTAATTATTATAATTTATATGTCACATTTTTCAAAATTCCACGGCCCCCCTCCAGACAGTCCACGGCCCCATAGGGGGCCGCGGCCCACCACTTTGAGAAGCACTGGTATATACCATATTCTTTGAACGTGCGTACCAGTGTTGTTGGCCAATAAACGGCTCACAGAGCAGTAAGCGGCTCATCGTTTAGGTTTTTGCGGCTCTCAATGAGCACATATCATTTCATTCAATTTGTTTACCACATCTGGATACATTCACCGTGCTGCGGCCCCCCTAAAGTTGTTTTTTTTGTTACTATATAAAAACCGTACCAAGGATGGCAGTGTGCGTGGCTCCGTACCAAGGGCGGAAGTGTGGGTGGCTCCATACCAAGGATGGTAGTGTGGGTGGCTCCGTACAAAGGATGGCAGTGTGGGTGGTTCCGTACCACGGATGGCTATAATTTATGGTGCGGTAATTATTCTACGTTTACTCCTCTTGGCTCGCACTGTTTATGAGCCAACCGGAGGAGCAAATGAACCTGCACGTGGAGCGAATGAACTTACTCTAGAAGCAAACGAATCTGCCTCAGGAACAAACGAACCTGCCTCAGGAACAAACGAACCTGCCTCAAGAACAAACGAACCTGTCTCAGGAATAAATGAACCTGCCTCAGGAACAAACGAACCTGCCTCAGGAACAAACGAACCTGCCTCAGGAACAAACGAACCTGCCTCAGGAACAAATGAACCAGCCCAAGGCCGCCTCTAAGTTATGGGGCGAAAATCTTGGTTTAAAAAATCAGTCATGCGAATAATACATGGGGGGGGAAGGGGCTTGAGCGGACTTACGTCATACATATCACGCAGGCCATGGATAGATAGATATATAGATAGACAGTGCCGAACTGAGGGATTTGGGGCCCGGGGTGCTTAGCTACTTTAAGGGCCCCTTCATTTTGACATTCGACACCATGACACGAGATAATGTACTTAATATTTAATGTGAAAAGAAATTTTGGAACCCCCCCCCCTCAAGCTGGGGCCCGGGGGACACTTTCTAATTTGGACCCCCTTCCCCAACCTAGGTATGCTTCTGTAGATAGATAGATAGATAGATAGATAGATAGATAGATAGATAGATAGATAGATAGATAGATAGATAGATAGATAGATAGATAGATAGATAGATAGATAGATAGATAGATAGATAGATAGATAGACAGAAAGATAGGCACACAGACAGACAGACAGATAGAAAGATAGATAGATAGATAGATAGATAGATAGATAGATAGATAGATAGATAGATAGATAGATAGATAGATAGATAGATAGATAGATAGATAGATAGATAGATAGATAGATAGATAGATAGATAGATGTGCATTAATCGAATATGTATTCATATAAGATAATAAAAAATATTTCTATCTACAGGCCCAGTAAATATAATTTCACTCCATTGTCAGGTCGCCATGGATCTACTCACTATTGTTCTGCTGACCGCCACTTTGGCCCTGATTGTCCACCTGTGGTTTCGACGTCCAAACAGTAACTACCCACCTCAACCATGCCGACCACTGCCTATAGTCGGTCATTTGTTTATCTTGGACCGTGACCTTCGAACTCAGTACAAAAAATGGCACAAAGAACTGGGGGAGATTTTCAGGTAATGACGTCATGTGGGAAAAAAATAAAACACGTTCATTTTTCGTTATTTATTATAACTATTTTATGTCACACACCAGCTGTAAAGCATGTCAAAGCTATATTATGTCACACACCAGCTGTAAAGCATGCCAAAGCTATACTATGTCACACACCAGCTGTAAAGCATGCCAAAGCTATATTATGTCACACACCAGCTGTAAAGCATGCCAAAGCTATATTATGTCACACACCAGCTGTAAAGCATGCCAAAGCAATATTATGTCACACACCAGCTGTAAAGCATGCCAAAGCTATATTATGTCACACACCAGCTGTAAAGCATGCCAAAGCTATATTATGTCACACACCAGCTGTAAAGCATGCCAAAGCAATATTATGTCACACACCAGCTGTAAAGACTGCCAAAGCTATATTATGTCACACACCAGCTGTAAAGGCTGCCAAAGCTATATTATGTCACACACCAGCTGTAAAGCATACCAAAGCTATATTATGTCACACACCGTCTGTAAAAAGACTGCCAAAGCTATATTATGTCACACACCAGCTGTAAAGACTGCCAAAGCTATATTATGTCACACACCAGCTGTAAAGCATGCCAAAGCAATATTATGTCACACACCAGCCGTAAAGCATGCCAAAGCTATATTATGTCACACACCAGCTGTAAAGACTGCCAAAGCTATATTATGTCACACACCAGCTGTAAAGCATGCCAAAGCTATATTATGTCACACACCAGCTGTAAAGCATGCCAAAGCAATATTATGTCACACACCAGCCGTAAAGCATGCCAAAGCTATATTATGTCACACACCAGCTGTAAAGACTACCAAAGCTATATTATGTCACACAACAGCTGTAAAGACTGCCAAAGCTATATTTTTTCACACACCAGCTGTAAAGCATGCCAAAGCTATATTAAATCACACAACAGCTGTAAAGCATGCCAAAGCTATACTATGTCACACACCAGCTGTAAAGAATGCCAAAGCTATATTATGTTACACACCAGCTGTAAAGCATGCCAAAGCTATATTATATCACACACCAGCTGTAAAGCCTGCCAAAGCTATATTATATCACACCCCAGCTGTAAAGCATGCCAATGCAGGCTAAAGTGATAGAAAAAATAATTGTTTGAATTGTGCTTAAATATTTAACAAGTCATTTCATGTTGTAATAAGATACGTGACATGATATGTCATGTTTTATTGTTAAAAACAGCATTCAATAAGTTGACGGTTGTTTCTGAACTATAATAACAAATCACTTTCATTGAACAGTCTGAACATGGCCGGCACCTTGCTGGTGGTGTTGAACGGGTATGACCTCATTAAAGAGACCCTGGTCAAGAGGGCGGACGAGTTTACGGACAGGCCCCCGTTTTATATGGACAAGGTAAAATACATTATACGCAAAAACAAAAACTATGTTCACAATAATGTTATTTGTTCTGACTTATAGGTTATACAATATACACATACTACAGCCATTACTTATGAAACCAATTCTTAAATACACAATGGTCTAAAGGGTGTGTCTCCCTCACAGGTAGTTTTCGTATCGTGCGGTGTATGCGTTGTATTTCATACATTTCTTTATTATTTCTCTTCATATCGTATTCTGTTCATGGCAATAAATGCCACATGTTCTTTTCTATTGCATTATTTCGTATATTTCTTTATTATCCCTTCTGTTGGATTTCGTTCAGCCAGCTTCAGCAGGCTTTCCATATATGTGTATGTTAATCTATAGTAAAGAAATTATTAATCAACATTTAATGTGTCTATTTTCTTAGCAGAAACTGAGTCTAACATATTCAAAATTAGTCCAACAAACTACAAATTAGTCCATCGTAACTAAGTCCATCTTTAAGCAAAATTTAGCGCAACATAACAAAACATAGCTCCAATTTAGCAATTAAAACGTATATGAAACAAATCTAGCTAAAACCTATTTATTATTTAAAAGGTGTAAACAAAATGTCATCAAACAAAACAACACCGCCCAAAGTATCAAGATACTTAACGTACGTTCATTTCACTGACTTATGAAAAACAAGACA
Source organism: Bulinus truncatus (assembly GCA_021962125.1). Lineage (NCBI taxonomy): Eukaryota > Metazoa > Mollusca > Gastropoda > Planorbidae > Bulinus > Bulinus truncatus. The sequence goes on from JAGDYQ010000167.1 coordinate 1,078,646, forward strand.
ATTAACATTATGTTTTAAATTGTTTAATGTTTGTAATTCTCTTGCAGGCTCTAGGCAGTCCATTCAAAGGCATTGTATTCGCCAACGGACCAAACTGGAAAGAGCAAAGAACGGTAACTCTAACCATACTTCGAAACTTCGGGATGGGGAAAAACATCTTGGCCCAGATGATACAAGAAGAAGTTGCCCATTTTGTTGAGCTGTTGGCCCAGTCACAGGGGGCGTCCACGGAAATAACCATAAAAACCAATATGGCCACGTCCAATATTGTGAGTACGTTTTTACTAGGTCGGAGGTTAGAGTACACAGATGTGACCTTTCAAAGGTTAATGGAACATATGCACGACCTCTTTAGTGACGTCACCATTGCCCAGAATGTCCATCAATTTCCCTTACTTGGTCTGCTGCCAGGCGACATGTTTCACGTCAGGCGCATCGAGGAGAACGCCAAGGTCATCATGGACACCATCTACAAGTTTATTCACGACACAAAGTGTCAAACGTCTGACGACGGCGCGCCAAATAATTTCATCACGGCCTATCTACAAGAGCGTGACCGGAAGCTGAACAGCGGAGAAGAGACCAATATGGATGAAGAAAATTTGGCCAAAATTTTTGTCGATTTGATTCTTAATGGCACCAATTCAACTGGTACAGCTATCCTTTGGTGCATGCTATACGCAATCAATTTCCCAGAAGAACAAGATAAAGTTTTCCAGGAAATAGAGAATGAAATCGGACTGGAAAGGCAGCCGTCAATTCAAGACAAAGCCAAACTTGTTTACTTAAACGCTTTTCTCGCCGAGGTGGCCCGCCTTGCAAGTCTCGCCGCCCATGGATTCACGCACCAGTCCTCTACCGACACCACCATCCGGGGCTACAACGTCCCCAAGGGCAGCCTCATAGTGCCCAATCTAGACTCAGTCATGTACGACAAAAAAATCTGGGGTGATGACGTCATGACCTTTAAACCACAGAGGTTTATCAACTCGGAAGGAAAGCTACAAATTCCGGAACAATACGTTCCGTTCGGCATCGGAAGAAGAATATGTCTTGGGGAAGGCTTCGCCAACACGATCATCTTTCTGCTAATGTCAGCGCTATTTCAGAGATTTAAACTCCTGCCCACAGACATCAAGTCTCCGCCGCCCTTGAAATATATTTTTGGACCAGACGTTAATCCAGAAAACTTTGAAATCCGTTTTGTTGACAGAAGAGCTAATTAACAATGGATTTTATTTTGTGCATGAATTGGAATCTATTTTAATTTTAGGCAACTAAAATGTCACATTAAATAAGTAAAGGGATATAATTAGGGTTCGAAGTCGCGTAACGTTACGCGTAAGTTACCGTAAATTACGCGTAATTTACGGTAACGTAATTTTGGAAAATTACGCCTAAATTACGGTAATTTAAAAAAATACATATTTGACGGCCATTTTTAATTGTTTCTGTCGCTATTTGTTGTGTTAACAGCAGGATTAATTAATTTCAGTGATTAGGAGTACCATCTACATCCGGCCACAAGCCTAAACCGGAAGTATTCGTTTGGTAAAACAGCGTAAACCGCACAGTATATTGTTTGCTTTAATCGTTTTAGTAAACATAATAAAATAAATATTTTCAATAAGAAAGCCAAAGTCTGGTTAAAAAAAAGACAAAATCATAAAAATTTTCTACACAATGCCGCCATGAGCTGTATGGCAAGCGGCCGCAAGCCAAACGGGGAGGTTATAAAACCCAAAAATAAAAAAAAATAATAATAATTTTTAAACATTATCTATATATGTTCCAAATGTCATGAAACGTATAGAAAACATTTTTCCCTGACATGAAATTTTTTTTATTGTAATCTGGAAAAACCCATTATTTTTTAAACATTATCTATAATAATATATGTTCCAAATGTCATGAAACGTATGGAAAACATTTTACTGTGTATAGTGCTTCCGTCGATCGCGTCGGCCGTATTACGCTGCGTATTGCACCCACGTCGTCTGTATTTCGCTGCGGATTGCACTAGCGTCGATCGCGTGTGCCGTCTTTTGCTGAGTTCGGCAACCGCGGCGGCCGTATTTCGCGCCGCATTGCACCCGTCCCGCGTCGACCGTATTAGACGGTATTACTCAGCCAAAGATGGCCGCCGCTGATGCAGTCAGTACACGACGAAATACGTGGCCGATGCTGACGACGGGCAAATTAGTATGACCGGTTAATTACAAGTTAAAACCTTTGAAAACATTATTAAAAATACACCTACTAGCAATCAGTGAGCGTGAGCAACAAAAGGAATATAAATTTTCAAGTAATTGGGAATTAATGGTACGCGTAATTTAGGCGTAACTTACGCGTAAATTACGCGTAATTTACGCGTAAATTACGCGCGCCAATCTTACGCGTAATTTTCGAACCCTAGATATAATGCGAACATTTTTTTTAAATCCCTAATTCCCTTTTGCTATCATTTATACGTGTTTTTGGAGGCCATAATCAAAGACTTTCATTGATGTTTAAGGGCCCTAGAACAAATTACCAGTCGGGGCCCCATTAACATTGTGTTTAGTAGATATCAACACATAAGTTAGGAAGTTAGGGCCCTAGAAGACCATCTTTTTTTTTCTAATTTATTAGAACGGTTCTATTCAAGAGTAAGCTGACCATTTTTTGAAAAGTTCAAATCTAACTGTGAGATCTCAAGCGACTGCATGCCATTAATATTTCCACACCTACATTCTCTAGATGTGAAAACCCTCTCACAGAGATTTAAGTTATTGCTTTACTACTCACTGGTTAAAAAAATAAAAATCTGTTTATTTGTAGTGAAGTGGGGCAATGTGAAACCACACCAATGTATAGGTCAAAGTACAGTTACTGTAAAGTGTAACAAATATAAAGTACTGTAACGTAAGTTAAAAGTACACTGATCGGTGTTTGACAAAATCGGAATTGAATACTTTGTTCGGAACGTATCTTTTTATCGTCTCTTTTTTTTAATGTATCAATAAATATCTATAAGTATATCTACAGCAACTGTGTTGAGTTATTTGGTGGTGGTAGATGAAGGATGGTCCAGCAGTGTAGAGTGACGAAATGGGCTCGAATCCAGGAGATTTTTATCAGATAGATTTCTTTAAGTCCATCCAGCTGTGACACTTTAATCGTAAAGGTGGTTGGGCCTTGGAATTTAATGCCTGCTTGACCTTGGGGAAAGCGCTTGTGCTTCCATGTATCGTGTGTGTGTGTTTGCTTGCTTGCTTAAAACGTGACATAACATTTGATCCATACGCCATGGCTACATGACAGCAGTAACTACCAGAATTATGTCATTGGCCTAAACGCTGGTACAATAGCAGTAAGGGGAAAAGGGGTGGGGGGCAGGAGGTGAAGGGTTACGTAGCAGTTAGACCGGATAACTTCAACTCTGTTTATAACAAATTGTTTATTTCTTCAATATTTTTGTTGTTGTTTTATTGTCTTGTGCTTTAGTTGCTTGTTTTTCGTTGTTTTATTAAATTTTATTTTCAACAGCAATGAATAAATGTTTTAAAAACATATTCGTTGATTCCTAACAAGAGAAGAAAACTGAAAAGAAATCTTAAATGAAATCCAATCTCACAAGGAAGACAATTACTGTTGAAAAATATGTTTATGTAAAAAAAAAAACGAAAGGGAACAGGCAGCAGACTTTGGGGGTGGTATGGGTAAGGGGGGGGGTAAGGGGGGTAGGATACTAGTGCAACAGCCCCACGCTCCTCCACACCTGAGGGTTACTCCGTGATAAGAGACTCCATGATACGGAGGTAGCTGACACTTGACACACTCTCGGCCTGGTATATGACACTGGCACTAGGCACCAGGCACACGTACTGGTGGTAGTTGGCATGCCCCACCCCTGTGCACCCTATTTAGCATGGTGGTAGTTGGCATGCCCCACCCCTGTGCACACTATTTAGCATGGTGGTAGTTGGCATGCCCCACCCCTGTGCACACTATTTAGCATGGTGGTAGTTGGCATGCCCACCCCTGTGGACACTATTTAGCATGGTGGTAGTTGGCATGCCCACCCATGTGCACACTATTTAGCATGGTGGTAGTTGGCATGCCCCACCCCCTGTGCACACTATTTAACATGGTGGTAGTTGGCATGCCCCACCCCCTGTGCACACTATTTAGCATGTAAGTTATTACATTATCAGGAAAACTTAACGTATGTACTGTGACGGGTGGTAGAGAGGTGTAAGGGCACAAGACTTGTTGACCTGAGAGTCTCGGGTTCGAACCTCGGTGAAGAACCAAGGGAATTTCCAGGTCATAGTAAAAGCTGGTCTCAAAGTTTATAAGCTCCACACAGCTTTAATTGGGTGCGTGACTTTAAATATTGCTCAACACACAATGACTACAGAAACAGATGTGTCCCACAATTCATCTTTCCCTGATGGCCACATTATGGCAAGGAAACCTGAGTTATATATGAATTCAACGTATGCTCCCTGCAGAAAATTACTTTTGCCAGGAATAGTCCAAATATTGAGGAAGGCTTTCTCAATACAATTAAATTAAAACTGACTGTAGGCCCGTGATACATGTTGCCGACCGCTGCCCATGAGACTTAAGCTCGGTAGCCGCAACCTTAACACTGTAAGCCTTACTTTAAAACGGTAAGATTCAACTACATGTCATAAAATCAATATAGCTGATGGATAATTGCATCAGTTATTCCTATTTTCATCATCAGTGACTAATTCTGTGACGTGGTTTTATTTTTGTTTTATCTCGCACGGAGTATCGGTTAAAATGTCTACGACTCAGAATTCTAATTAAATCTCGGGGTCATCCATTGAGAGGTAAAAAAAAAAACATTTTATTTTTTAGACCGATACATCTACAGCCTGTGACGTAGTGAGGGGGGGGCAAAGGGGGGGGGGTCATCGTTCCCCGGCGCTACTCACAAAGAGGCGCCAAACGGTATATTTTACATATAGTATTATATGGATCTTGAATGGGGGGGGGGGGCGGGAACTAAAAAGGTATTGTAAAGCTCGCTACGCCACTGTCTACAGCGTGTGTGTATTTCTGTCTCCTGGCGGTAATAAATGATACATTTGACGAGTTAATATTTTGATGGGAATGCAAGAAAAAATGTTCTTTCTGTAGACCCAATTAAGTTCCAACATTTGTTGGTGGCAAAAGTAAGTACCTCCTTGGAGTGACCGACTCTCCTCTCCATTCGAGTGTAGACTAGCCACTAACTGCAGTCTTCATTGACACAAAAAAAAAACAACTTTGTAAATATTGCGACGTAGTGGGGAAAATACATTTGTGTCAACGAAATGTGTATGAATATGTGTCGTGTAGAGTAGTGTGTGAGAAATCCCTGTGATGAAATCTCTTAGCTCCTATAAACCACTATATGGAACGGTTTTTATGGTCCCCTTCTTTCACCCCCCCCCACCATAGCCGATAGTGCAATGGCCATGGAGGCACTACGAGTGAATATAGCGGGGACTTTAACCATGACCTGAAATATCCATTGGTACTGAAAGGAGATCGAACCAGGGACCTTCAGGTCGACAATTGAGCAGCTAACCGCACGACCATCCGTCTTTGTAGAAGTAGAGTAGAAGCGAATTGACAAAAAAAAATACACTATTTTGTAATTAAAGAATGAAAATCACTAATTTCATAGACATGTTCACCTTCCATACACAAACCTAAGCACAATTGTTCAAAATTAGCTCAGAGATAGTTCAACGTTCTAAAAGCGATGCAGAAATGAACAAAGTTAAAAAGGAGGTTATTTAAAATGTTCACCTAGAGCAGGGGTCGGCAACCTGCAGCTCGCGAGCCGGATGCGGGTCTTTCGATGTCTAGTTGCGTATCTTCCGATGTCAAATTGCGGCCTAATCATCAAATACCTAAATATCGAAAAAAAATTTTAGTGGCTCTTTAAAAAACTGAGAAAAATGTAAATTTTAACTTTTGCCTTAAAGGTTGCCGACCCCTGACCTAGAGTGTACATATTTTTTTTTCTAAACCAACTATCGCTACACTTAAGAGCAAACACAAGAATTTTAGAAATAAGATTTATAACAGTGGAATGAGTGATAAAACTTTAAAAATTGTAAGCACGGGGTCGTAGATGAATAAAACGACATGCTGCATGACATGCTTAATACTAATAACACGTACAGAATACTATTACCACGTACATAATACTAATAACACGTACATAATACTAATAACACGTACATAATACTAATAACACGTACATAATACTAATAACACGTACATAATACTAATAACACGTACATAATACTAATAACATGTACATAATACTAATAACACGTACAAAATACAAATGACAGGTGCACAATACAATATCAGGTGCATGATACTAATAATACGTATCTATACAAAGGAAGGGAAGGTGTCGTTCCGTCTGTTTCATCATTCCAGCGCCAGTTACAGATCCTACGATATAGGTCAAGGTCACCTATTAAAAGGATTTGGCATTCTTCTGCTCATATTTCAAACCAAAACGTTACCTTGAACTTGGTACCTGGTCTGAATATTGCCGTTCTTTTATTTTTTTTTTAACTTTCTTCCCTCTGTTTCTCCTACTTCAGAATGGCGTCACATCCTTGAACTTTAAAGTCACGTGTTCGTTTGCATTAACATCTCAGACGTTGCGGCTATGTTGCAGACGTGGGAAATACAGAACCAGAGACATGTATTCTATGAGGGGTAATGGCCCTTGTCCTTTTTAGCGTGTTGATGGATATGAGATTTCACTGATACGATTTTAGAAGCACCCTTTACTTTTAATAAATAAACAGAAAATGTTTCTCTTTTATTCAGAATCAGCGAACCTTTGAAAATAATAAAAATACATGTAAAGTAGACAAAGATCAAAGTGATGTAGTTTGTCAAATAAAGTTCCCTTAGTCCAAACCGGTCATCGGGGAAGATAAAATGTTAAAACCATCTGTTTCTATAACCTAGGCATATGTAGGGATTGTGTGGTTAGTACAACGCCCCAGCTACCTTTACTTCCCAACTTAAGTCAGGTACCCATTTAGAGCTGGGGGGACTTGTCGGACGACTTTGAAACACATTTCACCTGGAAAAATTTCCATGGTTTTCACCGAGGATCGAACCCAGGACTCTCACGTAACTACACCACTCGGTCATCCGTCATTGGGTGTAATAATAATACATGTATAGACAAAGACCAAAGTAATGTAGTTTGTGTGTAATAATAATACATGTATAGACAAAGACCAAAGTAATGTAGTTTGTGTGTAATTTTAATACATGTATAGACAAAGACCAAAGTAATGTAGTTTTGTGTGTAATAATAATACATGTATAGACAAAGACCAAGTAATGTAGTTTGTGTGTAATAATAATACATGTATAGACAAAGACCAAAGTAATGTAGTTTGTGTGTAATAGTAATACATGCATAGACAAAGACCAAAGTAATGTAGTTTGTGTGTAATAATAATACATGTATAGACAAAGACAACTGTAATGTAGTTTGTGTGTTTTTGTGTATGAATTTGTTTCAGAACAGATACATCCTTATAAATTAACACGAGTGACCAGCGTACAGGGGCGTGGTTAGAATACTTTGGGCCCCAAACACAAATTTCGATAACTTAGACCTCCTCCTCCCTTTCCCCCCTCCTTCCCCCCACCTTTTTACCCATAATTTTCAGAAAAATTAAATAATAATAAATTAACCCCCCCCCCCGCCCAAATACTTCCCGGCAAGTGTCCGGGTCGCTTGTAAAAAGATAAAAACCAAATTTCCACGAGGAATGCTTGCAGTGTCTTCATAGAGCACGGATCGAGCACCGCCGCACTGCAATATGTCTGGGCCAGTTGAAGGTCACAGTGAAGCCCAATTCTTTTTTTTTTTTGTTTTTTTAGACAGAAGTCCTATTTTACGAACAAAAGGACCAAACATGATAGATGTATGAAATGACGCAAATCAAGTTCATATGGTCGACATTGTAATATAAACGCATAGTTGTGTGTGTGTGTGTGTGTGTGTGTGTGTTTGTGGGTGGGTGGGTGGGGTGGGTGGGGGCGGTTAGGTAGGGTGCTCAGAACTGCTTTTGACTGGCTCTCGTATAAAATAAATTTCGTCACAGTTCACATTTCCAATCATATCATTTTACATGCATACATGTTCAAGTCTGCTGAAAGGCTTGACTGGGACACGGTTGATGGAGGATAATATATTCTAAGCGCGTTTTAGAACAATGATCCCTATCTAATGCAGTAAGGGGCTCATAAGTGTTGAAAAAACCCACACCGGGATGCTTCAGTCTAGGGGTCGTTCACATATTATATAACCTTCGTGGGTGGGGGGCAGTTTTTTTTGTTGTATCGTGTTATATATGTAGAGGGGGGATGATCGTTGGTGTTGTTATATGATGCGCACTTTATTATTTTAATACATAATACACACAAATAATTTGCGTTATATTTTTATAATACTACTGCTACAAGTGATATGATCAAAATAGAGACAGACCAGACAATCGACACGTAGTCTTACTGTAGCCACATTGTGACAGACCAGACAATCGACACGTAGTCTTACTGTAGCCACATTGTGACAGACCAGACAATCGACACGTAGTCTTACTGTAGCCACATTGTGACAGACCAGACAATCGACACGTAGTCTTACTGTAGCCACATTGTGACAGACCAGACAATTGACACATAGTCTTACTGTAGCCACATTGTGACAGACCAGACAATCGACACGTAGTCGTACTGTAGCCACATTGTCACAGATCAGACAATCGACACGTAGTCTTACTGTAGCCACATTGTGACAGACCAGACAATCACCATGCAGTCTTACTGTAGCTACATTGCCGTACCTGTTAAATAATCAAAATTTACTAAGTTAGAATTAAAAGAATATATTAAGTATCGTATGATCGTTTCCCGTAGTTCGTTTGTTTCGAAATGTCTGTCCTTTTTTTTTTGAAATTCTTTCTCTTTCCAGTTTTTGATATTTGAAGACTAATGATAATAATCTTCGTATTTAATCGAAGTTTGAACAAAACATAAATTCAGAATATCGTGAAATCGGTTGCAGCAAACATCGAGTGAAATTCAACTTTTTGAAAATATTTTTGAACGAGTATATTGGACTGGAATTGAATCCTTTTTATTTGTCTTATTTGTACAGAAATGTCAGAAAAAAATAAAATAACTGAAATTGTTGATTCGAAGAAATAGAAAGACTAAATGTAAGTTTAATTTTTAATTCTTAAAAAAATACAACGAGAAAATGATAGGATTAAACCAAATCCGTTATTATAGACAGCCACAACTAAATAGCTTCCTGGTGCCCCTAATTTATAAAAGTGATCTCAATGCATAGCGAACCATGAAGTTTTATTCTGGAGTAACCTAATATGGATATGTGTTATAAATATAATGTGTTCTCATTTACAAAGTGTAAAAATTCCTGAACCATATTTAAGTTGACTTTTAAGCTTGTTTACTAAAGTACTAAAGAGAAATATTATGAGCAGCTTCTAGATTGTAAAATATTTTAGACTTCTGCTAACAGCGACTGTGGCCTACCACAAAGGAAATAAACCATGGCATTTCCCCCCCCCCCCCCCCCGCGGCTAGAAGGACTTTGCCAGGAGGTGCAAGGTCAGCTCAGAGGGGATGGGAGGGGGGGATATTAGTTAAAGACAGGGGCCCAAAATATTGAATTAGCATGTTTGTTTTTTTGTTTTTTTTTGAGAACAGGGGTAAAATACTGAGTTATTTATTGTATATTATTTAGACAAAGGTATTCCCTACAATCAACACGGTGAGGCTTACTGTGAGCCGTGAAGGATGTTCCTGGCACATAATTTGTATTCAAAATAAATGACGTCATTATATGGGATGAACACCACCCCCCCCCCATGTAACCTGACCCCAAAAATAAAGTAGAATCACTGATTTGAGGGTGTAGGGGGGGGGGGTGTGGTTCTCTTCAACCCTTTTATCGGAGCCCAGCCCCCCCACCCCCTTACTCCCTCCTCACCAAAGTTACTTATGACGACACTGTCGTTTTTGATAGTGATTGATACATTCACAAAAAAAATTCATTCAATGGAAAAAAAAAAGATTAAAATTATTATTGATGAGCTGATGAAAATTTTAATTGAATAAATGTGTGTGGGGGAAGGGGGGAACTGTAGAATATAATTAGGGGAAGGGGAAAGGGGTGGGGTCCTGAAATTTTTTACTAGTTAAAGCGCACATACATTAAAACAGAGAGCACAATAGTTCTTATAGTCCTACTAATAAAGTGCTAATCTTGTCGTACGTGGAGTATGGGAAAGCCGTCGCTATAAATAATATATGACGTCGCCGTCGCTATACAATTTTTTTTTTATTTTCCTACTAATAAAGCAGAATTGAACTTGCGCGCGGGTGCTGTATCGTGCCACACCAGCTTGACACTGTGCTGCAGAATGGCATAATAAAGTAATATTTTTAGAGCATTTTCCGTTTTGTCTGTCTGTCTGTCTGTCAGTCATCACCCTAGATCTCAACAACCATAAGTCCTAGACCCATGATGTATATATCATTTTGTAGGTCTTGGCCTGCCATGTGTGCAGCAAAAGTTCATTTCGCGATCTGACCTCTGAGGGCCGTAAAAGGGGGGCTTATAAAGTACCGTTTTTTACTATATAAGCTATATTAACAAAGGAGCGCCATATATCTCAGCAACCATAAGCCCTAGACCCATATATCATTTTGTAGGTCTTGGCCTGCCATGTGTACATCAAAAGTTCATTTCGCGATCGGAGCTCTGAGGGCCGGGCTTCAGGGCTCCGAAGGGGCTTATATATTATATATATAGCCCCATTCTACACCTTGTACGTTCAATAACCCATTCATTTGGTGCGAAATACTGCAGCAGGTAGTTTCACCAAGATTTATTAAGAAACTCATCAAATGAAATAGTAAGCTTGTGTTCTGAGTTTAATTGAAAGTATCAGAGCTATGCAACAATTGACGGAGTTTTCGGACGATTAAATGACTACAATTTCGAATGTTTTCAATTATGAGTCCTATTTCAGTAACCACAAACCACTTGTAGTTAGATTTAAGAGAAAATAATTTTTTTTTAAATATAAAGAAACGTCTTTATAATATTTTTTTACAGATATATGCATCACACAATTGAATTTATAAACATTTCCAAAATTTACAAATATTTACTGAAAGCTAACATACGTACTGATACATAACAAGAAAATGCGCCAACACGTCCTGTGTCCAGAATGGAACAGGCTTAATTGCTTGTTTTACTTTTCAGTGCATTTTTATAAAAGCTTTTTTTCAATGCTTCGTTTTGATTTTAACATTGAGAGAATTAAGGGTAAAACGTAACGGGTGACATAAATCAGCACCCAGTTCTTTACCTAATGGTGTTTACTTTGGTTTGGTTTTGTTGGTTTGCTTTGGTTAATTTGGTGGGTTTGGTTTGTTTGGTTGGTTTGGGTGGTTGGTTTGGTTAGCTGGTTTGGCTGTTTGGTTGGTTAGTGTTGACAGGTAAAACGTAATTTGTGACGTATGAAATGTAGGTCATTTCTGCACATTATGAAGGTGCATAAATCAGCACCTAATTAACCTAATGAATTCAGTAGTTCAATTGATTAGAGCGGGGTTTCACATTACACCTAGATTTCCCGTGCAACGCCGGGGTAAATATCTGGTAATCCAATATTGCGCTAAGTTGCACACACACACGTTTAAACTACTGATGTAGGGACTTTACAATGAAGGTTTTTTTGGTTGGCTTTTTAGGGAGAGATAGGCACCTGTGACTGAAATCTTTTTTTTTTATCTTCTGACATTTAATTTTGATTTTGTTTTTGAATGTGTTTCATTAGTAACGCGGTAATTGCCTACTATCAATTAATCAATCAATCAATGGCCTATCAATCAATCAATCAATGACATATCAATCAATCCATCTATGAACCAATCAATCAACCAATCAATAAATCAATCTATCTATCATCTGTACATATGTATAATCTGGTTTGTATTTTTATCTTTTTAATATATATATATATATATATATATATATATGTATATGTATATATATATATATATATATATATATATATTAGGGCTGTACCGGATTCCAATTTTTAGATCCTGCAGGATCGGAACCAGAATCGGATTTAATATTTGAATACTGCCGGAATCGGAACAGGAACCGGATTTTACCGAATTAAATAGTAATTTTTTCCGAACGAAGTAGTGATTTCTCGCCTAACATAAAAAAAAGATACAAGAATGAAAAATAGAATAAAAATTTAGTTTTTAAGTTCTAGATAGCAAAAAACAGTATTAACCATTTAGATCTTGAAGACTGTGACTAAAACCCCTTCCCCAATTTGAGTTAATAAAGATAACTCTGTCAAAATAACAGGTTCTTCGTTTTATAAATTTATTTTAATAAAGCTGTACCTAATTTAACCTGAGTTTTTATTACAATCAAACAAAGAAATGGATAACATATCTTAGAAAATATAATAAACATGTTTATTAATAAATGAATTCCAATATATATATATATATATATATATATATATATATATATATATATATATATATACTGTGGCACCACACGATAGCTCATTTTTCTATAGTTTTCCATAGTGACGTCATCGAACCGTGTTATTTCATTCATACTTTCATTTAAACTTTTCTAGATATATTGACTAATGACAGTCTATTTACGTAACTATCTAGATATATTGACTAATGATTGTCTATTTATGTAACTATCTAGATATATTGACTAATGAAAGTCTATTTACGTAACTATCTAGATATATTGACCTAATGACACTCTGTTTACGTAACTATCTAGATAGTAGATATATAGACCTAATGACACTACACTATACTTATGATAAGGCAAACAATGCGAAAGTTGTTTTTTAAGTTGCTTTATATTATGCATATTAATGTTCAACCAAATCTGTAAGATAACTATTGATAATGTTTCCATCATTGAATGTAGCTTGAGTTTCATAAATGTTTTACCACTGTGAATAAACCAAGAAAATTTTATTACAATGCACTAAAGTAAAAATATATCATACAATACGCTTATTATTATAGAAAATGAACGTGAAACATTAAAAGAGTTTTCATAATCTCTACGAAAGAATATTGTATCCTTCAGTAGTCGTTATTGCTCAATAGTCAAGTAGAAAAATGTAAACAGAAATATAAATAACATTGATCAAGATAACATTAAATATATGACCAACTGCGATCAAGATAACATGAAATATGTGACTAACTTGACCAAGAAATATAAAAGCAAACTGTCAGTCTGTTAAGTGTGATGGTAAAGATTAGGTAATGGATTTCTTTCTTAGTCTACTGTTATGATGAATTACTTTACCAATAGAGCAGCTTATGGTAACAAAAAACTCTTTTCAGAAATGTATAAAACTAGGTCAGCTACTTGAAATGAAATTGTTCCGTCACAGACCTGGAAACAACAAGTATTGGTTAGTTACAAAATAATATTTACTATGGGGAAAAAGGACATTGTTACATGATATTTAAGTAAAATAAATAATAATTATATGACCGTGCTTTCGTTCCATTGAATCTTCTAGTATTATGTGTGTATTATTTATGTATTATGTATGTATATATTCTTCTTTTAATTTTTTAATTATATTCAAATTAGTATGCCTATTGCACAATATGTAATTGCAAAAACAATTAAATGAGTTTTTGTTATTTATATCAATATTATTATATCTATGTCAAAACATGTAAATAAGTTCTACTCGTAAGATTTATTTGACTATGTCTATGTCAAAACATGTAAATAAGGTCTACTCATAAGATTTATTTGACTTATGTCTATGTCAAAACATGTAAATAAGGTCTACTCGTAAGATTTATTTGACTATGTCTATGTCAAAACATGTAAATAAGGTCTACTCATAAGATTTATTTGACTTATGGACGTATGAGCTGGGTTTGTTTATTTTTACTTTATTATTTTTTATACCTTGGTAGATTGAATTCGACTTTTTTAAAATAAAAAACTAGTCACAGTAACATTATTTGTTTAAAATAAGCAACCAAACATTACATATTGTATCATTCATTTTTAATTGCTCATTAAACATTTTGATATCTTTTTTTAGTATTATTTATATATATATATATATATATATATATAATTATCGCACGCACGCCGACTCTCTAACCCTCCTTCCGTCCCCTCTTTTGCTCTCCTGGCATGCGCCACTGGTGTTTGTCTCATGTAAAGGTATGATTAGATTTTAAAACATTATCTGACTATTTCCCATAAAAACGCAAATTAAATTGCATTTCAAATCTAAATCAATATCACTTTAATGTTCAATTGAAAAAGGTATCATCAAGTTATTTATCTAAATTTTCGAGGAATTTATCCAAATCGTGACAAAATCCACTAAATTAAAAAATGTGCAGAAAAATAAATTATTGAACTTTTTTAAAACTGTAAACACCCAAAAATAGATCGTTGTCTGCTCTTAAAAAAAGTTAAACTCTGATAGATAAATATAGTTTATAGAAAACACGGAATCAAAAGTAGCGGAAGATAAGGTGTCGTATTACTAGACCAGGAGTCAGCAACCTTTTGAGATGGAAGAGCCTAAAGTTATAATTTACAATTTTCGCAATTTTTAAAGAGCCACTAAATTTGTTGTTTCAATATTACGGTATTTGATCAAGCCGCAATTTGACCTCGAAAGAGCCACAACTTGACATCGAAAGAGCCGCAGGTTGCCGACCCCTGTACTAGACTAAATACGATTCAAATCTTACTTTTTAATATATTTGTACTTACATATAGAACTAAAAGCGATCGACGTTATTTTAGTTTTAAAATCAAAGGAAGTTATTGTTTTAATTTAATTGTATAGCGCTAAATATTTCAAAATTATGTTGCGCTAAAAAAATTTCTTACAAATTTCAAAAACAAAGAAATCCGGCACATTTTAACCGGAACCGGAATCGGAACCGGATTTATTAAAACTGCCGGAATCCGGCTTAAAAGGAACCGGAATCGGATTCCGGTACAGCCCTAATATATATATATTTATATATATATATATATATGTATATATATATATGTATATATATATATATATATATATATGTATGTATAAAGAGAGATGTACTTACTAATAGATGGGCAAAGCTGATGACCGCAACTCACTGCTATAGGGGCCGTCATAGTATTATCTTCTTTTAGATACGATGATATGATTGCCCAGCAGGGACTTTTGCCTTGCGCCGCCATTCCCCCCCCCCCCTGTAAATTACCTCGTCTATATCTAGGGCTCTCTTCTAAAGACACCTCCACACACAGACACCCCACACACACTCACACATACACTCCCCACACACACAAACTCACACAGACTACCCCCACACATTAACACTGACACCACCCACACACAGACACCCCCCCACACAAACACTCACACAGACAACCCCCACACACAGACACTCACACAGACACCCCCAAACACTCTCACACACACCCCCACACACACACACATTCACATCCCCCCACACACACTCAAACAGACACCCCCCCTCTTCTCTCTCCCCCCCCCCAATCCAGAAAGCCTACACCGCCGAATTTCAACCCATGCATTATATAAATAGGTTAGAAGTGCAAGGTGGGCTGCTCCGTAAGTTGGACACCTAATACTTACAAAGTGGGGATAAATGGGGGGTGAGGGGGGAGAGGGAATAGTACCTCTCCATTATACACTATCTTTATTCTATACTTTCGAAAATAAAAAATGTACAAAAAGAAATCCCACAAAATTTCCCCCCCCCCCCCCCGCTGCTCATGTTTTAGGTGTACAGTAAAATACAAGTATTTTAGTCGACGCACTTAATACATTAAGTCTGTGGACGTTTAGAAAGTTCTAAGAATTCAGGTCTGCTCCGTCAGTTAACGGTTTTTATTAAGACCCGTTTGTCGAGTCCTTTGACATTATTTGTGATATTGTTGTTTTTTTTTCCAAATGTAAGTTGTTTTTTTTTTTTTTTTACTTTATTCACTAAACTTCACCAATCATCCAGGTCCGTCACTTAATCCACGATGGTTATTGACAGGTGGTATTTCATCCATTTGTGTACTTATGGTAGTATCCCCCATGGTAACTGGCTGGTTGTATTTCAATCATTTAAGTGTCTACTATGCTAATTGACCGGTTAAACTTTTTCATTTGAATATCTGTAGTAGTGGGCCCCATGTTAATTGACAGTTGGTATTTCATCCATTCATGTGTCTATAGTAGAACCCCATGTTAATTGACAGTTGACCTTTCATCCATTCGTGTGTCTATAGTAGAACCCCATGTTAATTGACAGGTGACCTTTCATCCATTCGTGTGTCTATAGTAGAACCCCATGTTAATTGACAGGTGACCTTTCATCCATTCGTGTGTCTATAGTAGAACCCCATGTTAATTGACAGGTGACCTTTCATCCATTCGTGTGTCTATAGTAGAACCCCATGTTAATTGACAGGTGACCTTTCATCCATTCGTGTGTCTATAGTAGAGCCCCATGTTAATTGACCGGTTAAATTCATTCGATTGTTCATAATAAGGGATCGACACGATAGCTTGATATGCAGCCAAAGAGCCTGTTACCAGTGATATTCTAGTTATTAAAATCATTTTAGTTATAGTTTTGATTCGTTTTTTTTAGCAATAAATATTATTATTATTTAGTTATTATACAGTTATAGTCATTGAATAATTTTCGTAAGCACTGCAAAACTTCGAATGCCCATCGATACGACAGATACATGCCAATTAAATTTTAACATCCACTGCACCACACACTACACTGCACATGGACCTCACATTTTGAAATAATTGCATCTCACCCTCAATTTTGAAAAAAAAAGTCTGTTCCTATTCATCAAATTGAATATCTTGAATTATTGTTGATGATAATGCTATGACCGCAGAAATACACACATTTTCGTCAGAAATCGATTCGTCCGCCATTTCAAAAAGTTTATCCTAACACCACAAAGCTGTTTCCTCAACCACAGTAACACCACAAACACCGAAAAAAATTAAATCAAAAGCATCTACAATAAACTGTGACTTTCAGCGTGAAAGATTTCCGGAAAACAGAACACAAAAACCAAAGATAAAATATACAACAAAATTTAATTTCTTGCGAATCTAAATATGTAACCAAAGACACTATAGATGCAAAAAGCGCGAGCTATTTATAGAAAATAAACGATCTATTTGTAAATGCTAAAGGCGTGTATCAAAAATTATAAAACTTTGTTCTGATTAGTTATGAATGTCTTTTTAGTTATAGTTATTATTAGTTTTTTTTTGGCAAACATTTTAGTTATTATTTAGCTATAGCTAAAAAATTCTTTCTAGTTTTAGTTTTAGTTATAGTTAACTAAAGTCAATCATTCTGGTTATCGTTTTAGTTATAGTTAACTGACCAACACTGCCTGTTACAATAGATCCTCATTTATCTAGTTACTTGTTTATTTATCTGTTAAAACACCCAAACAAAACAAAACAAAACAATAACAGCAATAGTAAACTAGCAAAAAGTCGGGCTATTGTATTATCTTTGTCTACTTTACTATCTTAAACCTTAACGGCTATTGTATTATCTTTGTCTACTTTACTATCTTAAACCTTAACGGCTATTATATTATCTTTGTCTACTCTACTATCTTAAACCTTAACGGCTATTGTATTATCTTTGTCTACTTTACTATCTTAAACCTTAACGGCTATTGTATTATCTTTGTCTACTTTACTATCTTAAACCTTAACGGCTATTGTATTATCTTTGTCTACTTTACAATCTTAAACCTTAACGGCTATTGTATTATCTTTGTCTACTTTACTCTCTTAAACCTTAACGGCTGACGGAAAATTTTTGTGTTACCATCCTTTTTATTGACCATAATATCAAATAAATCACTTTCATTAATCTTTCCAATACAATACAATGTATTTAACCTGTTATTACCGTCACTGTTGTGTTTTCCCCCACGGTAAGGCGAGGGTGGGAATGTCATGAGAATATGATTGTAGTCCGAATGCCTTTTAAAATATATCTGAATTGTTTTCTTTTTCTAAAAAAAAATGATTGCGTCGTATGGTCAGGTGGGTCATTTGGGTCAGCCGCGTCATATGGTAAGGTGCGTCATATGGTCAGCCGCGTCATATGGTCAGGTGCATTATATAGTCAGCCGCGTCATATGGTCAGGTGCGTCATATGGTCATGTGTGCCGTATGATCAGGTGCCTGATATGGTCATGAGATTCACATGGTCAGGTGCGTCACATGGTCCGGTGCGTCATATGGTCAGGTGCGTGACATGGTCAGGTGCGCCACAAGGTCAGGTGCGTCACATGATCAGGTGCGTCCTATGGTCAGGTGCGTCATGTGGTCATGTGCGCCCTATGGTTAGGTGCGTCATGTGGTCATGCGCGTCATGTGGTCATGTGGTCATATGGTAGGCAGGTAAAACTGAATCATTAAAAAAAATAAATCAAAATTAAAATCGAAATAATATGTGGCATAAATATCGGAACTACAAGTCTACAAAATTTCGTATTTGTGTGTTTATAATGTTTATGCTGTGTTGAATCTTAGCATTGATTCATGAAATGACACTTTCCCTTATTGTAGTGAGCCATTGATTCACACATACATAGACTTGCCATATGTCCCGGTTTCGCCGGGACAGTCCCAGATGTACTGAGTTGTCCCCGGTGTCCCGCCCGGTTGCTGAAATTGTCCCGGTTTAGATTCAGGGCACAGTTTCTTGGAAATAATTGAGCAAAATTATTAGATCAGAGAATGATTAATCTGCTCTTGTGTGTTCAGTAACATTTTGGTAAGTAACACAGTAATACAAATTTACAGAAGTCGGCAGCAGAGAAGAAGAAAGAGAAGGACTTATTGAGAAAGGTTCACTCAAGTGAAAAATACGAGTGGTGCAACAAGTAGAAAACTGTTTTGTTTTGTAAAAATATAATGTTTGTGTATCATTATGGATAAAATAACAAAGATTATCTATTCTATATTTTAAGTGTTTTTTACATTACTGTTTTCATACCCCCCCCCCCCCGCGAAACCGACATCCCTAAACCTAAAGTAAAAAAGACAGAACTGTCCCGGTTGGTCCGTGAAAAAATATGGCAACCCTACGTGACATACACCACTTTATTAAATAAAAAGAAAAAAAAAAGTATTTTCTGAGAATTAACGAGGGGTGAACTCAATTAGAGATTAACGAGGGGTGGACTCAATTAGAGATTTACGAGGGGTGGACTCTGTTAAAGATTAACGGGTGGGGTGGACTCCATTAGAGATTTACGAGGGGTGGACTCAATTAGAGATTTACGAGGGGTGGACTCAATAAGAGATTTACGAGGGGTGGACTCTGTTAAAGATTAACGGGGTGGGGTGGACTCAATTAGAGATTTACGAGGGGTGGACTCAATTAGAGATTTACGAGGGGTGGACTCAATTAGAGATTTACGAGGGGTGGACTCAATTAGAGATTTACGAGGGGTGGACTCTGTTAAAGATTAACGGGGTGGGGTGGACTCAATTAGAGATTTACGAGGGGTGGACTCAATTAGAGATTTACGAGGGGTGGACTCAACTAGAGATTAACGAGGGGTGGACTCAGTTAGAGATTAATGAGTGGGTGGGCTCAATTATAGAGGATGGACATTTTAATTTAACGTATCTACCTTTTTTAACAACAAAAAAGGTTCTGATCGTTTATTGAACTGTTTAATTTCTAC
Organism: Bulinus truncatus; assembly: GCA_021962125.1. NCBI lineage: Eukaryota > Metazoa > Mollusca > Gastropoda > Planorbidae > Bulinus > Bulinus truncatus. Next base: position 1,098,558 of record JAGDYQ010000167.1, read on the forward strand.
ACCAATCAATAATAACGCGCTAATTTTCAAGAAACCTGCCTTGACGAATCGACTCCGCCTTCATGCTTAGATCGCCATTTCGGCAGGTGGCCAATGCAGCTTATATTAAATATTAAAAACTGATGATGCCGGAGAAAAATTATTTAAAAATAGAAAACAAAATATTTTTAAGCATGAAAGTCTCACACTACACCGTGTAGAAAATCGAAAATAATTTTGAAACAAAAGAAGAGTTTTTAATAATTTGTGGCGAAAGTATATATTATATTATATTATATTATATTATATTATATTATATTATATTATATTATATTATATTATATTATATTATATTATATTATATTATATTATATTATATTATATTATATTATATTATATTATATTATATTATATTATATATAGTCGATGGGAGGTCGTACTGTGTAGAGGGCTCTACTGTCGACCCGAGGAGTCCTGGGTTCAAACCTCAGTGAGATCCTTGGGATTATTGCAGGTCCTGGTAAAAGTCCCCAAGTCCATTATGAATCGGGTACCTGTCTTTAAGTTGGGGTAGCCCCGAAGAGCCCTGAGGGGTTTACGGCACCTTTTTATATACATATACGACATTATATCTATATCTATATATACGTAATTTCATAATACATCGTGTGATACTACATACAGATACGCTATATCATACTGCATATACATATATTATCGTATCCTATGGCTACATCACAAACAGACTTTACTAGCTAGGAGAAAAAAACAATTTAGAATCAACAAGAGCCAACATAAATCCGTCTATTGAGAAAATGACTTAGGTGTGTAATATTTACATTTAAACATTTTATTTTCTTCTCAGAATGTCACATTAAACATGTTATTTTCTTCTCAGAATGTCACATGTATTGTGCTTGTAATGTTATATCAAGACACCAGTTTATCAGCGATATTTTTTTCTTCTGGTGGTCAGTTTCAGGGCATGTACCCGCTTTTGATCGCACTGGCCTTGTGCCTAATTGCCTACTTGCACTTCAGCCGTCGTGGATCGAGATTACCCCCGTGTCCATCCCGGCCTTTGCCAGTACTGGGTCACATCCTGTCACTGACGAAGGGCCCGAGAGACCAGATGAGGAAGTGGAGGGAGCAAACAGGGGACATATTCAGGTAACCACAGAGATTATAAAACTGGGGACATATACAGGTAATAATAGAAGTTGTATAACTGAGGACATATACAGGTAACAATAGAAGTTGTATAACTGAGGACATATACAGGTAATAATAGAAGTTGTATAACTGAGGACATATACAGGTAACAATAGAAGTTGTATAACTGAGGACATATACAGGTAACAATAGAAGTTGTATAACTGAGGACATATACAGGTAACAATAGAAGTTGTATAACTGAGGACATATACAGGTAACAATAGAAGTTGTATAACTGAGGACATATACAGGTAACAATAGAAGTTGTATAACTGAGGACATATACAGGCAATAACAGAGGTCCTAAGAGTTCACCCAATGAAACTTAATTGAAAACTGTGAAAAATGAAATGTCTTGCATAAAGCGTGAAATATTTTTTTCTTAAAAAGCTTAACTTAACCTTTTGATGTTTTCTTTTGTTCTAAGTAATACTATCCGGCGTCTTCATTAGATGAATTTTCAAGTAAGTCAGGTGAAATGAACACAAATTAATAGATTAAATCATAATTTACGAGGGGGTTCTTGGATTAGACAGAAAAGCCCTTAGTGAGGACAGAAATTAAATGCGCGAGCCGCATAAAAGGGGAAAGCGAGACGTCCTTGACACGTCGGCCGTATGCTGCCTTTGTCAGATTTAGGTCACGTCATGTGCTAATTTTATAGCCACCTCCCCCACCCCTCCCCCACAAACATACACATACCCCCCCCCCCCGTCTTCGCGTTTAAAATATGTAACGATAAGTGCAGCATTCAAAGCATTCCTGTAAGTTGAGAACTTCTCCTCCCACCCCCTGCTTTAAAACTATTCAAATAAATGCTCAAGCATGGTTCACCTTGAGTGAACAATCCCCAACAGTATTCCCGTCTTTTGTTCGTACGGGTTTTCCCCTTCTTCTCTCGTATGGGTTTTCACCTCTTCTCTCATACAGGTAATTCTCCAATCTCGACTTAACTAGACAATACGATAAAAATAAAAATCATGGCGACAAATCTAAAGACAAAAAGGACTGGGTGTTTGATCTACAAATCTTACCATATTTGGGTCTTTAGGAGCCCAAGGTGAAGGGCTCCGAGGTTATGGGGACCCATCGCTTGAGTGCCTATCGGGGCCCTCCCAGCAGAAAAATTAATACCTGAAGGAGGTATTTTTACAATGGACAGACACCAACCCCCCTTAGGCTGTTCGGTCCTTTTTTTACTATGTATACGAATCTATGATGACTGCCAGAGGCGTAGCGAGGGTGGGCAAGGCAACTTTCGCCCGGGGCATTTTACCTTTTTAATACCTTTTTAGCGCCCCCCCCCATTCGAAAACCATATAATATTTATGTAAAATATACCATTTGGCGCCCCTGAACCTCGGCGCCCGGGGACATATATACCCCACCCCCTAGCTACGCCTCTGATGACTGCGTCTATTATTAGAAACTATGTAACTTTAGGTTGTGATTAGGAATTCACCCTTTGCCTAGTGTCCTCCACTCATGTAGCAGTTCTCTTATGGCTGAGATAGTTTATGCCGGTTTATAATAGGCATCAATCCAGTGGTCCCCAAAATTTGCCACGATGCCAACGGCTGATTTGAAGTAGGTCGCCTTTACCTTTAAATAATTTCTGCATTTGCAAATATGTTCAGGTAATTTTAGGCCTTTTTCTATTTTTATTTATTTCTCAGATAAGTTGCCGAAAACGTAACAGATCTTTTTGAGTGGGTCACGAATTGAGAAAATCTGAGAACCGCTGAACTAACGCAACTACTTTTTTTTTGTTTTTTTTTTTTTCAAGCATGTACATGGGCGGGAAGCTGGTGGTTGTTTTAAACGGCTATGACGTCATCAAAGAAGCGCTAGTGAAGCAATCTGAAATTTTTTCTGATCGGCCGTGTATCTATGTAGACCAGGTCAGTTTAATGTTTATATATATTAATTTACTTAACAGGTTATTATTTTTTTTAATACCATACCAAGGAAAGCTTCCCCCCCCCGCCGGTGATTCAATACTGAGCTACTAAATAATGGCTTCCATTACATGTTTGCCTCAAGGAAGGGAGAGAGAGTGTGTGTGTGTGTTATCTTAAATCAACCCATTCACTGCATTCTCTTTACCTCACTCAATCAACTTGTTAAATCTCTATCAATAAATCATGCACATCCGTATCAATTGGCATCTTTTTGTTTTTTATTGATAATTATAAATTATCAACTCTTTAAAATCTCAGTCCAGATCTACCAATTTTTTTCCTCTAACAATCAATTCGGTCTGTACATGTTAATAAACATGTCTACATGTCGCAATCAGTTAACTCTTTATTACTTAATCAACTCTTTATGCCCCTTAACAATCAGCACTTATTCCCCAGTCAATCAACTTTTTATACCTCTATCAATGAGCGCCATATTCCTCAGTCAATCAACTCTTCATACCTTTATAAATCAACATTAAATTCCTCAATCAAAAAAGTCATTATACCTCTATCAGTAAACACTTTATTCCCCCAGTCTATCAACTATTTTTTCTATTTTTAGATTGTTGGAGTTCCCAACAGTGGCATCATGGCGTCATCGGGCGCCAACTGGAAAGAACAGAGGTCAGTCAGCCTGTCTATTCTCAAATCATTCGGCATGGGGAACAACTCCATGGCCGAAAAAATCCTTAAAGAGGTCGATTTGTACTTAACACTGCTGGACAGTTATAACGGTAAACCGGTGGACATTCGGGTCATAACCGGTATGAGTTCCTCCAATGTGGTATTGTCCATCCTGCTGGGTCAAAGGTTTGAGTACGATGACCCGGTCTTCCATAGGTTGATCGACCTGATGAACTTCAGCGTGAAATACGTCGAAGCCACGAGTCTGCTGCATTTCTTCCCATCCCTCAGGCTCCTGCCCGGCGACCTGTTTCACGCGAAGAAGATGAAACGCTACACCGAGGAGTTGCACGAGCTTTTAGGGGGCGGGTACATAAAGGTCAAAGGTTACGACGACTACGACGAGAACGGAGTGGACAGCTTCATCGCCGCCTACGTGAAAGAGAAGAACGCGAGGGTCCGAAGCGGGGAGGCGACGTTCCTGGACGATCAGAGCCTGGTCAAGATCATCGTGGAGCTGTTCGGGGCGGGGATGGAGACGACCAGCAGCACCATCCTGTGGTGCGTACTCTACGTTCTGCATCACCCCCACGTGCAAGAGAAGATACACCACGAGATGGACTCGGTGGTAGGCAGAGTGAGAGCCCCTGGACTACATGACAAAACCAGCCTCCCGTACATCAACGCCGTCATCCTGGAAACACAGCGCCTTGCCAGTGTCGTCCCCTTGAACGCCCCGCACCTCTGCTCCAAAGACACGACCCTGAGAGGGTTCTTCATACCGAAGGGGACCAGTATCATGCCTGTCCTGGACTCGGTACTGCATGATGAAAAGCTGTGGGGCGAAGATGTCCGAGTGTTCAGACCAGAAAGGTTCATTGACTGCGACGGGTGCCTCCTCCACACTGAGCACATGATCCCATTCTCTGTAGGGAAGCGCCTCTGCCTCGGAGAGTCCATCGCCAAGATGTACCTGTTTCTGGCTCTAGCTTCAATGTTTCAAAGGTTCTCGTTCCACCCAGAAGACGTTGGCTCACCACCAGCAATATCGGAGATTTTCGGAATCGTAGCCGTACCGGGACCATACAAAGTGAGAATCATAAACAGACAAAAGCAGCCATGAGATTTCGGTGCTTTACTTTCTCGCACATCCTTAGTGCTCGTGAGAAACTCATAAACTGAATTTTACATTGATGAAGTACATGAACTCTATTATAACTAGTACATGAACTCTAATATAACTAACTAGTACATGAACTCTAATATAACTAGTACACGAACTCTAATATAACTAGTACACGAACTCTAATATAACTAGTACATGAACTCTAATATAACTAGTACACGAACTCTAATATAACTAGTACGTGAACTCTAATATAACTAATACACGAACTCTAATATAACTAGTACACGAACTCTAATATAACTAGTACATGAACTTTAATATAACTAGTACACGAACTCTAATATAACTAGTACACGAACTCTAATATAACTAGTACACGACATCTAATATAACTAGTACACGAACTCTAATATAACTAGTACGTGAACTCTAATATAACTAGTACACGACATCTAATATAACTAGTACATGAACTCTAATATAACTAGTACATGAACTCTAATATAACTAGTACGTGAACTCTAATATAACTAGTACACGACATCTAATATAACTAGTACATGAACTCTAATATAACTAGTACATGAACTCTAATATAACTAGTACACGACATCTAATATAACCAGTACACGACATCTAATATAACTAGTACATGCCAGCAAGTGTCACTTAATAGACTGTTTTCATATGCGCATCATTAACATGACATTTTTTGTGCTTACATATTATGTAAAGCTGAATGAAGATACTTACAAGCTCAGGGCCGTTCTTATGAATAATGAAACTTAGTGACTACCTTGGGCCCCCAGAGCGAAATGGGCCCCCTTCAAGGTCTAATTCCTATTAAAATATCATGCTGGTAGGGCCCCAACACGTGCATTTGCCTAGGACATATCTAAAAGTCTCTACCTAGGGCCCCCAAACATCCCTACAAGTCTCAACTTGCGCCCCCCCCCCAACATTAGAACGACTCTGTGCAAGAGTCCCAATTAAACTATGGATGGTGTCACTGTTTCGTAACAGCTGTGTCCTCAATGAGAGGTTGGGTTCGCAGTAGTGCACGATCGTTGGTGTGTGGTGTGTGTGTGGGGTGTGTGTGTGTAATGGCGTGGATGTAAGATTTCTGCCAAACATAGTTTTCATATCATTATGTGCACGACACATTAGATGCCATTGTGTGCACGGCACATTAGATTTCATTGTGTGCACGAGGTGGCGCTGTAATAGCCATGTACGAATCAATGGTTGGGGCAGGGGGCATAACAACATCAGTGAGGACCCCCCCCCCCTTTTTTTTGACAGAATAAAAGAACCATGACAACATGAAGAGAGACATCAGTAAGTGGCCGATAAAATCACCATTGAGGCATCAGTGAGGGACCAGTGACATCATCATTGAGGCATCAGTAAGTGGCCAATGAAATCATCATTCAGGCATCAGTGAGGGACCAGTGACTTCATCATTGAGGCATCAGTAAGGGGGTCAATGAAATCATCATTGAGGCATCAGTGATGGGCCAATGAAGTCATCATTGAGGCATCAGTGAGGGGGCCAATGAAATCATCATTGAGGCATCAGTAAGGGGGCCAATGAAATCATCATTGAGGCATCAGTGAGGGGCCAATAAAAAGGGTCACGGAAGCAACAATGCGGGGGGGGGGGGGGTGGTTTAGCACATGAGTTTTTATATTTAAACTATGACAACATATTATTAAAGTTTGAAATTATATTAAAACAAACAATAATAAATGTATCAGTCCAAATATAATTAATAATTCAATTAATTTTGATTGATTTAAAAAAAAAACAGCTTCCTTATTTCTAATAGCTGATATCGAGATGACGAGTAGATGAAGCTAAGAGTTCACATTTAATTTTTAATTTACTTTTCTATTTATTTTATGCAAAATCAAGATCAGATCTCTTGAGTTTATCTTGTGAAAACGTCATTGAGATCTAGAAAGCCACACAATTGTTGTTGACATAAACATGTTTGTGACAATAATATCCTAACACACACACTAGTCGTCAACAGTGCGTTTATTGGTAAAAAAAATAAAAGGACTGCAGCGGGTAAATATAGTATCATTGAAGGGGTCACGTGAAGTGCATGTTTGTGGCTAAATATAGCATCACTATCGGGGTCACGTGAAGTGCATGTTTGTGGCTAAATATAGCATCACTGACGGGCATGTTTGTGTTCAAATTCTGCGCAATTTGTGTGTATGTGTGAGTGTCTCTCTCTCTGTGTGTATTAGTTAATGTCTGTATTCCTTGGTGTACTTTGTGACTTATTGTGTGTATATTTCCGCTTGTGTGTGTGTGAGTGTGTGTGTGTAAGTGTGTGTAGGAGTCAGTGTTCTATATGAAGCCGTTCGTTGTTTGTTTTTAGTTTTTAAACTTTGAAAATGTAAGTTTTTTTGTTCTGTACAAGAACTATGAGATGGCTGCTTTTGAGATGGAATCATTAGGAAATATATAATCACAGCAACAAAATTGTAAGTTTTAGAATTTAAAAAAAAACATTAAAGATATTGTTTTGAGTGTCTCTAAACCTCAGCTTTAAAATGAAAGAATAGATTTCATTGCCAGTAACAGTTTTTTTTTTAATGTAGAGGTCTAAATTCAAAGTTTATGTAGCCATGCCACTTTAATGGCCACTTTAATGACCACTTTAATGGCCACTTTAATGACCACTACTTTAATGACCACTTTAATGGCCAATTTAATGACCACTACTTTAATGACCACTTTAATGACCACTTTAAAGCTGTATGAACTTAAGGTATACCAGTGATGCATTGGTAAAATAAGAAGTAAGGGAGCGAATAGTGGGAGCTAAAAAAAAAGTGGGAGTTGTCGGGACGCGTTCCGGTTCTGAAAAAAAAATGGTAAGGAAACGTCGTCCTACCGCGTTCCCCCTCCCAATGCACCACTGGGACATAAACAGAAACACAATCATTTTTTATTAATGTAAATACATATATTATGTATGTTACCTGTGTGTGGTTGAAGACAACGGCCAATGAAACATTAGCATGTTATGTGAAGCTGGTGATACATGTTACACACACACACACACACACAGCTGTCTATTGGTCCAAGATGAAGTAGCAGGGCTGCAGTCAGGAATTATGGCGTCCCTGACAAACTAAGACAGCCCGGGGGGGGTGCCTCTGGTTCCCCCCCTCCGCCCAAATTTCACGGTGGACGGGTGGTCGTGTCAACATGAGGGTCCCCGGTTCGATTCCCCGGTGAGGACCAATGGGTATTTCAGGTCATGGCTCAAGTCCCCGTGCTATATCTCCTGTTACCATTACACTGTCGACTATAGTGAGGATGAAAGAAAGGCACCATAACAACCGTCCCGTTAGTGGTTTATAGGATCTGAGAGATTTCATCTCATCCTTACAGGGATTTCACACACACATACACAGACATTTTACAACAATAAATATATATATATATATATATATATATATGTATATATATATATTAAAATTATAAATTTCGAAAACGAAGGGGCCCTTAGATGTTTTTACGCCTGACAAATGGTTGGGGGGCGCACTCTCTAGCGATGGCCCTGGAACAGTTACTTTAGAGAACATTGTCAGTTCAATTAGTGAACTTAGCAAGTACATTTGCAGAACTTATCAAGCTACTTTAGAGAACTTATACATCTACTTTGGAGAACTAATACTGTTACTTTGGAGAACTTATGCTGTTACTTTGGAGAACTAATACTGTTACTTTAGAGAACTAATACTGTTACTTTGGAGAACTAATACTGTTACTTTAGAGAACTAATACTGTTACTTTGGAGAACTAATACTGTTACTTTGCAGACCAGTCAGTTACTTTAGAGAACCTAGCCTGTTACTTTAGAGAACCTAGCCAATTACTTTAGACCCAAATCGATGACAGGACATTAGCCTCAAGACGGTGAAGTGTCTTGTCGGCTAGAGATGTACAAATCAAATACCATAGCCACCAGACTATATCGTGTCGTGTCGCTATAGAAGTATAAATCAAAGACAATAGCCACCAGACTGTGAAGTGTCTCGTTGAAGGAAATGATAAGTTGTATTTCTCATGGTTCACTGCATTCATCTCGTGTTAACGCTCCTTGAACCGTGAAGAAGGTTGGCCGCCGACAAGTATTTAGGTCACTGGGCGAATTCAATTTTTAGTTTATTATGAGTATGTTTGATCAAGTTTTTTTTTACTATTAAAGAAGCACCGTTACCGGGTTGATGCTGAGGACCCTTAAATGACCATATGTGACCATAGAGATCATAACTTATTGTTATAATTTTAATTTGTTTGCCCCCACAAAGTTTAACATAAACAAATTATAACTCATATTTTCATCTGCCAGAAGGGTCTGTGGAGAGGGGAACAGATACGGATTATGATCTTCCGAGGCCCCCGGGGACGCAGAAGAAAAAAGTGACGCCCCATCCATGGGCGCAACCGATGTACTGGTCGTGCGGGTCCGGACCTTACCAAAAAAATCAAGCCACTGGTATTCGACCCTACCAAAATTTGGGGTAATTTCCTCTTACCTAATATTTTGGACCCTACCAACTTCAACATACTGGTTGCGCCCAGGCACGCCGAGAGGGGGACAGGAGGGTCATTGCCAGGGGGCCCGTATCTGTAAGGGGCCCGGCCGCCCCGACCATGTCAAACTTTCACGACTTTTGTTTATTAAAGGGGCCCGCAATGATGTCCTGCCTGGGGTCCGTATTGGCTCTCGGCGCCACTGGTTGCGCCCCTGGCCCCATCCCCTTACCGCTCCAAATTAAATCAACGACATTGAACACATAACAATGTAGTCTATTGAAGTTTTGATTGGACCTTCTAAAAAAAACCACAGAGCCTAGGTGCACAACCGGGTTAAGTCCGCATTTGAGAGAAAGAGATTGAGAAAGACACTGACATAGAATGAGACAGACGTATGACTCTGACGTATCTGACTTGACCATCAGTCTGTAAGTCCAACAATAAAACGCAGTCGGCCACCAAGTGAGATCAGAGTTTGAAATCTTATTTTAAATGGAATCAGACTAAAAGTAATTATTTTATTGATAACAAAATATTTGAGCAATTCACTCATTGGTTATAAAATTTAAAAACACCAGTTAAAGATGAGATTAAAAAAAAACACAAAAAGTCCATATGGGAGAGAGAGATAGATAGAGAATGAAATGGAAAATGTGATAGAGTGAAAGACTCAGATCTCATCAAAATTTTTAATTTATTTCAAAATGTACTTTCTTTTTTTTTATAGCTATACCTCCCACCCACACACACACTTAACGCACACACACTAACACATACACACACACTAAAACATACACTAACACATACAGAGCTTTAATGGACTGTATAACCATTGCCGTATATCTGGTGACAACTGTCCTGATGTTGGTCATTTACAAGCTCGTCCGACCAGACCCTCGTCACCCTCCGTGTCCAGTCAGACCTGTGCCTCTGGTGGGTCATCTGCTGGTCGCGAACACAGATCAACGGCCCCAGTGGAGGAAATGGCGGGAACAGTGCAGCGACATCTTCAGGTAGGAAGTGAATGTAAATGCCGGGTGTGAACTGGTGAAGTTGTCTCCCCTTTTCTCCACTAGCGACACCTGACGATCAACAAGCATATCATGTGCGATGGCTGACCTTTGAACTTTGTATTGTGACGGCAGTAGAATTCAATGGCGTAATTACGTTTGGTCGCTTGAGTGGGGGAAGGGGGGGCTGTGGGTACGTAAATAATGGGTGGAACTTTCTTTGGTAGATAGATAAACAGACAGACGGGCAGACGGACGGACGGAGGGATGTAAGGGTGGATAAGTGGATGGATGGATGGATGGCCTCATTAGTGTGACCATTATAATGTTATAATAATTTCAAAAGTGTAAGACCTACCATCACCAGCGATTCCGCTGAATTTTTAAATCTATTTATAAAGCCTGTGTGCATTGAAAAAATTGAACTCAGTTCATTTAACTCGATGTTTTTAAAGCCGTATATATTGATAAAAATCAAAGATGACGAATTAAATTGTGGTTAGGACTGTAAAACCCCCACAAATATATAACCTGCATATATTTGTCCAACTATAGATCCGTCTATCTAGATTGCAGCTCTCTTTTTTTTTTGATCCAATAAATATACAAACTTTTATTTTTGAACAAAAAATATCACAATTAACATTTATAATGGGTTATTTTTTTATTTCTATGTATAACAAATGAACATCCATGTTTGCTATTACTCTGCGTGCAACCTCTGACCTTTCAGATTTGCATGGATGCTTCATAATACGTGTTGTTAAATAATATATGACATGTACGTTATTGAGATATCTTTGCGTACTACCTAGCATGCGGATGATGCGGTCAATTCAGCCAGCGGCATATCTGTGCCTATTTAGTTATTTTAAAGTGTTATTTTTAGTGATAGAAAAAATAAATTATGAATTATGTTAATTATGAATGACTAATTTAATTAATTTATCTAATTTTTGCCCATATTTGATTCATCAATCAGCCTACACATGGGCTCCAAGATGGTGGTGGTACTCAACGGATACGACCTGATCAAAGAAACTTTAATGAAGAGAGGGGAGGAGTTCTCGGACAGACCACACTCTTTCTTTGATACTGTGAGTTTTATAATGTCAATAAAGAAAATATCTATGCTAAGTACGGAGCTAGATATATCTGTATAAACATAACTTTCTATATTTCTTTTTCATAGGTCACAGGTCAATCTAATGTTGGTATAGTCACCTCTTCAGGTGACTTGTGGAAAGAGCAAAGGTCAGTCACTCTGCAACTTTTGCGCAAATTCGGCTTTGGCAACAACGTACTGGCCAACAGAATACAAGAAGAAGTAACCCATTACTTGATTCACTTATCAGAATTGGACGGACAGCCGATAGACATTGCACTGGACACAAAGGCCTGCACTTCAAATATTATTTGCTCCATTATCTTTGGTCAGAGGTTTGGTTACCAAAATGGTGAGTTCAAGAAACTCATTTCTAGCATTCACAGATTTTTTGAGAATTTAAATTTTAGTGGTGTCATCAACTTTCTACATATCTTAATTTACCTACCCGGGGACATTTTTAAAATCAAACAAATAATGAAAAATGTCGAAGAAATGTTCGATCTGATTCGATCTTTAGTGGCGAGAAATCAAAACGACAAAATGGCAGAGAATTTCATCACTGAATATCTAGCCGAGAGGGAGAGACGTGTGCAAAAAGGGGAGACAACCACGATGGACGACATAAATTTAGTTCGAGTTATCTTTGATTTACTTACCGCTGGCACTGAGACAGTGGCGACAACCATTTCTTGATTTATGCTTTACATGTTGCACTATCCAGATGTCCAGAAGAAAATATTCCACGAAATCTTGGAGAATGTTGGAACTGAACGTGTGCCAACAGAACAGGACAAAGCAAAATTGAACTATTTGAACGCAGCAATCATGGAAACACAAAGACTTGCCAGTATCACACCCAACGCTTTCCTCCACACCTGTCCCAGGGACGTTACCATCAGGGGATACACGATCCCTAAAGGAACTTACATCATGCCATATCTGGACTCCGTTCTGCACGACGAAAAAATCTGGGAAAATGACGTCATGAGCTTCAGGCCAGAAAGATTTTTGGACTAGGATGGAAAAGTCCAGAATCCAGAAGAATTTATTCCGTTCTCCATTGGGAAGAGGGCGTGTCCTGGTGAGGGCATGGCCAAGACGGAAATGTTTCTTTACCTGTCAAACGTGATTCAAAGATTTCAACTTTTGCCAGCCGACCCCAAACACCTGCCAACTTTGAAGTATATTTTTGGTCTGACTGTCATACCAGAGCCATACTAAGTGAGATTTGTAGCCAGAATGACTTAACTCCGTCAGAATCGCTCATTATTTAAATAGAACTTCGTCTAATCATTTCATAACTGGCCATTATTTGAGACCACAAGAGCTCGTATTGAATTGTTTGACGTCAGATATTGTTGGGTGCAGAGTTCTGAGTTAGAGATTATTAGTTCTCATGTGATATTATTTTTTTTGACGTCATTGTTGTACTTGCCTGTCGCCATAAGCTGAGACTAGCGAAGTAGTGATGCTGTACCATGGATGTCATGTGTTAGCTGCAGTTATTGAATATTTTTGTAATAAACAAGTATTGTAACATTTTTTTTAGCCCTTGCTCGTTTCAAAATAATATTTTCAATTAATTTCTGCAACTTCTACCATTTTCATCGACAAAAAAAATGAAACAATCCATTGCTATCTCTGAGGCCCTGGGAGCAGAAGAAAATGACGGGGCCCATTTTTTTTTATAAAGACAGCATCATGAATAATATACAGTAATAAGTGTAGAATTAAAAATTTTACAGGGCCCTTAATCAGAGGCGTAACTAGTGTTGGGGCCCAAATTCTAAAGTGTGCCCACCCCATTAAATACTAAGTACATTGTCTCATGTCATGGTGTCGAATGTCAAAATGCAGTAACCCCCAAAGAGGCCAAGCCCCCCACTGCCCTTAATAATTCAGGGCGCCCACCGTAAAAACGTCTGTTAAAAATTGAGTTACTTTTAATTTTAGTGTAGCTCATACAGTGTCATACACATACTGTTATACTATTGTAGAAAATCTAGTAAAGGTGTAAAACCAGAATATAATCTTTCCTGCGCTGTCGCCAAGTAACCCTGGTCTTTGATAACATCTAGTAAGCAAGCAACTTCCCTTCACCCCCACTTGCAAAGTAATTTTATTGAAGAGGATAGAAAAGATGTGCCACCTGAGGCACTTGTCTTACACTGACCCCCCCCCCCTTTTTTTTTCGATTCAGCGTTTTGTTTTATAAAATATATTGCTTTAAATATTTTTAGTTTCGTACATGGTTATAAAATGTTTATAAAACATTGCAATGTGTAATATGTTTTTTATGAATCAAGTGAAACCAATTTAAGAATAATAAAGACTCACACACAGTTGGGCACCTTATTTTTGACGCTTTCAAGCAACTAATAAAAAAAGAAAAAAAATAGAGTTTTTAAAATTATGAAATCAATTTCAATCTTATCATGATTAAATAGCAGAAGTTATGGGGCAACGGAATTTGTCCTGATGTCAGGCCAACCGGCAATTTTCCATTCCCAATTTCCAGCAATTGAAGTGGGAATATCTCTGCTGGAAAAGCATGTTTGTAGCATTAATAATGCAAGGGAAGTAACTCATTTATTAGTTACGATAATCAAAGTTATACACGGTTGTATATCTTTATTAGTATAGTTGGAATTTTTTATTTGCTCATACTTGTATTAAAAATAAATTAATAAAAATAAATTAATAATTGAACTATGCTTTGTCATTTAGCAAGAAAATGTATGCGAAACTTGAAGAAAAACTATTTCTAAAAAATGCCTCAAAAAACGATTTTCAAACATTTCTCCAAAATGAACATATAAACGGAATCTTGGAGTGGAGAAAACTTTTAGAAAAATGTATAAATGCTTTTAGCAACTTTGGTTAAAACAGAAGATGGTCAGCTGTAGATAGACATGGCCAGGGAAACCCAACAACATTTTTTACGACAGTAGCAGAACCATAACTGTTACTGTGAGTGTGTGACTGTACCATAGTGTGTGAGTGTAACATAGTGTGTGAGTGTGTGACTGTACCATAGTGTGTGAGTGTTACATAGTGTGTGAGTGTTTGACGAAATCTTTCCCGTCGACCCATCCTTTTGTCACTCCCCCTTTCTGTATATATTCCAGGGAGTATGAAAGATATAAAGAAGATTCTAGGTCAAAGAGACCATTAGCCAAAGAAAAAATATTTGTGTCTCAGTTTCGCATCTGATGTTAATTTTACCAAAGATCCAAACGATGTCTCATGCCTATCACATTTGATCGGCACAACAGCAAACAAAAAACTATTGCTCAGATGCACTGGTTTAAAATAATAGACATATCATTTATTGTTTTTAATTACGTTCACTAAATCATTGCTTTGAATTAATCAAATGTAGCTAGCTGTTAAAAGTTAAATCATTGATATATATATATATATATATATATATATATATATATATATATATATATATATAGCTAGAATCTCTAGCAATACATAAACGTGTTGAGGCAGCATGTTATAACGTGTTGATGCAGCATGTTATAATATGCCTCTATTAAATACTGCGCTGTAAATTTAAGTGGATACGATTTCAAAAAATAAATGTCAAGTCTGATCAAAGAAAATTTAGCGACAGTTTGTGTCGCGTTCAAAAATTGTCTTATTCACGAATTTGCTTTAAAAGCGTAAACAAATAGAAATTTAATTTGAGAAATTTATATACCTTAATAAAAATGTAAAATAAACTCATTTAATCTAATTTAAATATATTTTAAATTATGTTTTTTGAAAAATATAAAATTAAGATAAGATCAAAATTTAATTTTTTTTATAAAGATTTTATGTTAAAAATTATAACAAGAGCGTTAAAAAGTTTTTTCATTTGAAACGTAAAAAAGAAATTGATTTTAAAAAATGTAAATAGCTTTGTTATATTACCTCCCCTTTAACTATCGTAGTAATAAAAAAAGGGACATAGCTAAAGAAAAAAAAAATGAGTTGAAAAACACCAGAACCGGGTTTGAAAATACAACACAAAGTCTGTGTACTTTTATAAATCTTACTCAATTTGCAAATAAATAATTAATATCGGCGATATTTTTTAAACAAAGACAAAATCTGCATAATTATTCTTTACCATTAAGATTAGTAATTTACTTCGTTTGCATAATAAGTATTATTAATTCTACTATTTGTAAATCAGTATCACAGTCTTTAAATCTTGGATACAGAGGAACCTTGTGAGCCTATTATATGTTAGAGGCATACCCCGTCTATAATACAGTGTATATGTCCGATAAATATTTGAGGTTGATTAGTAGTTAGTGACTGTACAATGGTGTGTGACTGTACCATGGTGTGTAAATGTGTGATTCTTTCCCGTCGACCCCTCCTATTATCCCTCCCTCCCTCCCTCCCTCCCTCTCTCCCTCTCTCTCTCTCTCTCTCTCTCTCTCTGTATATATTCCAGGGAGTATGAAGGATCAAAAGAAGATGCTAGGTCAAAGAGACCATTAGCCATTGAAAAAAAAAACATTTGTGTCTAAGTCTCACATCTGATGTCAATTTTACCAAAGACTCAAATGATGCCTCATGACTATCACGTTTGATTGACACAGTAGGAAAAAAAATATTGCTCAGACGCACCAGTTTAATATAATAGGCATATCGTTGTGTTTTTTTTTATTTACGTTCACTATGTCATTCCTTCGTGTTAACAAAATTTGGCTAGCTGTTAATCCATATGTATGCATATAGCTAGAAACTAGCCACAGTTTTACATGTTCAGGCAGACTGATAGTAATTTGCATCTATTAAATCCTGCGCTGTTAATCGAGTGCATAATGAAGCTTTGAAAGTACCGATATTACAATTAAGAGAATTAAAATGGAGCGACTAATTGTCGCATTCAAAAAATGTTGTAACATGCGTTTTATAAACGCACTGGCTACGAATCACAATTCCGTTAGGTTTTTAATTATATATATGTAAGTAAAAATGTAAAAATTTCCAAACAAGTTTATTTAAATATATTTTAATATATTCTTTTTTAAATGAAATAACATAAAAGTATTACAAAATATGATATATTTTTATAAAAGAAATTATTTTAAAACATAATAGCAAAAGCTTTAAAAAGTATTTTATTGGATGTTTTAAAAGAAAAGTTTATTCTAAATGATTAAAATAGCTTTATTGTATTAGCTCCCTTTAAACATCGTATTAATAGAAAAAGTGACATAGCTAAAGGAAAAAAAAAACAATTAGTAAGTTGAGTTGAAAAAAAAACTGAGACCAGGTTTGAAAATACAACACAAAGTCTGTATGTCAAGTTTGTGAAACAAGTTGTGAAACTTATTCAATTTGCAAAAAAAAAAAAAAAAAACAATTATAATTCTGCATAATTATTCTTTTTAACTGAACACACACAGCTTAACAAACAAACAGATAACACATGTATAAATAATATCACCGATAATGATGTCACATTTGTGTAATTTATTTTCTTTGTTTGCATAGTTTTTCTAATTAATTCTACTATATCACAATCTTCAAATATTAGATAAAGAGAAACCTTGTGAGCCTATTATATAATAGAGGCCTTACCCGTCTTAGCCCGTGGATCAATACACAGTGCATATGCCAGATAAATATTACTTCATTTGACGTTTGATTGGTGGTGCTTTGGCTGGTGTATTGATACATTCCGTGTGCCTTTTGAATTCTTTGTCTGTACATTTCCTTGGTTTTAATTTTTTTTTTTTTAAACAGATTGCAATGTAATATTTAAAGTAAATGGCCGGTTGTGGTACGTGCAAATCTTTAAAAGTTTTTGACGACTTTATTTAAAAAAATTACATTAATGGGGGAAACATAGAATAAAGAAATAGTTGATATTAGGACTATGAAGTGTTTTTTTTTTAAATAAATGTTTTCAACATACACACTTCAATTTTTTTTGTTGATCTTTAAACATGTTTTACAAGACTTACTAATATGAATATTAAATACTCATAATATCTGTGCATAAATATTGAGCGATGCATTTACTTAAAGGCAAATTTAAGTTTACACATTTAAAATTATTTTACACAATATATTTAAAAGATATAAAATTTATTTTAGAAGTATCATAAAACAATTTTTTTTTATTTTAATTATATTTTATTAACTAAAGATTAATTTTGCAATTACTTTTTAATAAACTTTTTAATGTCTCACGTAAAATACACATTAGCCTAGCCTATAAAAATACTACAAAATGTAAATAGCATATAATTTCTCTCAACACCCACAACATAGAAATCTCTGAACATACTAAATTTCTAGTTGCTTAAGTATTTTGGTGCTACTAAGTTCAGGTCGCAGTGATCATTAATGAATATTAAATAGGTCAACTTCTTATCATTGGACAGCATTTGATGGTGATGCCCACATTCTGACTAGAAGTGTGCGATGAAAAAAAAAATGTATCAACAATGCTACTTCGGGGCTCTGCGTAGCAGCACGAAACTTCCTGCGTAACAGAATGAATGGCAATACAGCTCCACTCATAGTTACAAATAAAAATTGCTATATTTTTTGCTATATTTCTGCATGCTGCGTCCATTAGGCAGAAACGTGTAAAGACAATGTCCTGCAGTACCATTCACCGACTCGACGTGGTCAGAAGTTGTAATTGTATTTTGATTTTACTAATCTACATAATTATACGTTTGCGTTCGAGCGATTTGCAGGTCGTTTTGGACCTTTTTTTTTACATTTGTCTCAATCTGGGTAGTAAATTGACATTTACAACTTATTCAAGTTGACTTTAAATTTTTGGTCAAATTCTCAACTTAATAAAAATAAAAAAAAATTATAATAGTGTGGGTGGGACGGGTGGTCGAGTGTAGTAGATTGCTCGACTGTCGACGTAGAGTCATGTGTTCGAACCTCAATGTGAACCTATGGATTTTTTTCAGATTTCATCTCATCCTTACAGGGACACACTCGTTTACATGGTCACCTTATAATTGAACCATGTACTGAGTTATGAAAATAAATTGAGAAAGAAGACAATGTATTATATTTTAATAAATTATAATTCTTCATATATATATATATACTTGCATCCGCCGTTTATTTAATGGGCAAGTAACTCAAACTTAATTGGTTCGTGTTTTTATCTTTAATTATGTCCCATGTCTGAATACTTTTCATATAAAAAAAAGTTTACGTTAAAGTTAATTTTCAGTGTTTTTATTTATTTTAATGGATTACATTTCTTTAAACTTATTTCAACATATAACAAACGTATATATTTATTACACAATAAGCTAATAGACAATACTGGCATCAGAAAAGACCGCCTTTAAATAAATTCCTTAGGCCTTAATATTTCAGACTTATAAAAATACAAAAAGACGTCAGTTGAGATTTTAAAAATGTGTAAACCAAAATAGGCAGCGGCGTAGCGTGGGTATCGGCCGCCCAGGGCGGAAGACAATTTTGCCGCCCTCTCATTTAGGTATTTCAATTTAATCTATACATTTTTGCTGCGCCCCCCCCCCCCCAAAAAAAAAAGTAATAAAAAGTGCCGCCCGGTGCGAACCGCACCCACTGCCCGCCCCCTCCCCCCAGGTAAGCCAGTGCAGATAGGCCTATGTCTTCTAGCACCCCCGGTTTTCAAGGTGTTCGAATAAGAGAAGAATGTCCCTGAGGCCTGACGTTATTGATAAATTGAAAAGAGGGGGGGATAAATCAGGGCCGATTTTATCAACTAGGCACAGTAGGCACTGTAGGCACTGTGCCTAGGACCTACGGACTTTTACAGGGCCTACGAAAACCAGAACATAAAGTGAAAACAAGTTCAGAATGCCAGTAAAATTTAGTAATGTTTGTATTAAAGTAGCTATATATAACCGTGTGAGATGAGCACCTGAGCAAGTCAAGCTGCAGTGCTGTAGATCTGTAAATTACACTATGTAAACTTTTCGGCTCTTTGTCTTAACAAAGTCACAAATGACGTCCTCAAAAGTTTATTTAGATTTCAAATAGCAAAAAAGTTGCGGGTGCATTCTTGAAAAATATTAAAAATGAAGATGGGGAGAGGGCCTACGACTTTAAAAGTACTTAGGGCCTACGATGACCTTAAATCGGCCCTGGAATAAATAGTCGACATTGGGCGCGCGTAGTTTTATTTTAGTCACCATAATTTGGATTAATTTTATGACATAATTAATTTTTTGTCTGTGTATTTGTTCAAGTAGTGTCAATCGTATGTGTTAATTTTATTTCCTTAACACCATGTCGTCTTTATGTTTAACTAGTGACCATTATATTAGGGTATAAGGAACATGACATATATAAATTTTTTTTTTTCAGAATTTTTTTTTCAGGATTAGGGATAGAGATAGATATCAATTTGCGCGAAAATCCCCGGAAAAAAATTAACGGGTCGACCGTACATATGCTAGTAGTCGACCCTCTAGTGGGTCGAGTAACAAGTACCTTTAAATAAAACTGACTATAGTATAGAGATAATACTAAATTTTACATAATTTACAAAAAAGCCATAAACATGACATTAATCATCTAAAGATTTGCAAGGCTGCGTTGTCTTTGTTATATTTACTTGTCATTCACTGTTCGTGAATAATAATTATTACTACTATGATGTCGAGGATGTTATTGTTAACAGCGTTATGCAAAACGCAGCTAAAATCATTCTGATAATAAGAAAGACACCTTAAAAACATGAACTTACCTCATTATTTTATTAAAGTGGTCATATAGTTTTATCATTTTACGGCCCTACTTTTTAAAAAAAATATTAACTGTTTTAAGCAAGATGCATATGTTCTCGACTGATGAAGAGGCCGGCATATTGTTTGGTTTATTTTGCTTTTTGAATAGCCTCCCTTAGGTTTGATCGGTAGGCTAGGTTATTTTTGGTTTCGGTCAGATCCGATAATTTCATGATTTTATTACAATTTAAAGATGTAATATGTTGTAGAAATACACAAAAACAAACCAAAAAATATTTAAATGGAATTATTTTACATTTAGGCATTTGGCTTTCACGTTTAAAAACCGCAGAATCAATTCAAAACTGTAGATTTTTAAAAAACATCTCTCGAATCGGTACGCTGGCAAGACGCCATTTTGAATTCTTGTTTTCCGCTTTCGATTTAACGCACACTGGAAATGAATAATAGATATATGATGATGATGATGATTGTGTGCGCGTGTGCTTCCGTCGCGTGTTTGTTTATTATGTGTGTGCTTGTGTCGCGTGTTTATGTTAATTATGTGTGTGCTTCTGTCGCGTGTTTATGTTTATTATGTGTGTGTTGTGTCGCGTGTTTATGTTTATTATGTGTGTGCTTCAGTCGCGTGTTTATGTTTATTATGTGTGTGCTTCTGTCGCGTGTTTATGTTTTTTATATGTGTGCTTCTGTCGCGTGTTTATGTTTATTATATGTGTGCTTGTGTCGCGTGTTTATGTTTATTATGTGTGTGCTTGTGTCGCGTGTTTATGTTTATTATATGTGTGCTTGTGTCGCGTGTTTATGTTTATTATGCGTGTGCTTCTGTCGCGTGTTTATGTTTATTATGTGTGTGCTTGTGTCGCGTGTTTATGTTTATTATATGTGTGCTTGTGTCGCGTGTTTATGTTTATTATATGTGTGCTTGTGTCGCGTGTTTATGTTTATTATGTGTGTGCTTGTGTTCTGTATTTATTTTTGCGTCTGGGTTTTTTTTTTTTAAAAAGGGGGTGAGAAGGAGGGGAATATATTTTTATATAAATATTTTGACAGGATGAAAACGTTACACATCATTTCGGGTTTTCCCGATTCTCTGACGTCGTGAAGGTAATAATTTATTTTGATTATAACGAGGGTTTTTTTAAATATTCTAAATATATCACCGTAGTGCCAAGCGTTTGACATGGCTACCTGGTCAGTTTGTCCACCCTTTTCTCAAACTACGTCGTCCATTCTCGGCGTATACTTGCATCTATCATCCCCTCGGTGACGCCACTGCATACCCTTCACCAGAGAATGCAGTTATACTTGTGTCCTTCCCATCAAAAATGTTTTTTATCGTTAAATTAAATTAAGGCATCAAATTAGACTGGCGATAATTTATCGCGGGTAATTAGCCGCGTATCAAGTTTAAAAAAATATTGCAGTAAAACTGACTTAATAAATTGATCTCAATGATTTCGTTTGTTTGTATTATCTCACCTAATATAACATTTGTTCTACTACTCTGATAATGTTTATATAGTTATATAATCTAATTTTTTTTCCTCTAGATGAGACCCGAAAAACAGTTGCACGTTGTAAAATCCCAACTGGAAATTCTGCAGGAATTTAAGCTTGACGTTCAAAATCTTCTTGGTCAAATAAATTGTGTAATTAATGATTTAATATTACTTTATTGGTCGACTCTGTGACTTGTGAAAATCTTAGCAATTAACCTGTGTCATATTTTACAATATTATCAAACAAACGTATACTGTGAAGATTTAATACTGTGGGTTCAATTTCTGTATAGCCTACATATTAACCGAAAACAGTTCATCTAATTTGACATCGACATGCACGTTGTTATTGTATACCATATTAAACATGTTGTAGTCTCATATTGTTAGTTTGCTTAATTGTACGTATGCAGAGGCGTCATTAAGTACAGGCAAACTGGACAGTTTCGAAGGGTCCCCATTTCTTGGAGGAGGAGCAGTCGGGCTTTATTTTTTTTGACAGCCACTGTACAATAGGCCCCTAAATGTATCTTTGCCTAAGGCCCCTATTTGTACATTCAATTAGGGCCCCCATTTGTAAATTCAACCAGGGCACACATTTGAACATTCAACTAGGGCACCCATTTGTACATTTAACTAGGACACCCATTTGTACATTCAACTAAGGCACACCCATTTGTACATTCAACTAGGACACCCATTTGTACATTCAACCAGGGCGCTCATTTGTACATTCAACTAGGGCACCCATTTGTACATTCAACCAGGGCACCCATTTGTACATTCAACTAGGGCCCCCATTTGTACATTCAACCAGGGCACCCATTTGTACATTCAACTAGGGCACCCATTTTTACATTCAACTAGGACACCATTTGTACATTCAACTAAGGCACACCCATTTGTACATTCAACTAGGGCACACCCATTTGTACATTCAACTAGGGCACCCATTTGTACATTCAACTAGGGCACCCATTTGTACATTCAACTAGTACATCCATTTGTACATTCAACTACGACACCCACTTGTACATTCAACTAGAGCACCCATTTGTACATTCAACCAGGGCACCCATTTGTACATTCAACCAGGGCACCCATTTGTACATTCAACTAGGGCACCCATTTTTACATTCAACTAGGACACCATTTGTACATTCAACTAAGGCACACCCATTTGTACATTCAACTAGGGCACACCCATTTGTACATTCAACTAGGGCACCCATTTGTACATTCAACTAGGGCACCCATTTGTACATTCAACTAGTACATCCATTTGTACATTCAACTACGACACCCATTTGTACATTCAACTAGAGCACCCATTTGTACAATCAACTAGGGCACACCCATTTGTACATTCAACTAGGGCACACCAATTTGTACATTCAACCAGAGCACCCATTTGTACATTCAACTAGGGCACACCCATTTGTACATTCAACCAGGGCACCCATTTGTACATTCAACTAGGGCACACCCATTTGTACATTCAACCAGAGCATCCATTTGTACATTCAACTAGAGCACCCATTTGTACAATCAACTAGGGCACACCCATTTGTACATTCAACTAGGGCACACCTATTTGTACATTCAACTAGGGCACACCCATTTGTACATTCAACTAGGGCACACCCATTTGTACATTCAACCAGGGCACCCATTTGTACATTCAACCAGGGCACCCATTTCTACATTCAACTAGGGCACACTCATTTGTACATTCAACTAGGGCACACCCATTTGTACATTCAACTAGGGCACCCATTTGTACAACTAACTAGGGCACCCATTTGTACATTCAACCAGGGCACCCATTTGTACATTCAACTAGGGCCCCCATTTGTACATTCAACCAGGGCACCCATTTGTACATTCAACTAGGGCACCCATTTTTACATTCAACTAGGACACCCATTTGTACATTCAACTACGGCATACCCATTTGTACATTCAACTAGGGCACACCCATTTGTACATTCAACTAGGGCACCCATTTGTACATTCAACTAGTACATCCATTTGTACATTCAACTACGACACCCATTTGTACATTCAACTAGAGCACCCATTTGTACAATCAACTAGGGCACACCCCTTTGTACATTGAACTAGAGCACACCTATTTGTACATTCAACCAGAACACCCATTTGTACATTCAACTAGGGCACACCCATTTGTACATTCAACTAGGGCACACCCATTTGTACATTCAACTAGGGCACCCATTTGTACATTCAACTAGGGCACCCATTAGTACATTCAACTAGGGCACCCATTTGTACATTCAACTAGGGCACACCCATTTGTACATTCAACTAGGGCACACCCATTTGTACATTCAACTAGGGCACACCTATTTGTACATTCAACTAGGGCACACCCATTTGTACATTCAACTAGGGCACACCCATTTGTACATTCAACCAGGGCACCCATTTGTACATTCAACTAGGGCACCCATTTGTACATTCAACTAGGGCACCCATTTGTAAATTTAACCAGAGCATCCATTTGTACATTCAACTAGAGCACCCATTTGTACAATCAACTAGGGCACACCCATTTGTACATTCAACTAGGGCACACCTATTTGTACATTCAACTAGGGCACACCCATTTGTACATTCAACTAGGGCACACCCATTTGTACATTCAACCAGGGCACCCATTTGTACATTCAACTAGGGCACCCATTTGTACATTCAACTAGGGCACCCATTTGTACATTCAACTAGAGCACCCATTTGTACATTCAACTAGGACATCCATTTGTACATTCAACTACGAGCACCCATTTGTACATTCAACCAGAGCACCCATTTGTACATTCAACTAGAGCATCCATTAGTACATTCAACCAGGGCACCCATTAGTACATTCAACTAGGGCACCCATTTGTACATTCAACTAGGGCCCCCATTTGTACATTCAACTAGGGCCCCCATTTGTACATTCAACCAGAGCACCCATTTGTACATACAACTAGGGCACACCCATTTGTACATTCAACTAGGGCACACCCATTTGTACATTCAACCAGGGCACCCATTTCTACATTCAACTAGGGCACACTCATTTGTACATTCAACTAGGGCACACCCATTTGTACATTCAACTAGGGCACCCATTTGCACAATTAACTAGGGCACCCATTTGTACATTCAACCAGGGCACCCATTTGTACATTCAACTAGGGCACACCCATTTGTACATTCAACTAGGGCACACCCATTTGTACATTCAACCAGGGCACCCATTAGTACATTCAACTAGGGCACCCATTTGTACATTCAACCAGGGCACCCATTTGTACATTCAACTAGGGCCCCCATTTGTACATTCAACTAGGGCACCCATTTGTACATTCAACTAGGGCACCCATTTTTACATTCAAATAGGACACCCATTTGTACATTCAACTAAGGCATACCCATTTGTACATTCAACTAGGGCACACCCATTTGTACATTCAACTAGGGCACCCATTTGTACATTCAACTAGGGCACCCATTTGTACATTCAACTAGTACATCCATTTGTACATTCAACTACGACACCCATTTGTACATTCAACTAGAGCACCCATTTGTACAATCAACTAGGGCACACCCATTTGTACATTCAACTAGGGCACACCTATTTGTACATTCAACCAGAGCACCCATTTGTACATTCAACTAGGGCACACCAATTTGTACATTCAACTAGGGCACACCCATTTGTACATTCAACCAGGGCACCCATTTGTACATTCAACTAGGGCACACCCATTTGTACATTCAACCAGGGCACCCATTTGTACATTCAACTAGGGCACCCATTTGTACATTCAACTAGCACACCCATTTGTACATTCAACTAGGGAAACCACTCACCATTTGTACATTCAACCAGGGCACCCATTTGTACATTCAACTAGGGCAACTAGCACACCATTTGTACATTCAACTAGGCACCCATTTGTACATTCAACTAGGGCACCCACATTCAACCAGGGCACCCATTTGTACATTCAACTAGGGCACTCCATTTGTACATTCAACTACAGGGCACCCATTTGTACATTCAACTAGGGCACACCCATTTGTACATTCAACCAGGGCACCCATTAGTACATTTAACTAGGGCACCCATTTGTACATTCAACTAGGGCCCCCATTTGTACATTCAAATAGGGCACCCATTAGTACATTCAACCAGGGCACCCATTTGTACAATTAACTAGGGCACACCCATTTGTACATTCAACTAGGGCACACCTATTTGTACATTCAACTAGGGCACACCCATTTATACATTCAACTAGGGCACACCCATTTGTACATTCAACCAGGGCACCCATTTGTACATTCAACTAGGGCACACCCATTTGTACATTCAACTACGACACCCATTTGTACATTCAACTAGAGCACCCATTTGTACAATCAACTAGGGCACACCCATTTGTACATTCAACTAGGGCACCCATTTGTACATTCAACTAGGGCACCCATTTGTACATTCAACTAGGGCACACCCATTTGTATATTCAACTAGGGCACACCTATTTGTACATTCAACCAGAGCACCCATTTGTACATTCAACTAGAGCACCCATTAGTACATTCAACCAGGGCACCCATTTGTACATTCAACTAGGGCACCCATTTGTACATTCAACTAGGGCCCCCATTTGTACATTCAACTAGGGCACCCATTAGTACATTCAACTAGGGCACCCATTAGTACATTCAACCAGGGCACCCATTAGTACATTCAACTAGGGCACCCATTAGTACATTCAACCATAGCACCCATTAGTACATTCAACTAGGGCCCCCATTTGTACATTCAACTAGGGCACCCATTAGTACATTCAACTAGGGCACCCATTTGTACATTCAACTAGGGCACCCATTAGTACATTCAACTAGGGCACCCATTTGTACATTCAACTAGGGCACACCCATTTGTACATTCAACTAGGGCACCCATTTGTACATTCAACTAGGGCACCCATTAGTACATTCAACTAGGGCACCCATTTGTACATTCAACTAGGGCACGCAATTCTCCCCCCCCCCCTCCAAATGTACCTTCGCATTGGATCACCTCTATCCCCCCCACCCCCAATTGATATATTTTTGCATTATATGGACTTCACAGACCAAGGACAGTACAATGAACACGTTTAGGAATTTGTTCGAGTGAGTGAATTACAGTCTTATAATAAGAGATAAGACTATTACTGAAAATCTAGAAAGCAAAGACACTTATAATAAGTTTAACATCTTGACCCTTACAATAATGTATATTGACATCAGTTTTCTATGAAATTTTGTTACTAAATATGTAACTAAACAGGTAAATATGGTTATTACTTTTTTTTTTATTTCACTAAATTGACATTTTTATAGTTCTCGATGTCCTGGTCATAAAATCAAAGTTGTAAAATAAAAATATGAATATTGTGTAACGCCAACATATTGTACTGATAAGAAAGAACATTTGATGGACAAGGACAACAACTCTGTAACACAATGTTAAATATAAGGCTTGCTATGTTTATATTGTAATAACGATATACATATTCCTTCTTTGTAGATAATTGAGAATGTCGTATTGTGGATTGAAGAGAAAGACGATACACAAAATTTCTTTCAAATAAATCAATATTTGATGACCGAAACTTCCAACTGCATACAAAAATGTTTGCTCATAGCAGGTTAGTAGTATATGTAATATATGCTCATAGCAGGCTAGTGGCATCTGTAATGTATGCTCATAGAAGGTTAGCAGCACCTGTGATTTTGCTCATAACATGTTAGTGGCATCTGTAATGAATGCTCATAGCAGGTTAGCAGCACCTGTAATGTTTGCTCATAGCAGGTTAGCAGCACCTGTAATGTTTGCTCAAAGCAGGTTAGCAGCACGTGTAATGTTTGCTCATAGCAGGTGAGAAGCACCTGTAATGTTTGCTCATAGCAGGTGAGAAGCACCTGTAATGTTTGCTCATAGCAGTTGAGTAGCACCTGTAATGTTTTCTCATAGCAGGTGAGTAGCATCTGTTTTAAAAGATAGTATTCATCTGTATTTTCATAAGCTTTACATTCAGATGATATACTCATGGCATAATCAATATCAGTCGTCTAACAATACACGTTTATCACACAGATAGCAATCAACATATGACATTAGCATCATCTGACAAGGACAGAGCTGGCCAATCAACTGCTACCAATTTCAAGGGTAATTTGCTTTAAATTACAGTGTGAATCTTCCAAATCATAGTTCTCGGGGTCCGATTAGCTGTTGGGCTTATAAGATTAAGACCCGAAGCCCTGAAGAACTCGGCCCTCGAATATCACATAACGAGGATCCTCTTTGAGTTTTAACTTCTAACTTATTATAACAGAATAATTCTTTGCGTCTTGAAGCAGACATATTATGTTAAATGTGTAAAGATATAATAATTTCACAGAATTTGCCACTTTGTACGCAAAAACTTTGGTCTTTCAGGTAAATACACTTAGACCAACAGTAACCTCAATCAGGTCCTGATAGTTCAATGTCTAATAATAAAAGTCTGTGTAATTTAGAAACTTAATTTGTCAACGGACAAAATTATTATAAAGTCGTACATAAAGTCATAGTCATACATTAAGTCATACAAAAATTCATAGTCATACCTAAAGTCATACATTATGTCATAATCAAGTCATACATTGAGCAAAGTCATACATAAAGTTAAAGTCATACATATAGTCATAGTCATACATAAAGTCATACAAAAAGTCATACATAAAGTCATAGTCATACAAAAAGTCATACCTAAAGTCATACAATGCACAAAATTAATTTGACAAAAGTTTGTAAATTGGACATCCACTGTTTGCAGTTTTCCTATCTTTCTACAGACAGCGACGAGTATCAAAAACTAATTTCCAAATTTGAGGAAATGGAACAATCATTTTCATCACTCCAGGGAGCTTGTAAAAACAACGAGGTTCAATGTTCTGTATTAAGCGAGTTGACCGCCACACATTCTAAGAAGTTAAAGAACCTTCGAGAAAAAGTACAAAGTCAAGAAAAGAGACGTGAAGATGGTGGTGAAATCGATGCAAAATTTGATGAAATTGTGAGAGAACTTCAGGCAGCCAGCGATTTTATGTCACAACTCCGATTTCAGACTCAGTCACTGTCCACCAAAGTTGATGAACTAGAAGGAAGTGCCACAAAGAGTGTTGATCCTTTGAAAACAGAAATGGCGAAAATCTCAGAGGTGCAAAAGATGTGTGAAGCCTCCATGGAACAACTCGTAGCAACTCAGGCTAATAAATTAGAAGAACTGCAAATATTGATCTCAGAGCAAGACATTAAGGTAGAGATGAATCTGTATACCAGAACATGACGTAATCGTGTGGTATATTTGATAAATAGTTACTCCCTAGTGGTTTAACATGGTTAAACCCAGGCCCGTAGCGTGCGGGAAGGCCAGGAGGCTGCCCCCCCCGCGTTTTGTCTGGCCCCCCTCTGCTTGTTTGCTCTACTTAGTGTTTTTATTTCCTGCCCCCCCCCATGCTATTGGCCTGGCCCCTGCTGTAGAATGCCTGGCCCCTGCTGTAGAATGTTCACGCTACGGGGCTGGTTAAACCGCTAATTGTATAGTTTAGACCAGTGGTGGCGAACCTTTAAGGGGCCGCTTGCCCAAAATTACACCAAAAAAAAATACACTTATTTATAGCAAAGTGCCAACACTCCAATTAAAATTGAAGGAAGTGATATTTGAGTCGCGTGCCGACTGATGAGGCTCTGAGTGCCGACTGTGAAAGATAAATAAATATTTTGTTGTTACATTAAATTAATTCATTCGAGTGATGCGCTAACCCTTAATAGTTCATACCACGTGTCATAACTACGCCAACTGTAGAAGCGATCGATCGATCGATTAAATATGTGTCCAGTGTATTCTGCAAATAATTTGTAAAAAAAAAAAAAGCGTGTGTGTTGAGATTAGTCTTGTTATTTTTTATTTTTTTTTTATTTCGCTCATGTGTACAATGGAGACATGAGTCGTGACGTGAAACGTAGAAGTTCGATCATGGAAAGTTTTAATATTATTGACAGATAACTAATCGATCTATCGATATAGACAAATAATTATAGAATTCTGATGTATATTTAAATGTATATATATATATATATATATATATATATATATATATATATTATACATATATATATATATATATATATATACATATATATATATAACCTTCAGGTAAATGATGCGTCCAGTGAAATAGAGATTGTGTCACAACAGTTAACTCAACTTGGTAACTAAACCTTCTTCAACATTTATTATTATGAGTGTGAATGGAATTTTTTTTTGTTCCATCGGTTAGCACAGCAGCCGAGGGGGGGGTGGGGACGGGTGGTAGTGCGGTGTAGAGTGCTCGACTGTCGACAGGTCCCGGTGAAAGTCCCCAAGTTCATCCAACTTTAAATGGGTACCTGACTCTAATTTGGGGGGGGGGGGATTGTTGCTACTGAAACAGGTGCATTCTGCACTTCCTCCGCCCCCAATGAACCCGGGGACATAAGGGAGATTTACTTTTTTAAGGTATTTTTTATTTTCAAATCTAACACCCCCCCCCCCCCATGACTGAATGCTTATGGCATTGCCATGGGTCGGCACGTCTATTATGTGTGATACTGATGTGTTTAGTAAATAAATAAAGTAAAAAAAAAAAAGTCTTATTTACTGTTCATTACAACAGGGGTGGCTACAGGCGTGTGCACCGAGCGGCCCCAATCCCCAGGTGTAAAAGTAAAGTTCCGTTAGAATAATAGGCCTTTGGGGCAGGATTCATCTGTTTCTGTGACCCCCCCCCCTCATTCCCCCGCATATGAAGGGGCGTGTGTGGCTAACACCGTCAGAGGGGTCGCCACGCAAATATGTATTTTGAATACTAAAAAATAAAGAGAGAGAAATACCATATTGACATTGGCGGACAAATGGGGCCATCGAATTTTTGTCTGCACAGGTTCACCACGAGCCTAGAGCCACCATTGATTACAAATTCCCCGAAGAAAAAAGCCAAAATCTTTTCTTTAATTATTTTGTTTCTTTTATATTCGTGTACAGCATCCAAACAAAAGTCAATATTTTTAAGTGCCCAAGTTCCTTCGGCTCACCCAATGTTTGACCTGCAAATGAATGAAACTCTTCAGTGTTTCACACACATTATATACAACACTAAAAGCGCTTACGACCCTTCGACAGGAGTATTCACGGCCCAGTGCGATGGACTGTACTTATGTTGTGTGTTCATGGAGAGTGCCAACGAGACGGACATCGTGGTGGACATTTGCGTGAAAGATGGCAGCGGCAAAGAGGTCAGCAGAGGTACTCTGCACAGCAAAACCAGCGCGGCCCACGGGTCACTGGTAGTGCCGGTGAAGCTTCGAGCGGACGAGTGGCTGTATTTGAAATCCAAAAGGAGCTATTCGAAAATCAAATTGAGCGCTTACTCCTTTTTTGTTTGCATCTTGGTCAATGAGGATTAACAGATGGTTAATGATGATACAAATGGCTGGTGAAGATTAACAGATGGTTAGTGAAGATTAAGAGATGGTTAGTGAAAATTAACAGATGGTTAATGAAGATTAACAGACTAGAACTGGATGTATTTGATAACTTTGTTGACCTTATATGTACCAAAGTGTAAGTTTTTTTTTAAAGTATATATCTATGGTTATTAATAACATGATTTATTTTCAAATTTCCAAACAGCTTAAACTATATGTGCCTCGCTTAAATTTACGCAACAATTCCTTTATTTTTTATTTTTAGTAACTGTATAGTGTACATTAAGTATAATTATAATGAATACATAATTGTATGCAATCTTATTTCACGCACTTTTTTGTTTTTGAGTATTTAAAATTAATAGCCTATTTACCAGAATTCTTTTATTGAACAAATTAAAAAAAAAAATTTTTTTGGCATTCTTGTTGTAAAGGGAATAATTCTAAGCTTCACAATGAACACAATAAACTCAATTCTAATCGGCCTATATAGTTTAGTTTTATTACTTCCTTGTGTTTCTTCACAAGTGAATGATTTTTATAATCCCAGGCATGATCAAGTTAAGAATTTAAGTAAATGATTGACAACATGCATGACAGTAGATGGGACCAGGGCCGTACGAGTTGTAGAAGTGAGCATAGAGGAGGACTTTATTCTCACATACATGACAGCGGTGAATGCCGCAGTGGGTCAGTGAGCGAGAACGAGCCTCCATGTAGAACATAACTGGTTCATGAGACTAGGACAACTGGGGCTTTCCGTGATTGGCTGGCCGTCATGGCTGATTGGCTGGTTGTCGTGGGTGGTTGGCTGGCTGTCATGTGTGATTGATTGGCTGGCCGTCATCGGTGATTGGCTGGCGGTCATGGGTGATTGGATGGCTGTCGTGGGTGATTGGCTGGCTGTCATGTGTGATAGATTGGCTGGCCGTCATGGGTGATTGGCTGGCAGTCATGGGTGATTGGATGGCTGTCATGGGTGATTGGCTGGCTGTCATGTGTGATTGATTGGCTGGCCGTCATCGGTGATTGGCTGGCTGTCGTGGGTGATTGGCTGGCTGTCATGTGTGATTGATTGGCTGGCCATCATAGGTGATTGGCTGGCCGTCATGGGAGATTGGCTGGCTGTCATGTGTGATTGGCTGGCGATCTTGGTAAGGCGTTGCGTGAAATAACGTTCGTACTTGGAGTTAGGACAGTAAAAGAAAAGAAACATAAGTACTTGTGGACCATAAACAAATTCTAGTTGTTTGTTTGTTGTCCTTGTTGTTGATTTATCTTTTAAAATTATACTTTTCGTCTGTCCACGAAGCGAATGTCAAATTCTTGTGGCGACACGTCGGCACCAAAGACATAGTTTAGGGGCGGAGGTGAATCCACGTTGATGGGAAGAAGTTGGAACCTCTGGAACAAATTGGACATTATGAGGAACCTGGCAGTTTGGGCAATCCCTTCCCCCAGACAAATCCTTTTTCCTATCCCAAAAGGAATCAACTGTTCTGGAATTTGCAGTTTCCCTTCCCTGTTTATAAACCTTTCCGGCCTGAAGATCATGACGTCATCGCCCCAGATTTTCTTATCGTACATGACAGAGTCTAGATTGGGTACGATGATGCTGTTGCTGGGTATGGTGTATCCATTGATGGTTGTCTCCTTTGGGCAATAGTGCGGGAATGAGTGGGGGGCCACGCTTGAGATGCGGGACACCTCGGCCAGGAAAGCGTTCAAATATACCAGTTTGGCTTTGTCCTGTATTGATGGGGGTCTTTCTAGGCCAATCTCACGCTCAATTTCCTGAAAGATTTTCTCTTGAGCTTCGATGTAGTTGATGGCGTACAACATGCACCAGAGCAGTGATGTGCTGGTGGTTTCCGTGCCAGCCACGATGAAATCAAAGATCGACTTGGCCAGATTTTCTTCATCCATGGTCGTCTGCTCTCTGCCCTTCACCTTCTTATCCATCTCCTGTAGGTATCCCGACGCGAAGTTCGTCGCTTCCGTTTCCTTTCGCGTTTCTTCCTTGATTTCCGGTATGAATTTGCTCACGATGATATCAATGACGTCTTTGGAGCTGGAGGCCAGTCGTTTGGAGTGGAAGCGGTCGCCAGGCAACAGGTTGAGAACCGGAAACACCGCGACTATCTCCCCTTTGCTGGTATTGCCCACGATATACCTAACGAGCCGCATCAGCCTCTGGAACGTCGCGTCATCGTACTCGAACCTGCGACCCAGCAGAAAGCTGCAGATGCAGTTGGCCATCGCCATGTTCATGTTCATTCTCATTTTGGTCGGCCTCCCATTGAGCCCGGCCAGGTGGTCCGCGAAGTGGTCCACTTCATCCTGGATCTTGTGGGCCAGTACGTTCTTTCCCATGCCCACATTTCTGAGTATCGCCATTGTCACGCTTCTGTGCTCTTTCCAGCTTAATCCGTTGGCGAAAACGATTCCTTTATATGGCATACCCGTGGCCTGCATCGGAAAAGAGAATATAATTATAATCACTGATGTTTGGATGTAAATCGAGTAGTGTTCTGTAACTTTAACATCGATTACTAGCATTTAAATAGTGTATCGAAGACAGTGCCAAATCTAGGGATTTGGGGGCCCGGGGGGGCTTGGCCTCTTTGGGGGCTCCTGCATTTTGACATTCAACACCATGACATGAGATAATGTACTTTATATTTAATGTAAAAAAATAATTTTTGTGCCCCCCCTCAAGCTGGAGCCCGGGGCGAAGTTCGAATTTGGACCCCCCCTCCCCACTCCCTGGGTACTTCTCTGTTCGATGATCACATATTAGTAAATGTGATATCGATTGACTAGCATGCAAATCGTTCATGGGTGGTCACTATTATGTAAATGTATGCCTCAAATAAAATTAAAGCCGATGCGTTAAAACTAGAAATGAGTTATGATAGAAAGTGTTGACAAACGAAATGTATACAAGTCTCAGATTGTATGTGACATTTTGTCAGTTTATGGCGTTCAACAGATTGGTAACAACATCTTTCTAATCATTACAAAATAATATAATTACATTATCATTATACGTGGGTTAATTAATTGTTGCTTTTTTTTCTGAAGTTAAAAAAACCATATCGGCTATACTAGCCATGGGCCAAGGCCGGATAGTTTTATCCGGTCTGCCAATCGTTTCAGTGTACAGCACTTACCTTTTACCTAATACGTTTGCCTTCAGTTTATTTTAGTCAACACTACATACACCAACTCTAAATCCGCCCCCTCCCTCACAGGTAAAATCTTTGACCCTAATGTGGCCCGAGACTCAAAATGTTTGCCTATCACTGGCCTATATATACAGTTATAAATTGCTACACATCTTTTTTTTTTGTTGTTGTTGTTGTTGTTCTAGAACTGTATCGCTGATAAGGGCAGCCTCGGATGGGGAGACAACCCAACAACTTGTCAGGGGCCCCAGCCCTTCTCTTAAAGGGGGAGGGGGTGAAGAGCCCGTCTCTTTCAAAATTAATTTATATTTATTTTTTTTGCTTCGGTTAAGAAAAAAAAAAAGGGGGGGGGGTGGCGGAGAAGGAATCGAATAGATATTGTTTACAGCAATCGATATTGATAAAGCGAGTTAATGTTTCTCTTTCATCAGCACTTGTTTAATAAACTGACTGTCAGAGGAGAAGTTAACTATAGAGCAGAAGTTAACTATATAATCTTAAGGAATTAAGTTTGTCTAATAGACTCTAATACATTGTATAATCATCACACCTTAGACATCCGTGCTTGAGTGAGGAGCACTCAGAAAACTAGCACGGTACCGTGAGTACACCAGACTGTTTGGTCTATGATTTGTTTCCACACCTGGCTGAAGTTTTCTTTCCATAATCCAGGTTATTCTAAAAAAACGGAGCTCAACTTTACATATAACAATAAATGAGTTTGTTCCCTAAATACTGTGTATCCTTTCCACTTATCCCCCGATACGGTTTTGGGAAAAAAAATGAGAGAATTTATAACAGTATCGTCGAAATGGTTTTAGCACTGATCTTGAAAAGTTGTTTGATATGTTGTCGTTTTATTAGTCCCCAACCCAGCCGCCCCCGCACCACCCCTCCCCCCCGTATGTTTACACTGTATATCAAATGTTAAAAATTAAAAAAAAAAGGCTGATATTAAATCAAAATAAATGCAAAGTGCCAGCCTCAGGTGTATTTCAAATGTTACCTGGTCCAAGAAAAATGGCGCCCTGTCAGAAAACTCGTCTGCTCGTTTGACCAAAATCTCCCTGATGACGTCATAGCCGTTCAACACAACCATGAGTGTCCCCGCCATGTTTAAACTGCGTTTGAACAAAACAGACAAAAGATTAGCGAAACAGACAGTTGTTTAACAAAAAGGACAATAATTTAAGGAAACAAACAATAGTTTAACAAAACAGAAAATAGTTTAACAAAACAGAAAATAGTTTAACAAAACAGACAAGTACATTAATTATCTGCCCTATTTTGATATTGGCCGCAGATAGATAAAATTAATGGACAATACATAAAATCGATTCTTCGATCCCAAGATCCTACCTTCACCCCACCCCCATCCTCATCCATCTGTTTTGAAAAAAAAATTGTCGAATGGGCAAAAAGGGTTCGTAGTTGTTGCCTGGTTCCCCACATTTTGCAGACAGCATCAGTTTCCCATGTGTACGAGATAATGAGCAAAGTGGGTGTGTCCACACGAGTAAACACTGACGCCATTACGTCATCGAGAGTCCATAATTTTACAAGTGGTCAGACATAAAAAGTAGGACTAGAGGGTTGGACCAATGGGGCTCTTCGGTGGGTTTTGTGTGCCCCCCCCCCCAATGAACCAGTTGCTATTATTATTATTATTATTATTATTATTAGTAGTAGTAGTAGTAGTAGTAGTAGTGGTGGTAGTGGTAGTGGTAGTAGTAGTAGTAGTAGTAGTAGTAGTAGTAGTAGTGGTAGTAGTAGTAGTGGTAGTAGTAGTAGTAGTGGTAGTGGTAGTAGTAGTAGTGGTAGTAATAGTAGTAGTAGTGGTAGTAGTAATAGTAGTAGTAGTAGTAGTAGTGGTAGTAGTTATAGTAGTAGTAGTAGTGGTGGTAGTAGTAGTAGTGGTAGTAGTAGTAGTGGTAGTAGTAATAGTAGTAGTAGTAGTAGTAGTAGTAGTGGTAGTAGTAGTAGTAGTAGTAGTGGTAGTAGTAGTAGTAGTGGTAGTAGTAATAGTAGTAGTAGTAGTAGTAGTAGTAGTGGTAGTAGTAGTGGTAGTAGTAATAGTAGTAGTAGTAGTAGTAGTGGTAGTAGTAATGGTAGTAGTAATAATAGTAGTAGTAGTAGTAGTAGTGGTAGTAGTAGTAGTAGTAGTAGTGGTAGTAGTAGTAGTAGTAGAAGTAGTAGTAGTAGTAGTGGTGGTAGTATTAGTAGTGGTAGTAGTAGTAGTAGTAGTAGTAGTAGTAGTGGTAGTAGTAGTGGTAGTAGTAGTGGTAGTAGTAGTAGTGGTAGTAGTAGTAGTAGTGGTAGTAGTAGTAGTATTAGTAGTGGTAGTAGTAGTAGTAGTAGTAGTAGTATTGAACTAATTTTGTTACGACTATGATGCGGCCCATTTAAAATATTTTTTTTTACAATATAAAAAATGGAGAGAGGTTCTCACTGACCTCATGTGTGGCCGCCCCTGTGTACTCACGCGCAAGGGAGACTCTTCACCGATATTCGCCCACGCGTGAGCTAACCGTTGAAGTGAGCGTGCTGACTTAACGGACGAGAGCGAGAGAGAGTCGAGAGAAGAGAGAGAGAGGAGAGAGAGAGATAGAGAGAGAGAGAGGCAGAGGCTCATTTTTCCTTTACCTGAAAATCTCGCCCAGCTCCTTGTGCCATTTTTTAAACTGGGGTCGAAGGTCATCGTCCAGGCTAAACAAATGACCCACAAAAGGCAGCTGCCCTGAAGGCTGGGGAGGGTAGTTCTTGTTAGAGCGACGGTACCACAGGTAAATAAACAGGGCCACGCCGGAAGCCAGCATTAGGGTGAGCACGTCCATTTAGCCTGTGAGCATGTTACAGAATTATAAATAGAATGCATCCAAATGTATTTTTGGGACAAATCTTGACACATTTACATATTACATAACGAACCAGTGAATGGTTGGGGGTGGGGAGGGGTGAAATCCGTTATAGACACAGGATTAGGACATACATCTGCAATAAACTATTTAAACTAAATATTACATACCTGTAATTTTCTTTCAAGTGGGGATGATGTGGGGAAGGAATATATTACATAGTTAGAAATGGGTTGGGTGGGGGGGGGAGAGGGGTAGAAGTCCTGTTAAAGTGTCGAAATATATTGTTTAAATCATTGGATATTATTAAAGCGAGTTAATGTTTCTCTGATATCATCTCTATTTTATAACCTGGCTGTAAGAGGAGTAGTTAAACTGTCTAATCTGAAGGGATTCATTTTGTCTAACATCTGGTATGTAAACTGTCTTATATATATATATATATATAATTGAGCTTAGATATGGTAATGAATTGAAGTAGACTGTGCCAAACTACATTTTATGTCACAAGACTACTTGAAAAAAAAACTGATAGCCTACTCTATTAAATCCATCTATCAATATATTTAATTTCATATGAGCCTACTGGCAAAAAAAAAAACCTCCAGTAAGAAAGCTACAAATTCGTTTCCTATCTGAATATCTAATAATATAATAGCAATTTGGGTTCTGCATTAAATCGAGAGTAAAGAATTAATACAACAGTATTCCAGTTTAAAATACCATTATGCCAAAATCCGTACTTTTTTTCCCGGGTTACAGCCATAAATATTGCTCCACGCGCATGAATTTTGATAAATTTAGAGATGGAAGTAATCATGTTGAATAACTATTACAAAAATAAATAATGATTACGCCCCTTTGATTAGCTTTTATTATTTATATTTAAAATATAAGCAAAAACGGTATATAAGAAACTCTTATATTTTGGCTCTGGGAGATCAGATCGCGAAATGAACTTTTGATGTACACTTGGCAGGCCAAGACCTACAAAATAATATATATATCATGGGTCTAGGACTTATGGTTGCTGAGATCTAGGGCGCTCCATTGTTAATATAGCTTATATAGTAAAAAACGGTACTTTATAAGCCCCCTTTTACGGCCCTCATAGGTCAGATCGCGAAATGAACTTTTGCTGCACACATGGCAGGTTAAGACCTACAAAATGATAAATACATCATGGGTCTAGGACTTATGGTTGTTGAGATCTAAGGTGATGACGGACAGACAGACAGACAGACAGACCGACAGACAAAACGGGGACAATAGAGCATTTTTTTTTCGAAAATGCTCTAAAAAACATTCTTTACTTAACATTTAGGTACAACAGTAATGTAGTTGTTTAATTATAGCGCAACTAAGGATATAAAGAATTATTAAACATTGTTTTTTGTCGGATGTGATGATTATTTCATAATTATATTTATATGTATTCAGTGCCGGGGGGCAGGGGGGGGGCAAATGCCCAGGGGCCCGGCGAGTTTTAGGGCGAGTTTTAGGGCCCAGACTGAGCTGGCCAATCAACTTTTGAAAATATTATTATCAGAACGGGGGCCCTGCCTAGGGGCCCAAACTTTCTGTCTGTATGTATTGTACCAATTGTTAGACATCTAGGCCCAGATAAATAATGAGTGTAAACCAAGTCTTACTCGATAAAAGAATAATTAACATTTCTGAAATGCGCATTCTTTGTTGAGCAAATTAAAACACAAATGAAGGGTTACTCACCTTATAAGCCAGTCCGCTATACAGATCTTACTAAACTATGTATGTTTAGTAATAAACAAAAATCTTCCCATATGCACAAAATGATTCAACAGGCACACCGTACTTTGGTCTAGATGCTTTTCTGTGTACTTGTCTAAACAAGTGAAATGCTATATCTCTCCAGTGTGGAAAATCTTCCCATATGCACAAAATGATTCAACAGGCACACCGTACTTTGGTCTAGATGCTTTTCTGTGTACTTGTCTAAACAAGTGAAATGCTATATCTCTCCAGTGTGGAAAAGGGGAGGGCTGGAGAGGGGTTGGTGGCATTCAAAGTTTAAACAGCATTTTAAAAAAAAACAAAAAAAAAACAACATGAAAGTTAACCAAGAACAGACTTATAGAAGTACAATAAATACTAAAAATATAAACATATCAGTAGGCCCTTGTGCATTGGCCACCAAGTAGCACGTGTTACAGTTTCAACTTTCAAGTAAATCTACGCTGTAAATCTTACAATGCAAAATACGACCCTACTTCTGGTATTGTTTCTTTCTTTTTTTTTTTAAATTTCTTGCCTAATACTTTTTTTTGCTGTATGGATCCAAATTTCAATGTTTGTATAGTTCTCTCCTGAACTACTAACGGTAATAGACCAGCCCCGTAGCGTGAAAATTCTACAGGAGGGAGGCCAGGCATTCTACAGCAGGGGCCAGGCAATAGCAGGGAGGGGGGGCATATAATACATTTTACTAAGTAGAACAAATAAGCAGTGGGGGGAGCAGTCAAAATGTAGAGGGGGGGGGGCGCCGCCGCCTGGCACCCCTCCCCCGCACGCTACGGGCCTGTAATAGACTTAAATAAATCAAAGCCGAGTATATTTTCATTGTGGCGGTTGATGTGAGGAAGAAACATTACAATTACTTTTGTAACACAGTGGCTCTCAACCTTTTTCGCGACTTTACCCCAAAGGGTGGTGCGAAAGGCATGTCCGCGGGCACCACCACCACCACCACCCCCTCCCCCACACGCATTAGATCGCGAAAATAAAATAAATGTGCTTATTCTCATAATGGAATGTGCTCACCATTCTAATGCGATACTTGGGTCTCACGTGGTTTGGTGACGAGTCACGCATCAAACTGGGGACTCTCTTAAGACCCTTGGTCAGCCCCGTAGCGTGAAAATTTTAAGGCAGGGGCCAGGCATTATACAGCAGGTGCCAGGCCAATAGCGGGGGGGGGTCAGGAAATAAATTTTACTAAGTAGAGCAAACAAGTAGAGGGGGCCAGACAAAACGCAGGGGGGGGGGCCGCCCCCAAGACCCCCCCCCCACCCGCACGCTACAGGCCTGCTCTTGGTTGTTTTAAACGAATAATTATGTCAATGTGTACCCCTCCCTACATTTCCTTTCCCGTACCCCAGGGCAGGGCCGGCCTTAGTCCGATTGCTCCGAATTGGGCCCCGTGCAATTGACATTTAGCATATCACTATCAGTCATGGCTCTTGTCACAGAAGGGGGGGGGGGGGGGGGCTCGCAAGTATTCGTTAAATTGGGCCCCGCAAATTCTTTCATTTAACACTAAGTACAAAGTTGATTTCCGGTGGCGCCCTCTGCGACGGCCTGCGGACATCTTGGTTTGACAATATAAAGGACCAGGGCCAGTGGCGTCACCAGGAGGTGAGGAGGGTGCGGGCCGCACCGGGTGACACCAACCGTAGTGACGCCACTGGTCAGGGCTACTACTAATAAATGAATTAAAGACAACCACACAGAAATATGTTTGTCGATGTGTCCATTCCTCTACCCCCTCCCCCCCCCACCAGTGGCGTCACTAGGGGGTGCGGGGGTGCGGACCGCACCGGGTGACACCCTCACAAGGGGTGACACCAAAATGCAAAATATCTAGTTTTAGGTCTATATTCTTATTTTGTAATTTAAAATAATTCAAAGCCGTATTTAATTTTTAAAAGTAAATAAAAATATCTCCGATTATTAACAGCAAATGACTTTGTAAGGCTTCGAAAAAAATTAATGCCACATATAAAAATATCTCCGATTATTAACAGACACTACGAACTTTTTATTATTAATTATTTTAATGAAATTATTGGTATACTTGCACTGACCTATAGATATCAATTATTTATTCTTCTATTGTCGTTGTAAATTTATGTATAAATTTTGCTAAGAATGCTCTATGTCTATGGGGTGTCATGAGAGGGGTGACACCATGAGTTACCGCACCGGGTGACACCAACCCTAGTGACACCACTGCCCCCCACACCCCCAAGACCACATGAGATATGATGACATAAGTTGTGTGCTTGGCGTGTCGTTCAGTCGCTGCAAATTCATTGCTTTTTTTTAAATTTCAATTAGGAAATATAAAAATATCCGCAATTGCTGTAAATACACTGTCCAAGATTTCTGTGGACAACCAAACTGAGGGGGGAAAAACTAAGAAAAAAGGGGGGGGGGTGTTAACTTGATTCAAAATGTACCTGCCCTTTTTCCTGACCATTTCGTAATGACCCCCTACTTGAAATATTTACGTTCTCTACACCCTGTTTCCTTCTTCTAAAACCTTTCATTAAGCTGTCATTCAAAGTGTTTGTGTGTGTGTGTGTGGGTGTGTGTGTCAGCCCTTATGTTAAGTAGGGGCCGTAACAATTTCAGAAAGTCCGGGGTGGGGCAAGGTGTTTAAAAATATTGGGATCGCTGATCTACTGTAGTGTATTCAATGCTTATATAAAAAAAAAATTACTTTAGAGAGGGGAAATAATAAAACTTAAATGTCACCAAACCAGTACGTGAACAAATCATAGTCCCCCCATAGTACATCTGTTAGGGATGTGACATTAGCCAACATGACAGCTAATGCGGTAGTAATTTTCTGACTGGCCTAGTAACAGAGGGCAACAATTGAACTTTGCCCTTTTTTCAACTAATATATTTTTACTATAAGAATAAATGTTTTATGTTTGTTAACATAGTGAGAAATTCAACATCCATCTTTGGAACTTT
Source organism: Bulinus truncatus (assembly GCA_021962125.1). Classification (NCBI taxonomy): domain Eukaryota; kingdom Metazoa; phylum Mollusca; class Gastropoda; family Planorbidae; genus Bulinus; species Bulinus truncatus. Next base: position 1,140,760 of record JAGDYQ010000167.1, read on the forward strand.
TCTTGTCCGAGCAGAATATTACATGTAGTAACTTTTAGTTTTATTTACAATTTACAGGACTCAAGTAAGGTCCTCATTACAAAAAAACATGTAATAATAATGGGTTTTTTTGTCTTGAACTTTTCAACTACAATTGCTCTTGGTACTTGTACTCAACATATAGTAATATGGGACATTGTTCTGCGTGGGGGGGGGCCTCAAACACGCCCTATCCACAACTTACTTATATGGCCACGGGGGGGGGGGGGGGGGGGGTACATAGCATTGTTGGGCTGTGAACAGATGCTGTCTACCATGCATAATTAGCTCCCAACCGCAGAATCAGACACTCCCCTCCCCCCCAGTCATGGCCATTTTAGTCTACACTAGGAGACTGGGTCAAAGGACAGGAGGACAAATCATCAAGGCATACTTGACCCCAATCTTATGAAATCTCTTCAGAAAACACAAATTGTCAAACGAGGTGGAATAGGAAACAAAACAAAAACAGAATAATTAAAAACTAATTTAAATGCATGAAGTTCTAACAGAACCATGAGTAAATTTTAAATTGAAATTTTTAATTCAAATAATCCTTAGATGTCTGATATACAAAATTATTGAACCAAAAAGAAAAAAAAAAAAATTGAAGAAATAAATCAATACATGTTTCAATAATCCTCTCTTTTAACATTTTTTATTTAAAAATCTATAATATTTCATATAAAAGAACAATGAACGGTACCATTTTGTTAAATGGAAAGTACCAATGACATATGGATGCAAGTTAGCGTTCTACTTCTGATTTAAAGTTCCACTGGTAGACTTATACAAAAGTGGCAAGAGATGTCATCAGTGTGTCTAACAAATCATTCATGAACAAAATTGATTTACATCAGCAGCTCAAACATCCATCTCACAATTCACCCCCGTCAATACTTTGTATATGACAGTCAAATATTGTTCAGAAACCTCCGGTGACATAACTTATGGGCCAGAAGCACATTTTAACTTCATTCTTACAAACATTAAGATGGATGTGGTAGTAGCTACAACAGCATGTCATATAATATTGATTGTTGGCAAATTAAAAAAAAATAAAATGTTTATAGCAATTTTTTCATTTAATACTGAAATTTGTTTTTTTTAAATTACAAACTGAAAAAAATAATAAATGATTTGTAAAATAACATTTTTAAAAATTCAAAATCAAGCTGAAGATTGAAAAATGTACAATATTAATGAAAAGTGAACTTAACATTCAACTTGGTATTTCAATAAAGCAAACAAAGAATGAAATAAATCAATTAAGTTTGATTTATATTTATCAAAATGCCAAATTAAAAGGTAACATGAAATTCAAACATTTTCCTCCAGGTTGGTCTCTACAATGTGAATAAATAGTCGCAGTCTTTAGTTTCAAGATAACTTTTTCAAGTTGACTTTATTCTTTATCTTCAACAGTTCTTCATTCTCATCAACAAATTTGAACCGAGAGTCTTCCTCTTCTAAAAATCTCAAACCAAACAGCATCAGTCCAATAGACAGACCTGAAATAAATCCAGTGACATGTTCTGTTTACTTTTTACACACACACACTTAAAATTGAGAATTCCATAATACATGTACATGTAATAATTAACAAAACATATAGGGAATGATTTTATAAACTAATTGAATTAATAATAAGTACATTTAATCCCTTGATTATCAAATTTTAGTGATTCAATATATTTCATGTCCTAAAATAACTCAAAGAGAGACATAGTGTAGAATTATACTATTACTTTAATTTATTAAGTACATGTATATGTACTTCTGCATGGGGTGAAGTGTCGAAGGAATTAGATGAAACAAATAATACTTATTTCTGTATGTATATATAAGTTTAGTTTGCTATTTTTAATAATGTATATAAACTTTACCAACAAAAACAAATACATTTCTTCTACCTATATAAAGTATAAGAAAATATAAAAAAAAGGAAAATTGTAGTCTTTAGATAACACACTAGGTACACTACTTAAGACCAGTGCTCGATTTAAGAAAAAAACAGTGTCGGGGATGAAAAAGGATTTCGGAAGAGCCGGGGATAAATGTCTATGATTTTATCCCCGGCTGGGATATATTAGCTAAAGCAGAGCCGGGGATGACAGGTCTCAGCCATTTTAATAAAAGTCGATTTTTTAAAACGTTTTTAAAGTATTTTCTACATGATATTATTGCCCTGTTTAGCGCTGTGATTTGTTGGGACATAACAACTGCCTTAAGCTAGGCATGATTGTAATTCTATTTTACTCATCATATTTCAAAAAAAGGATTATTTAAAATCATCTTAAGTATGGAAAGCAATTAAAGGAATCAGGGTTCAAATTAGGAACAACAAAAAAATTAAACAACAGCAAAAATAAATTGCATTAGAAAAACAAAATGGCAACTAAAATTGATGGCATTTTGACACTATGATACTTCATCCCTGATCTAATTGCTGTAACATCCTTGTGCCAATGGTGGCCAAATTAAGCTTTTCGTCTAGTTTTTGAAGCTCATCCATTTTTTTAATCATTTCCTTACCATAGTTCATATAGTTGTTATAAAAAGTCAATGCTGCAGCTGTTAAACATGTATATAAAAAGTGGAATGGCCTCTCAAATGGCAAATGCAAAACAAAGGATTATGCTAATGACGGATTCACTTTTATGGACTATTATTCAGTTTACTTTAGTCTGAAAATGAAAAGAATTTTTTTTAACTGGTTCAGAAAGAGATTCATGAATAACTTTATTAAAAATCTGAAGTATGACTAAATTTTACTTCAATTTGGTTCGGTAAGAAAATCAACAGGCCAGCTAAAAAAAAAAAAGATTCAACTAAATCACAATGGAGGAAAAGGAGGGCAAGAGGGTCCGGTTGTAAGATTTATAGTAAAACTTTCCAAGATTTCTATGAGACACACATGTAAGATACCTACTGGAAACTATCATTGGTGCAATAATGCCAACTGTGAGGGCTGCAGTATTGAACACAAATACTTCAGATGTAAAATGGCCGAATGCTATGAAAAAGGACATCAGAGTACTGAAATACAGCCTAAAAGATAAATCAAAACATTAATACTCATAGAATAAAAAAAGTGCCAACATTATTCAATTTTCAACAAAGAAAAATAAAATATGTTTAAGTTGAAATCATCCAAAAGCTTGCAATAATTTGTATTTTTACATCTGAAATATCAAAAGATTTAATCTTAATACCAAATTAACTAGATTTAAATAATTATATTCTTGAGGAAAATGATATAATATTGAAACCTTTCTTTTAAATTGATTCTATACAATTAATTAAATTCAACCCAACACTTACGTTTTGTTATAAATGAAAAACGCACAAAGTATTCTGATGATTCCAGAGAGTAGAGTCCAAACACCAAACAGTCTAGCAGCAAGCCCACTCACTAAAAAAAGGAATAAAATATGAAAGACAGTTATTACTTATTCTTTTTTTTTGTTTTTTATAAATGGTAAAACTATCAACACTTGTTTTATATGTCACAAAAATGAATTAAACAACAGTTCTCTGAAAAAATACTGCCTTTGGATCGGGGCATACTATAAGAATGAAAATTAAGCATGAATAAAGTGCAAAAATGAGTTAGTATTTATGTCTGTTTGGACTACTTAAAAGAGAATCAATATTTCGTAAACAACCAAAATGACACAACTTTAGTTCGTAGCATCAAGTCCTAGATCATAAATATTAAAAGATGGGAAATGAATTGTCATTTAAATGCTAGTATGATGTAGAGCAATGGTTCTCTTAAGTGTGAGTCATGACCTGTGAAGAATTTCAGGTGACTCGCCTAGCAACAAAAATTTAAATTTATTGTAATGAATTGAGTATATATAAAACTCTATTTCTCTATATGTTGCAAACTAAAATTTTGTAAATTTGAAAAGTAAAAGGAGAATTCTATGATACAATTACTGTTGCTTTAGTGGGTTGAGAAGTCTTTGAGAACCACTGATGCACTCTAAATGAAGAATACCAAACTGTTAATCTAATAGTCTTAGTTTCGATCCCTTCTGAAAAACCCAGAATTTTTTCAGGTTCTGGTAAAAGTTCCCAAATTCAATCTGCTTAAAAACTTTAAATGAGTACCTGATATTAGTTGGGGGAAGTGTAAGCATTTACTATGTTCCTCCATCTATGTCTTTCAAAGGGCCTCCATAATTTTTTGTGTCTATAGATATTGCGCTATCGGTTTTATAAAAAAAATTTTAATTGTTACCAGCTGAAAAACAAATCACAACTCTGGTTTAGGAATATTATGATGATGATTTAAAATTTCATTGTCAAACATTGAAAAACAATTTTTAAAATCTGTCACATTTAAATTGGGAACACTGGCAACGCCAAATTGATAGTTAAGGTTCCTTTAAAGACTTTTCTGATTAAGTTTGAAGTCATATGGCAGAATCAACAGTAAAGGAAATTAAAGATTAAGCTAATTAAACTAATTAAAGGTTAGACATAAAACAAGTAAGGATGGATGGCAGAGTGGTGTAGATACTTGACTGTCGACCAGAGAGTCCTGGATCCTCTGTGAGAACCATAGGAAATTTTTCCAAGTTAAATTTGTTTCAAAGTCGTCCCACAAGACAAGTCCACTCAGCTTTAAATGGGTACCTGACTTAAGTTGGAGAAGTAAAGGCGGCTGGGGGTTATGCTAACCACACAATCCTTTCATATGTCGAGGTTTAAGAAACAGGCGAATTCTACACTTCATCTGCCCCGATGGGCCAGGCCAGGGGAACTTTTTTTTTTATAAAACAAGTATAAAATGAGCTATATTGAATTGATAGTTTATTTTTATAATAATTTAAAAATATGGTTACATTCTATCTTATAATAATTATCAGGATTCCCATTGAATTTTATGATTATTTATTATTAAAAATAATCAGACTTATTATAAGGGAAGTTTAAGTTTTGGTCCCCAGAAACAATCAAAGTAAGATTTACATAATTATTAATTAAATGATGAGAATATACCATTTTTTTCATTGACGGTATAAAGCCTTTCAAATAAATAATTCGAACTTATAAAACACTGAATCGTATTCCCAAAGGCCATTACTGCAACAAGGGCCAACCATATTCGTAAAACATTAATAAACGTCGGCGTTTGGTTTACAACATTCATTTTTGTTTAACGTTTCGAAGAATGCGAAAGGTATCTAGAGCTAGCTAAACAAGCGCTTCCGGTCTGTCTCAAAGTCGTTATAAAACTGACCTATTTTTATAATTTTATTAATATAACTATTTAAAATTCTACTTTAACTGCTAGATTAGTCATATTTTATCATTTGTTAATTAATGAAAATGTTTAAAGGTTTTTAATCCACCCATCACATTAGTAATATTTCAACATCATGACAGCTATGTTTGTGACACCAGCAACGATCATCACGATGTAAACAATTACAATAAAAATAAACTAAAAATTATCCTTCACCAAGATGGCCGTGCCTTGATTAAGTCCTCTTACTTTTAAGCATAAACATTACATAGAGCTTTTCGTTATTTTGATTGTAGAAAATGCAGTAGCGTAATTGGTATCGTAATCGACCATTACTCGTCATTTCTGTAGTGTAGGCCTAAGCCTATCTATGGCTTATTTGGATTGGTAATAGGCTTTGCCACTCATTGTGTAATCATTGACTGTCAGTGTGTCATTACAGGCAGTGTCTTTTTTGTCTTGTCACAATATAATATTATTGAGTCTAGACCAGGGCTGGGAACACCTTTGGAACAGCAGGCAAAACTCAAGACAGACAGAAGGCTGAGTGAATGGCTAGGCCAAGAGCAGATGGACTGTTGGAGTGTTTATGTGAAATAATTTAAATTAACTTTCACATCATCAATGTGAACTAGGAGACAGCAGTAGAGGGTAAGCCAGACTTAGCCTGCATGCTATAGCTTGCCCATGTCTGGTCTAGACTCTAGACTATTTTATTAACACTGAGCTTAAATTTAAGCTCAATGTATAAGTACTAACTGATGACAGATACAGTATTGATTTTTTCATAAAATATGAATCAATGGTAAAATTAAAGTGCTTTACTGTAAATATGGTAATGCAGCAAGAATAATGTAATAAATATTATATAGTATGGTACAGCAAGAATTATAATGTTGACATGACATAGGCCATAGCTAGCTATTGTACAGATTTGTATTGATGTTTTATCTTTTCAAATATAGTATTAATAGTACTAATTTTAACTTTTGTTAAATCTTTTTAGAGAAGTGCACTTTGCACCTTATTTGAAAGATAAATGAATTAAAGGAGAGCCGTGTATTTTGTCTCTTCTATGGATGAGAATATTAATAACCAATGATTCAAGACCTGAAGTCACTGAAGATAAGAAAATGAGTATGTTTTATAAAATATTCCTGTATTTTATGTACAGTAAGTTATATACAAATTCAGCAACATTAAGTTGATTTAGGAAATTAAACTATAAAAATTTCTGCATGTGTCATAACCATTTTTATTATATTCTTAAATTGCACTAATGTCAAAGAAACCTAAGCAACCCAACTTTTAATGTTTATGCTGAAATTACTCCCTTCATGCCCTAGTAAGACATTAAAACATAGTAAAATAGGATATTTTGCATAAAAATGGAAAAAAAAAGTTTTCAACCAAAAAATTTACTTTCCTATTTAAAAAATGGACAATATTTCTGAAACAAAGAAAAATTTCATTTTCAAATTGACTTGCATATTTTGAATACATTTTTGCCAGCCCTATGAAAATCAATAATAATGTCTTTAGTAATCTTTTTATTGCTGCAACTTGTCATTTTAAAATCAAAAAATTCTCTTTAAGGGATTCATTTTAAGATTTTTATGTGGAGGAGAAGAATCTTAATAGGCCAGTGGTTCACAAAGTGCAGATCGCGACCCACTAAGGTAATTCAGGTGGGTCGCAACGAAATTAAAATTTCTTTTTAAGGGATACTGAAATCTTTGTTTTCATATTTCCAAATCTATTTCCTCATTTGTTTCAAAACTAATATTTTGTGAATCTGCAAAGTAAAAGGGGAAATGTATTTATACAATTAATGATGCTTTTTAGTCATAGCAGTTGGGTCGTGAAAGCTAAATAGTTGTCGTTGTGGGTCGCAATGCATAAACGTTTGAGAGCCACTCTAATAGGTCTACAATAGAAAATTTAAAAAAAATTTTATTTCTCTTTAAAATGTATATATATAAAACTTAAGGCATTAAAAATATCACTTTTTTTTCTTCAACAGTTCGATCAAAATCAATGCTAAAAGTTAACTTGTCCCATGATAAAAATGAAGCCCAAGAAGATAATGGTGTTCTTTTTTGGGTCAATAAAAGTGGATTTCCAATCGATTCAGAAACCTGGGAGCGAATGTGGGATCATGTGACTAAGATCCATCCAGATGGTCTAAACATGGTCAGAAAACTTCGACATAAGCCGGACTTACCCCATGTAAAGACAATATTATACAATATCTATAATATGTTCTAAGCCGAACCAAAAATTCTAATCTAAAAGTTCATAAATTTTCACCGAGATAAAAAAAAAATCCATTAAAAAAAATGCTAAGACTTCAGAATATAAGATTAAAATTATATAGAGCAGTGGTTATCAAAGTGTGGGTTGAGACCCAATCATAGGTTGTGGGTAAATTTCAGGTGGGCCGCATGAAAATTTTAAATTTATAATTAAAAGGCTGTGAATTAAAAAACCAAAATAAATCAAATCATGAATGATTATTATTCTATTTTTCTACTAATAAACTAAAGGTTTGTAAATCCACAAAGTAGAAGGGGAAATTAATATATGCAAAAAATGATAGCTTTTATGCTATTTCTTTTCCAAGCAGTTGGGAGGCAAAAATGATAAAGTTTTTCTAGGGTTGGTCGTTAAAATAAAAACTTGTCCAAGTGGTCGCAAAGCATAAAAGTTTGAAAACCACATCAGACAATAAATACTTTTTAAAAAAATGTATGATATATTAGCAGCATTTTAAGATTTACTTTGAAGATATGAAAAAAAATTATTTAATGTGACTTAATTAAATAAATTATGTACTCAAGATTGTAAATATACTCACTTCACTCCTACTATTCTGGATATTATTTTGCAGGTACCCATTCCTCAGCCACCTCTGTCTTTCAGCCCAGCTGTTTCCGTTTCAGACAGGCTAAAAAAGATTCAAGAATATATGACTGAACTCCAGTAAGTAAAGTTCCCTTAGCCCAAACGGGCCATCGGGGCAGATGAAGTGTAGAATTCATCTGTTTCTATAACATTGGCATATAAAGAGATTGTGTGGTTAGCACAACGCCCAGACGCCTTTACTTCCCCATCTTAAGTCAGGAACCCATTTAAAGCTGGGTGGACGTATGGGACGACTTTGAAACAACTTTCACCTGGAAAAATTCCCATGGTTCTCACCGAGGATCCAGGACTCTCAGGTTGACAGTCGAGTATCTACACCACTCGGCCATCCGTCCAGTACTTATGTTTTATTATTATTGGTTTCTTTTGAATTTTTACCAATTTTAATAAATTTTATTTTAAAATAGTACTCAGGTGCACTGCTTAATTAAATCCCGGTTAAGGAAAGACTAGATAAATAAATCAGGAGTTTAATTGGAAGTTATAACTACTGTGCTTTGGAAACAGTTCCAAAGTCATCTCATGTTATTCAAATTAAAGAAAAACACTTTTTGCAAGCTTAATTAATTTCTATTCTAATGACCATTACCTTAAAAATTATTTAGTTTAAAAAAAAATAATATTTTTTTTTTACATTCATTACTCTTTGATTATGGTTTTTTTTTATTTCATATTCTTTCAATATTAGTTTTATTTGTGAAGAAGTCATATTTTAAAACCATATACAAAAGTTCTAACAATTACAGTATCTAATAATGTAATGACCAGACTATTGAAAAAATATATTAAACCTTTTCCCTTTTTTTAAATATTTTAGAGCATTACAGAATTTTAATTTAATATTTCTGCTTAAGTGCTCACAGTTCTATATCATTGATGCTCTAGAAAATAATATTGCTGTTTTCTTTATTTCTCATTTAGATATAATCATACTGGTACACAGTTTTTTGAAATACGAAAGAGCAGACCTATTTCTGGGTAAGTAACTGCTGTTTCTTTAAAAAAAAAAAGTTTTCATAAAATGTAATTCTTTATAGGTACATGAGTTAGATTATAGCATTTATATACTCTGTTGCAACATATTTTCAAGACAGTTTCTGTGATAGCTCAGATTTAGAATCCAAACTTAATCCATTCCTAGAAATTGGTCATATTTGGAATCATGCCAGTTCCAATTCAGTATTTTTCATTAAAAAAATATTAAAGGAATTGATCGGCTCCTGGATCCCCTAAAAAAATTCCAGTTTCTTTTTTTGCATAAAATACTCTTTGATTTTAAAGCAAATATAGAATATTTGAAATGTGTTAAGGTGATATCAGCGCTAGAGAAAGTTAAAATTCTGGATCAAATATGGATTTTCTTTTTTTTTTTGAATTGTAAGATGTTCTCGTTTTTTTTGTTTTCATATTTTGAGGTCATTATTACTATTTTGTCAATATGAAATTACACCACATAATTTTTTACTTTTTTTTTTCAGTTTAATGGACACAGCTAAAGAGATGATAAGAGAAGCATTGCCCATTAAATGTCTAGAAGCCGTGGTTCTAGGAATGTATCCTTCATAAAGCATCATTAAAAAGAAATATATTTTCTTGTATAAACTACTACATGTATTAAAAAAAACAAGGTCCAGTTTATTTACACTCTTCTATTAAATTAAGCCAACATTAATAATTTTATTTAATTATTTCAGAGCATTAATATTTTTGTTTCATGCAGATTTACTGTTATTTATACAGTAAGTTAAAAATGTCATAGAACAAATTACATATTAAGCTATTCATTTAATTGCTAATTTAATTTAATTGTCACTATTTGTTTTGTTTGTTTATGGTGTTATCTAATGTGCATAGCATGATTTTTTCATCTTTGACTACAAAAAGATTTCTCACTAATGGTACAGTTGGCATGGAGAGATTTACTATAAGTTTCAAAACGGTTTTTGATGGTCACCAGCATCGCCATGTTGTTCTTGGCATTTCATTTGGAGGAAATTATGGTGCTATTGGCATGAGTCGCCGTGATGACCTTATGTACAAACCTCTGGAATTCAAGGCAGGTCACACAAATTTTTTTTTCTACTTGTTATAGTTAGCTCGTCTTATTATTTTTTAGCCTAACTGCCACTTATTATTCTTTTTTTCTCCCGCAGAGTTTGGCTGATCTTGTGTTTAATTTTGAGAAGTGTTATAAGAAGTGTAAGTTTTTTATTTTTTTTTAACTTATGGGTTAAAGTAAAAGTTTTTATCACATGGTATTAATATTTTGTTGCCAAATACATTTTAACATTACTACTTTATTATTTTGTTGCTGCATATATTTATAACTTACCTGCTTCATTTCATCAGATTGTCATACTGTAAAGAAAATCAAAGTTGGTTTACCAGTCATCCATGATCCACATTCCTATGAAATTATTAACTGGAAGGTGAATCCTTTTTTTTATTTACTTTAACAATGGGTGCCTGCCATTAACATAAATTAGAGAAGAGAAAATTCTTTGGGGTGGGGGGGGAGGGGCAAAATAAGTTAGCCCAAGCCCAAACTAAAGTGAAAAAAAAATGCTTTACAGGCTAGAAAACTCATTTTTGCATTCTATTCATTCTCTAAGTCTCCACTCGCTTAGCCTGTTGCAATTCATAAAATATTTTAAACATTGTTCAAAGTACTTTGGTATTATAAATTTATCATAGTGATTAAAAAAAAATTACGAAAATTAGAATTGAAAAAGCTCATCAATTAACATTTTTAGTGGAAAGTTTTATCATACTTTTTACCCCCTTTTCTTCTTTTGGCTGGTGGTATTTTTCTTCAAACCGAATGCGTTTAAGATAAATGTAAATTATGTAGAAAGGAGATACATTTAATGTGATACTAATAGGCGATTGATAATTAGGTGCTAGCATGATCAAATATTGAGGATGAAATGTTTTTTTTCCCTTACAGTTTTTGATAAAATTTGTTAAGCAAAATGTCACCATTAAAAAGCACATCCAGTTTTATATAATACTGTAACAGCAGGATTCAAATGTATCCATCCTATATAACGCTGTGCTTGTTCTAAAATGGCACATGCCGTAAAAACTTAGTGCTTTTGCTTAAAATATTTACAAAAATATACTATTGGATTTACTTTCCGCATTCTGAGAACGAGTTCTTTTCAATTAAAACAAATACATTGGGTCCATAATACATTTTTTACTGTTTGGACTATCTACCTGTATTTTATTGAAGTACATTTTTATTTGTTTTAGGCTCTAACAGTAAATTTGAGAACTTCAAATAAAAAAGACTGTGTCAGAGAAATTGACAACCATGCACGTAAAATGAAAAGCGTGGTAGGTATTGGTAACTTTCATTGTCTGTTTAAAAATAGAAAATATAGTTAATTTAACGAAGTACCTTTTTTTTTTTTACCAGGCTATTAACAACTATTAAGTTTTAAATAAAAGTTTCAAAAAAATTTATTTATTTCAGGCCAAATCATCAACCATAAATCCATACAGTACATTTAAAATGATCAACACAACAGAAGCTCCAGCCGAATCAAAATCAAACTCTCTGAATCGAAGATCGTGAGTTTTTCCAACTATATTTAATAACTGTGCATACACAATTATGGAGGGGGGGGGTGATATAAGGGTCCCAGGTTCGTTTCTCTGTGAGAGTCACGAAGTCTTTCCAGGTCCTGGGAATGTTGGTTGAGTCTTCCAAGTCCACCCAGCTTTAAATGGGTTCCAAGTCCACCCAGCTTTAAATGGGTAACTTGAGTTATGTTCGGGAAGCAAAGGCAGCTGGATGTTGTGCTAGCAACTAAACACATCATTTTGCTGTTTCTACATAAACCAATGAATTTTACATATCATCTTCCCTGAAGGCCTCTACTTCAGGGCCTAGGAAACTTTTCTTACGTATTTCTTAAAAAGTTGAAAACATTCATAAAAGAATTAAATTTTTTCAGATTATAACCCAGTTATAATTTATATTTCCCCCACCCTTCTGTTAAAATTCTTGATGAAATAAATTTCATGTTTTTTTTGATGACTGGACAATATTTTAGTGTTTCTGCATAATAAGATGAATTTTTATATCCTGATTTTTAAATATCAGGGTTGTCAATAAATGGGTGACAACCCAAATTAATAATGTAAAGCTAAGATGGCAAAATGAACAGTTAGAAATATGTAGAATCAATATTTCTGTTACTTAAAATACTCTAATAGGCAGAGGAAGTTTGGAGATCCATAAAAAAATATGGGTGTTTATGGCATAAAAATTTTGTAAATTTAACAGTAAATAATTGTCATTATTTTTTCTTTCAAAAAATGTTTTATACTTCATGTATATCTTAAGGATACTGTTTTATTTTTTCAATGAGAAAGTTACGAATTTTTTAATATAAAAATCATGTAGATGGATTGAATTTTTTAAATGTCTGAAACTTAGACACATGATTTTTGAATACCACTTTCTTTCATAGAGAAATAGTTACTAAAAACTGATTGCCTATATTTTTTGTCTTCTTCAGAAATTCATTTCTGGCTGCTGGTCTCTTAAATAATAAGACAAAGAAAAAAAATTCTGGACCTTTGATGAACGACTATGAATATCAGATAAGAATCTGACAGTACTGGCTGGCTCAGTGAATAATGATCCATTCGGACAAAGCCTATGGGAAATGAATGAAATGCAAAGATTTCTCTCAAAATATATTTTCATTTCGTGTTAGAATTATTTAATAAGAAGATGCAGGTAGCTTAAAAAATTCAGTTTTTTTTTAAAAAAAAAAAAGCAAATTGTGTTAAAGATAGTTTTAAAAATGTAACCTTTTGCCATAGAATATATTTATAATGAATGCTTACAAATCAAGGGCTAATAAAAATTTATATCATTTAATACTCATTATTGCCATTTATTTGTTTAATATGTTTTACCAATTTATTTAAAAGAAGATAACATGTATTCATCTATCGAATTTTCATCAATATTGTCCGCAGTAATTTTTTTCTTTCACTTGGTTCAAAAAATAAATTACACTTGTTTTTTTTTTTTAATTATTTAAATCATGTTTTTTTGTGAAATGAGCTCTTTAGTTAGTCCTCAACAAAACAAACTGTTAATTATCTTTATTGTATAACTTACAATGTTGTGTTAAGTCTAATTTAAACTCACAGAATGCAGTATGAAGAGCAATATTGAATCATCAACACTTTAGGTGTTCATTTGATGTATTTCAGATTACATATATAAATCAGATGAAAGCCTGTGGATGTAAGTTTGGGCGTTGGTTTATGCATACAATTCACTTTATATACTTGTGGTGAAAGCTTATAAAGTATGTTTAGTTTATGTCTTCATAAACATATTTTATGGATCTGTCATTGCTCTAAATATTCAAATGTTATGTGTTAGTTTTATTAGATGCTTTTTATTTTAGAATGATTTAGTTTCATTTTTTTTTGTTGAGATTTTGCAATTTACAAGCTGAAGTATTCTTTGAACCTGATGATTTTTGTAAGAGGTTAGCACAAAAAAAATTGATTACCATTTATGTATACATTACACTGTAATGACTTGTGATAAAAGCACATGAAGTATGTTTAATTTATGTCTTCATAAACATATATGAAGGATCTGTGATTGCTCAAAATATTTAATGTTATTGTTATGTTTTTGTTTTATTAGAGACTTTTAATTTTTGCATATTTTCATGTTTTTTGTAGATTTAAAATTTACCAGTTGAAGTATTCTTTGAAGCTGATTTATGTACAAGGTTAGCACAAATAAATTGATTACTATTTAATCACAAAGAATGTTAGTTTGTTTTCATTAAAACTATTTGAAACATAGCTTGCTCACATTAAACTTGACTGTCCTCAAACTTTGTATAAGACATGTTTGATATATTCTCAACTGAGTTATAATTTGTGTCCTGTTCTTTTATATTAATTAGACTTCATTCATACTTGACATATAAAGATTAATAACACACATGTACAATGGAGCACTCATAATACAAGTACATAAATCAATAAGTAATAGTCCAATAATTGTTTATAATTCTAATTTTATTGCAGAATTTTTTTTTCTCTAAAGTTTGACACTTGAGAACATAGGTTAGATGAAAAATTAAAATAACTGAAGTTTTATAAATTGTTATGTATCTAATGAAATGAATATAATTTCAGAGAATGAAAAATACGGTGTTAAAATAAGAATGAAAATGTATCCTTGTGTCAAAGTATACTTGAAAGATATGCTGTACAAATGCATGCCAAGTATGACTTTAATATTGAAAATGATGTCAGTTAAGTTTGATTATATATTTAAAGAAAAACTATCATCTTATTAATCAGAATAAAAATGAAATGCATACAATTATTCAAAGGAACTGTAGAAATGTGATGAATCCATGCTTTCCATTCAATGATGACATGGTATCCATGGAGATAGCACACCAGGAAACATTGTTTTTAGAAGGCAAGCTCTGTACTGAAAAAAGCAGATTAAACTTCATTTATTTTAATTTCGTTAAATGTTTTAAACAAAAGTTCACAGTATAAAATTCAAAAGTTTATTTCAAGACTTCTGGTTCCTAGAAAACGTTTGTTTATTCTGTCCACTTTGTTGCAGCTGTGAGGAAAGGATTGCTTGATGGTTGATTTTTTATTTTATTTGGCATGTCTAACTTTTTTTATTAGGCGGAAAAAATGGGCATTCCTCTACGAGCTTTCGCAACTCTTTATAGTCCATGTAATTGACGACTTCTGTAAGTTTTTTACCCCTGGCATACAGGAGGAACGCTGGCAGATGCCTGTTGAACACGTTCTCCGTCTTGCAGATGTGGGGGAATTCAGCGCAGTTCACGGCCGCGAAGATGTGGCCCGCTTCCTTTTTCGCGGTGTTTGCCGCTTTTACGAAATGTGGCTTGCATCTTTGACATTCAGGACATGTGGGGTTGTAGAACATAACGAGTGCAATGTTTTGCTCGCCAAGGTAATCCGAAAATGTTGTGTCCTGTAGCCCCATAACGGCGGGGGAGCCAGAAAAAGCATCTGGCTTTACCTTGCGAGCTAAAGTCACCGAAGGAGCCATAATTAAAGAAATGAATTAATACTTATCACTTAATGAAAACGTTATTATTTTGTTCAACTTTTTAAATCGACTCGTGGCTTCGTGACACTTTTAGAGTACAGCGAGGCAGTTTTTTAGCGATGCAAACAGTCTGCCATGATGGTTTGTTAGAAAAAGAACGCGAACTTTGATGGCGTAGTGCACTGTAATGACGTCACGGAATTGCACCGTTCAACACTTGAATATAAATGGCGCTTCTAACTACTTCCCCACCCCTACTCTTGCTATTGGAACTCTAAGGTTGAATTAATAATACGATACTTTATTTTTTTTATTTCAGCCTATTTATTTAGTTAACGGGGCTGTTATAATTATCATTATTGTTATAATTAATAAGCAGGAGAAATTTAAACAAAAAAGATGATACAAAATTATTAGTACTAAGTAATAAATTCAATATCCACATTCTTAGATCAATCTCTTTTCATTAAAACGGGTGTGTGCATAAATGTTAATACATTTGAGAAATTCGGTTCACTCACGTTTTATACCACACTGCCTACACAAGTCATAACTAAATATATTTGGGCTATTATAAATATGATTACAAACAGCATGAATAGTTTTATAGTACCACCGTACCGTGCCATTCAATTACGCCACACATAAAATGTGAATGGTCTTTCACTAAATCTGTATTGCACGCGCGGGTTCACAATGCTGTGGTCAGTCGAGGCCCCCGGGCACAGAAGAAAAATTAGCGCTCTTAAAAAAAATGGGGAGGGGGACAGATATACCCGTGTAAAGTTGTTTTTTTTTTCGGGGCACTTTCAAATTTAGGGCTCAAGGCTCGTGCCTTGTGCGCTTGCAGTTAACCAACTTAAATCCGCCTCTATGGTAGCCATATTGCCAGTTATCATTTGTTAGTGTGCGTGTGTGCGATGGATGTTGTGAGGCTGTGCGGTATATGTGGTCTGACATTTGAAGACCCGTGAAAGGAGTCGATTGTGGGAGGGGGGGGGCATACACAATTACGTCTGACAGCACTGGGTTATTTGGGAGCCCTAGGTAAGGCTAGACTTGGGGGGGGAGGGGGGGAGGAGGCAAAATTATGTTTGGGGGGGGGGGGCTAAAAAAAACGCTGTCAATGTCGGCGCCTTAAAATCCCCCCCCCCAATAATCTTTGACAACATGGGCCCTTCTGACCTCCAGATATTAAGCCGTCTAGCCATTTTAGTAAGTCCCGACAGAGCCCCCCCCCCTCTTAAGCGATTAGGGCCCCTAGTTTTCCTATCCATAAAGATCTTCTCAGTTTAGTTGTGTGTTAGTGTGTATAGGTGTGTTACGTTAGTGTGCATAGGTGTGTTACGTTAGTGTGTATAGGTGTGTTACGTTAGTGTGTATAGGTGAGTTACGTTAGTGTGTATAGGTGTGTAAAGTTAGTGTGTATAGGTGTGTTACGTTAGTGTGTATAGGTGTGTTACGTTAGTGTGTATAGGTGTGTTACGTTAGTGTGTATTGGTGTGTGTGTGTATTGGTGTGTTAGTGAGTAAGGAAGTGAAGTTATGTAATGTTGATCAAACGGCGTATTTTAAAAATGTGTTTTATTATTAACAAATGACAAATGTTGACATCATGTTTGATTATGTATTTATTTATTTTTGCTTTTATGATTACGATAACTGACATCAAGATGACAGAGGAATGTAAGGCTCCATTACCTGACAATACAGTCGCTATTTTTTGCTATTTGCAGACATTTATCTAACACTACACAAGATTCGCAGATTCATCTCAACGATTTACAAAGCTAGGATTTTTTTCTTTTTTTAAACAAAATATTGTTTCAGTTATATGTATCAAGAATTTTTTTTTTTTACTTTGTTTACAATTCGTCGTGATATTATTATTTTTGGGGGGGGGGGATTATACGACGACATTATTTATTATTTTTAAATTTCTGTTAAAATTAGAACAGAAGTGTTATTAAAAGGGAAATAATCTAAATGAAAACAACAAAGAGTTATGATCTAGATTGAGGCTGGTGATTGGTAGAGTGTTTTACACTTAAACATTAAATGACCTAAGCCTAAGTAGAGATAGGTCAGCCTCAATCGGTGATCATTGTCACCATCCACTATCATCTTTACCACGTGAGTCGACTTAGGGACCCCGCCTAGGCCTCCCCCCCCCCCACTTCTAAAAAGCCCCTTCCAATAGCCCCTATAATATCCCGAAAGCGGGACCAGCAACATTTATTTAATGTGCGCAGCTTTGGAAGGAAATTAAAGCCTTAGTAAACTAAACCTACGAACATATTGTGAGCTCTGATGCAATGTGTGTGTGTGTGTGTACTCACGCACAGCTTAGCCCCTTCCAGAATTAACTTTTTTTTTAATTTAAAGGACACCCGACAGATACTTTTGGCCATGCCCCACCCCCACCAAATAACTTTGGCGGTATGTCTCTAGGGCCCCAAGAGACAGCTCTGCATTGGGGAAACTTCAAATCAGCTCTAGATAAACAAGCACGTAAGCATTTCTTTCTGTAACACTAAAGTTATCAACAGTGTGCGTTTACTGGGATGGCGGGAGTAGTCAAGTACATGGAATGGTAAATACCATTATCAGAACTAGTACCCCACCCCACCCACCCCCGCCCCCCGGCCTCCCCCCCCCCCCCAAAAAAAACAACATTATACAGCAAAAAAGAAAAAGGAAGAGGAAAATTATGGGATATAACTTCCTCAATGTCGGAATTTTAATGCCTATTTTTAATGGGAGCAGTTCGAAAAATGTCAGTTCTCCAAATGTACTTGCTTTATTAATTCCTAAACAAATTTAAATGTCTTTTTCAAGCCTATAATTAAGGATTCATTAAGTGAGTACATAATACTCAACTAAAAAAGTAAACAACAGAACGAATATTGAGTAATTTGAAAACAAAACTACAACACTAAGTGAATAAGATACAAAATGTGTTAGAATTTATTTTGATTTTTAGCTGCTGTTTGACCTCATCACTAGACATGTTTACCCAGCAAGCAAAACGTTATTGGATGTTAATTTGTAAAACATTGACTGTTCTTCTTTGGTATTTAATAGTTGAAAATGCGCACCAAGAAAAGTCGACGCCACTGGAAAGAGTTTCATAAACACGGGCAGCGTGCATTATGTTTCAGTGACGAATTCATGATTAAAAAGAAACATCTTTAAAATGTAGCAATAGATTTAGAAGCAAGATTACCAGTGCAGCAACTTTTAGCCGAGCCAGTCAATCAAAAGCTTCTCGTGACGGTAAACGGGCGGCGATGGGGGCGTTCTCCACGTACTTCTTCAGAGTCCTATAGTCGATGCGGCCCCCGAACACGTTCACAGGCCTACCTTTGGAGTAGAGCTTGAAGGATGGCAGGGCGTTGACCAGCTCCTCCCGACAGAGTTCAGGGTCTGCGGTGCAGTCGACGGCCGCGAACGCCTGCCCCTCTCTGTTGGTGACCTGCGATGCCTTGAGAAAGTGAGGCTTCATCTGCTGGCACCTTGAGCAGCTGGGGTCGTAGAACATCACCAGGGCTATGTTGCGCTCGCCGAGGAAGTCGCGGAAGTTTGAAGACAGCAGCCCGGTTATCTTGGACGACCCGATGAATTTATCCTTCCCTCTTTTTGGAGGCGCCATTTTTTTTCTTTAATTTTCTTCCGTCGCTTGTTTATGTGCTGAATTTACTTCGAAGTGGTTAATTTCTTCAGGTGTTGGATGTGGCGGAGATGTAAAACCTACACACGATGTCTAGTACTTAGCTGGTTGGGTTGTTTGTTTGTTTGTTGGTGTCTTAGTGGAGCGAACCAAGCATTTTGTCTCATATGACGAAAGCACACAAATTGAAACGTCAGAGATGAGGCTTCACGAACGATTTCCGTTCATTTGCAGTGCATCAAAATCTAACAGCTCGTTACATCCACAAAAAAAGTCTAGCTTTTGGGTTTGCCAGGCAGCACAATATCAATGTTTTGTTTTCAACGGCATCTCCTGCATATTAAAACGCGCACAGCTATGTGGAGGAAACACTGACACTAGGGTGACACGCACCAAGTGAACGTGGAGGGGGGACCGGCTAGCTATCGAGAAAAACAGTTTGATTGTCATTTCTTTAAGAGTGCTTTCTGGTGTTATTTTTTTTATTTTTTCTTAAATAAATACAAAAAATATTGATAATTTATTGAATGTGTGTGTGTATTAAGATCCATATATATATATATATATTCAGTAATCACAGTTTTTCAATTTCAGACCAATAATTGCACATGCCCCACACGATGAAGCAGGCCCCATGACTGGAAATATTTCATTCCCAAGGGCTAGAGATTTTGGTTGCCCTCCCCCCATGACTAGAAACATTAATCTAGAATTTTCGGTGGGCGTGTCTGTGCTCCCCCCCCCCCCCGGATAAACATTTTAAAAGGCTCAAGGGCTAGATATTTTAGTTGGCCCAAAGGCTCGAAGTGTCCATGAAACTTAATGGGCCTCACTAGGATAGCACCGGACCCGCTCTAAGAGACAGCCATATTCTCCGTGTATGTTATGGGGCCCATTGTACTCTGACAAATGTAACCAGGCAGGCGTACTTTTCCTCATTAGCGATGTCTATCAAACACATACAATACTCGAATAAACATTTACACAAGTCCTTTTTATAGACACACACACACACACACACACACACACACACACAATGATACTTTAACCAACACACCTAAATAGGCCCTCAGTGGATGTCAGAGTACGTCCTTCATACACGAGCGTTCTCAAACTACTAAGTATAAATGTTTACTCGTTGACTACAGATGCACGTGTTTTTCGGTCACATTTCTGGTCACTGGTCAACCACTAATTCTCTCCCCTGACCATTCTTCCCTTGATCGGTCAAGTATGCCTCCATACCCGGCCCGTAGCGTGCGCGGGGGGGGGGGGGCAGGGGGCCCGGGCCCCCCTCCCCTGCGTTTTGTCTGGCCCCCCTCTGCTTATTTGCTCTACTTAGTAAAATGTAATACCTGCCCCCCCCCCGCTGCTATTGCCTGGCCCCTGCTGTAGAATGCCTGGCCCCCCTGCTGTGGGATTTTCATGCTACGGGGCTGCTCCATACAATCACAGTCACTATGTGCCAAAGTGCGAGACTATTATTAAGGTAAATAACACACATCGCGACATTTTTTGTTTAGTCATTTATGAAGGACTTTTTTTTAAAAAAATACCGATGCACTTTCTGTATGCGCGAGCACACACACTGCGCAGCTTAGACGGAAAAGGGGAAACTCAGGCGCTCGGGTGTAAATCTACGAAAGTTGCCCAATTTCATCGCAAGAGAGTACGTCAATGACTAGCGAAAAATGTCAGCGCAATGCGAGAGCCTTCCGAGAGGCTTGAATGCAACCACCTGGGACGCGAAAAGGTTTATAAAATATGCGAGTTACCCGTCAATCTCCCGGATACGTACATGACCACCAGAGTCAAGGCTGCCAATGCTTACCACCCCCTCTCCCCTCCCCCAACCTAGATCTTGGGTTTTCAGGGGCCATCCTGGATTTTATTTATAAAATTCTAGAAAATCTTAATGAATTACTCATTTTAGTTGTTTTTTTATTATTTTGTTAGTTTTGGTTGCTATTTGAACCTTTATAGTGGTAAATGGTCTGCATTTCGAGACGAATGTTGAATATGAAACACATTAAATGGAAACTAGAGCGCCATGGGAAATTGTGCATAAATTCGGAAACCAGATTGCTCCAGTATTAGTGCGTCCGGAGTATAGCAATATTTTATCATGTTATGTTTTTACATTAGATCTACATCTTTTTTTTAAAATCTAATTTAAGGTTTGGAAACAAATAAAATCAAATCGGCAGCCCTGACCACATCACCATAGTGACGGGTTGGCAGATTGGCCAAAATGATTTTTTTTTCAAATAATTACGTTTGAAATTACGTTTGAAAACAAGCAAAGGCGGAATAAGGTGAAGTGTCTATAGGCTATTAGTAGTTTTATCAAAATAAAAAGTATGCGATAAATGCACCAACACGGAGAGAGAAATGACAACAACGTGTATGTAAAAAAAAAAAGTTTAAGCAAAGTTCCCTCAACCCTTTCGGGCCACCGGGGCCGATGAAGTGTGTAATTCATCTGTATGAAGGGATTGTGTGGTTAGCACAACGCCCAGCCGCCTTTACTTTCCCAACTTAAGTCAGGTACCCATTTAAAGCTGGGTGGACTTGTGGGACGACTTTGCACCAAATTTCCCTGGACAAATTCAATGGGTCTCACCGATGATCGAACCCAGGACTCTCAGGTCGATAGTTGAGTATCTACACCACTCGGCCATCCGTCCCACTATCGTGAGTGTGTGTGTGTGTGTGTGTATAATCATCAGAGCAAAAAAAAAAAATTAACTACAAGCCAAATCGTTCGGTCACGTTGCGGTTCACACGTATGGCGTCTCTGGGATACGGGCCTGTACCTTCAGTCTTACCAACGGAAAGGGGCGGCAGTGTTTAGATATTATAATTGGCGGGTGGAGCGAGGGCCGCATCAAACAAACAAACAAACAAATGGGTCGTACTTGGGCCACGTCTTCTCATTGTGCCTATCCATCTTAACAGCTACCGAGCTTAAAAAAAAAAATTTAGCACACATGGGTAGTGGTTGGTAAACTTTCTGAACCGCAGGCCAAAATGGGTTCTTAAATTGAACACAAAGGGCCGCATCAAGAGTAGATGAATGGGATGTTTAAATTAAAATAAATGAACTGGAATAAATTAAACGTAGACTTCATTGATGCGAACTCGCGAAGATTCGCGGGTCGAATCACTCATCCCAACGAGCTGTATATTGCCCATCTCCAGTGCTCGATTTAAAAAAAAAAACCAATGCCGGGGATGAAAAAAAATGTCTGCAGGGCCGGGGATAAATGTCTATGATTTCATCCCCTGCAGGGACATATGAGCTAAAGCAGAGCCGGGGATGACAGTTCTCAGTGCCGGTGATATCCCCGGCGGTAAATCGAGCCCTGCCCATCCCTGCACTAGATAGTAACTTGTAATTATAACATTTCTTGTAATACCGTTAAATATGGACCAAAAAAAATTGTGATCCTTACCTTAGCAGACGCAGGCTGTTATTTTTAAGATCTTTTCTTCTCCGGGCAAGGGGGGTCCACCTGACCCTTCTGGATGATCTTCTCCGTCAGGGTGGCCCCGGCCTCCAGGAAGTCTCCAATGCGGAGGTAGTCGAGCGGGAACTCGCGGTGGCTGACGTAGGTGCCCTTGGTGTACAGCTGGAACGTCGGCAGGCGAGTGACGCCCTCCCTCTTGCACAGCTCCACCTCCTCGGTGCAGTCCACGGCCGCGTACGCGTGGCCCTCCTTCCGCATGTTCTTCGCCGCCTTGATGTAGTGGGGCCGGTTCCGCTGGCACGCCGGGCAGGACGGGTTGTAGAACATCACCAGGGCTGACTGGAGCTCGTTCAGGTACTCGTAGAAGTTGCATTCAATGAGCCCCATTACTCTGTCGGACCTGACGAATTTGTCTGGCAATGGCGGGATCTTCCTTGGGGGCGCCATGGTCCAAAGCAAAATGAATTTAATCTATAATATCCCGGGTGAAGAGAACGAAGATTTAAAATAATCAAACGATGAAATATTACTCCCCTTTAAATGAGGTAGATGATTTGTTAAGTAAGTGATTATAATCTTATTACTATTGATGGGAGACCATATTGCAGAAAATAGAAGGCAAAAGTTGATGACGTTTGGAGTTGATTTATGACATCACAATATGGCATACGATGAATTAAAAAAAAGCGGAGTAAAATATTAAAGGATAAAAATATGTTTCAATGAAATTTTAAATCACACCTACCAGTTTTTTTTTAATGTTTGTCGTTTTGGTAATATACATGTATTTAGACAACTAAAAACAGTGTCTGAATTTTCTGTTTAAAAAAAATTAATAATAATAATTTTGAATCACATATAGAAAAAAACTTTTTTGAAAATAAGCTTTTATTAAAATGCACTAAAATGTGGCTGTCCATTATTTATGCCAACAAATTTTTGGCGATTTTTACCTCCCCCTTGTCAACAACTTCTCAAACTTCCAGAGACCTCCCTAAAAAATTACGTCAACATCTGATTACCACCCCCCCCCCCTAAAAAGGTGGCTTCCAACATGTTTATGTGGCAAAATTAGTAGGAATATAGTTAGTTTAATTAAAATACTGAATGTTAAGCGAGTGTGTGTAACACAGGACTACAAACGCTGCTTAATTTTCCTTTATTAAGTAATTATATTAAATTTAAAAAAAAAGTAACACTGTTGACGTCAACTTTTCTTGACCTCCCCCTTGTCAACAATTGTCAAAAATGTTCTACCCCCCCCCCTATTTTGATGACGTAATTAATGGACAGTCCCAAAGTAAATAATTCCTAAGATTTAACAAATATTTAAAAAAAAAACAATCCCTACTAAAAATATAAGTGTGGATGCCCATCTAGATATATACATTTATTTATTGCTTTATATCAGCTCATGTAAAGACACATTTAGTCCAGTATTTTGTTTTCAACTCCACTTTTTAATATTTGTAAAAAGTTGTTTTTTTTTTTATATATTTTGACTTTCATGCCACTTTAGTTTTAAAAGAATTAAAACTTAACATAGTTCGTGACACACTTTAGCCTGTTGACTTATGAGTCCAGAATGACTAGACAAGAGCTTCATTATTTTGTTAATTTATGCAGCGGTGCTCTAATTCCAAAATTATTTTAACATCATAATAAGTCATATTTTTTCCCATTATAACATTGCTAAAAAAATTAATGAAATGCTAATTCATGGAGCCTAAATTATTAAAATTATGTATTGTCAGATAGAATCTAGATGTGTGCCGAATTTGAGTCTCCGCACTAATGAACAACATGTCCAAGATTGAGTTACAAGATATGAGGACACATATAAATTGAAACTAAATAAAAACACTGTAAAAAAAAAATGTCCCGATTCTAAATTCATGTTTAGGACCATCATGCTAAAGGAGCTCTCTGTTGGAAATTTTTTTTTAGCCATTAACTAAAACGTCTAATACTGACATAAGTTATCAGAAGGTAATGGGTGATAAGAGCCCCTCATTATTAGGGCCCCGAAGATTTGCAAAATCATTAACATTGAAAGTGTGGTAAGTGTGGCCTTGCCTAAGGCCCAGAGATACAGTTGATTGGCTCTAATTAAATAGTTTTTCAAAATAAGTCGTACAATTTACATCAAATCTCTGATATCATTTATTGTTCAAATTTATGTCATACAAAACATTGTCTTTATAGAAATGCCTTAATTTATCTTAGAAAAAAAAAGACACTGACCTTTATAAATTAAACAATGCTAAACTGTTATACACAAACTATACAGACATAAATGTGAATCATAGAAATCAATTCAGCAATGAAATACAAAGCGAATGGTAATGAAAGAAAACAGAACAATTTTTTGTAACTAAATGCTAATAGTCTGTAACAGCTACACTAACTTAATCAAGCAGTATAAATAATACATATGATTAATAAATGCATATACATGTATTATACATTAAAAAATGCTTTAATTATCATGGAAAAGACTAATACATCAGGTCTCTGAAAAAAATTTCAGACATATTAAACTGAAGGGGGATAAAACTAATGGTAGCTTTTAAATAAAAGAAAAAAAAAATACAGCAAGCATCACTATCCATGATTTTTGCACAACCCCAAAACCAAACAAATATCAAAAGAGTTTCTTTGTTCATATTTCCAAACTATCCTCCAGGTTTTAGTTGCAAGTGACTCATACCCAGCCTAAAGGAACACATGCGCACAAAGCTGTGATACAAAACTTAATATGTTATTTAAATTTGTCACAAATAAAAATCCAGATGCCATAGAGAAAACAACCAAAAAAACCCAAGACATCATCAATGTACAAGATATACAAACTTGTAACCATTATCACCCAGAAATGATTGTCAAAAAAAATTATTAATGAAAGGCACAATGACACATTACAGAATCTGGCGATATTTACATTATCAGTGAAGACTTACAATTGCAATGCCAATAAGGATTGACAGGAGGGCTAGTGGTATGAAACAAACCAAGTAAAACAGAACAATGAGAAGGAAGTTTCCTTCACCACGGGAAGTAGAATTTTATGCACCCCTTCTCAAATGAAATATTTTTAAAACATTTAATTTATAGATGGCTGATAAAAAAGCCAACGTGGTATTGTAAACAATATTTTCTGATTGCACAAATATACACCGGGTATGGCAAATATCAAAGTGCTGAAAATGCAGCAAATTATAATTTGCAAGATTTTTTATTGCCCCAGAATCTTTCTCTTTTATGGTATTAAATGATAGAAAACATTTTTGTTTAATTTTAAAATTTTTTTTATTATGATGTTATGCTCAAACGTAATAATATTGTGAACAAATATTAAAATACATTGCGAAAATAGAATACTATGTACAAATATGATTCTATTCAAGAAAATAAAGTGCATGCTAGGTGTGTATGGGATGACTTTCTTAATGTATATGAGCATGCAAGATATTTCACAACTTGCCTTAGGTTCATAATCCAAAAATACACAAGGGACAGTAATTGTTCAAAATAGTTATTAGTGAACTAAATAGTTCCTGGTTCAAGATATTTATAAACACTGAAGTTCCAATGTACATGGTACATTTTCTTTTTTAAAGCTGCCTGATGATCAGTTTAGACTCATTCCTCCATAAGTTAAGATTTCAAGATAAAAAAAAACCCTTTTCAGTAGTTAGTTCAACATAAATTTGGCTATAAGGCAGAAATGATCAGATGGAAATACAGTGTTAGGCAAATGCCCGATTTTGTGGGCATCTCTTGTGGTCAGTAGTCTGTATCGGGCAAGCAGCACCAGAGGTTCATCAGACGAGCTGGAATGTTTTGATCTGCGTTTAACGTCTCTGTTTTTTCTGCTACAAGAATAGAAAATATAATCCACTGTGGCAGAGACATACTCATGTTGACTGCTGATCTCAGTTAATCTATGTCCGTGCCTGTCCTTAATGAAATGCTCATAGACTGAGTTGAAATTCATCTCATGGAAAACCTTGCCAGAGTTTTTTCTGAGATTTCTCTCGGGTGGAGATGCTGCCTTGTACCGGTTTTTGACTATATGACTGTATTGGCAAGACTCTATGATGTCCACGGAGCGCGGCAGGAGCTCTTTACCTAGCTCTGGCGACCAGCCATCTGTCTGGCCCTCTCTCTGTCCGCAAAGTAACTTTGAAATGCACCTTTCATATTTTAGATATCCTGAGGTTATAAATTTGTACATGTCAGAGAGGGGCTCTGTGTTGAAGTCACCACACAAGATGATCGGACAATATGTTGATTTAGATTTATGACCACCTTGACCGTCAGGGTCATCTGACATGGTTCTAGCAGAAGAAGACAACTGATTTTCGGCTTTAGAGCTGCTGCATGCGCTGGATGCCTCGCTGCGATGAGCCCTGGCGTCTTCAACAATGCAGGCATGCTTATCGATCTCAGCCAGGAAGACCATCACCTGAGCCAGTTTGACATCACCTCTCTTGGGGTTGAACAAGAGGTGGGTGGTGGCCACACATATCTTCGGCACACTTACGGTGCACCCCCGAGGAGGGACAGGCTTGAGAATCAAGATGATGCCAATGTTGTCACGATCCAGTATGCCTCCCCTTTTGAATTCCACTGGCACAAACTTGATCTTGTGAAACTTGTCACGTTTGTAGAGTATAGCACAGCCATCGGGTTTGCCACCTTCTTTACTTTTGAACACAGACAGATAACCTGAAGAATGAATAAATAAAAGCATGTGAATTACACAAAAATAACACATGCTGTTTAAAGATAAGGTCTAGCCTATGGTTATTTGTTGGTAATGAATTACAACAGCATGACTAATTTATTTAAGCATCATGTTTATACAAGGACCCATTAAAAAAAAACAACTGATCTACGTACTCCATGCCTTCTATTTTTCATCATGTCATTTGAAAGCAATGGTGTATTTTTGTTAACCACATTGACATTTTATACTCAAAGAAATATTTTCTAGACCATTAAAAAAAAAAGGTAGCAACAAATAAATGTGCGTATCAAATTCAAGATTATGTGTTAAATATTTGAAGAGCTATTGATTTTAAAGTGTTTGATTTTTTTACCTATACATGTATAAAGTGTTAAGTATGAAATGCATAGACCCCAACCTAGCTGTACCCTTTAGTGGTACTTTAAGACTTGATAGCTGTACAAACATGTATTTTAATAACTACAATTATGATTTGATAGGTAGAAAAATTACAATTTGACAAATTTTGTCAATGTCAAAGCATAAAACAAATTAAATGTTGACAACTTTACTAAGAATATGAACATTCAGCCACAGGACCTTTAAAAGAAAAGATATTAAAAAATTTACAGAGGACTTTAAAAGGATATACATGTACATGTGTAGTGTAAACCAGAGTAAAAATTATACTGAGTGCGCATCTCTAGTTTTGATAACTTTTTCCAAAAGCCCCCATAATTGTGATATATGAACTCAAAAATTTTATTGTGATACATTAATGCAGAGGTGGGCAAACTGTTTCTACAGAGGGCCACATTGAAAACTAGATTGTTATTGGCGGGCCGCATATATATTTTGTCTACTTCAATTACAAATCAGAACCTATGAAAATATGAATTAAAGATAATAACCTTTTATGTGTCATTTTATTTCACATTCACGCTTTATTACACATGCAAATTACATTTTAAAATACGAACATATACATGCATTCGGCTTCACAATATACTCAGCCCGCGGGCTGTTGTTTGCCCACCCCTGCATTAATGGATCTTTGTATATAATCTTATATTTAATCAGCTAAGTCACTGATAAGAATGTAATTTTTATTAGCAATCTATCATAAAGTTACAGTAATTTAAAAGAAAAACTGTCAAGTTATATTAGAATTCATTTATTTTTACTAATAAATTTGTAGTTAGTCCTCCTTTTGTAATACAACCTCTTATTATATCAATATTCATGAGCTAATTGCCTAACAGTCTTTCTCTTTTGAGATGACCGCTAATTATATTAATGTGCTTCAAGTCTACTGCTACAGGTTGCCAGTTTTGTTGCAATACTTTTGATATTTAGATATTGGTAAGGGACTTCTAAAAGAGATGTCCCATGGTCCCATTTTTAATAAATAACATTCAGGTAAAGAGAAAAATAAATTTTACTAATGTTTTAAATTTTCATTCTTGTACAGTAAGAAAAAATGACCTTCAGTCAGTTTGGTGTACCTGATTTATGCATATATTTAGTTCAGCATGTTGACAACTACTTACAAGTCAATGTTATTTTACTCTTCTATTAATATTAATCAACAAAAAATATAACTTTAAACAAAATTACGCAGTAGAACTTAGTACATTGAAGACAAAATATATAATTTTAAATCATAATTAATCTCCTCAATCTTTATGAAGCTCTATCTTCAGAGTTTGAGCACAACAACAATAAATATAAAGACATGAGACTGAGTGGTATCAGGGACAGTGTAACATCAGAGACAAACCATTAGAAACTTATTTATTAATGTCTTAAGCATATAATTATCAAAAGTAAGGATGTAAAACTATAGACCGTATTCTAAAGTAATTTTTCCCATGGACAGTATAGGTAGGTGACAGGAATGGCTGGATGTAAAACTATAGACCATATTCTAAAGTAATTTTTCCCATGGACAGTATAGGTAGGTGACAGGAATGGCTGGATGTAAAACGATAGACCGTATTCTAAAGTAATTTTTCCCATGGACAGTATAGGTAGGTGACAGGAATGGCTGGATGTAAAACTATAGACCGTATTCTAGAGTAATTTTTCCCATGGACAGATTAGGTAGGTGACAGGACTGGCTGAGATTTAAACCCTTAAACTACAGGCTTGCAACCAAAGATCCACCCTTTTAATTTGACTAATGCAACTCTAAAAGCCGCAAGGAGCTTGTCAATGATCTGTGTGCGCTACCAATAAGCCAATGTCTCTATTAAATCACTTTAGTTCATTAAATTTAAAAAAAAAAAAAAACCAGAGTAAAGCTGTGAACAATCTTTCCATTTTTGTCAATACCAACGTTTTTTAAAAAGCATAGCATACAGGATCGCAAGAAGCGGAAACGTATTTTTAAACTCAAATATTACCATGTTTCTCCAGTGGATCTTTCATATCCTGCAGCCAATGGTCTTCTTGAACCTCTTGCAAACAGACAACCTAAAATAAGACATGATGATGCTTAATTGTCTGAATGATTTATTTTAAAACCAGTTTTGAAAAATTCCATTTCACTTTCTTTGTCACAAATTTTTTATTTATTCACACCTAGAATGCTGGGCTCCTCCCCAAAAAGTTTGTTGACCAACCAAATTAAAAAAATGTCTTAACAAACAATCCATCCAGAACTTTTCAATATTTCACAGAAAGACTGTCTATGATATAAGAAAGCTTGATAAGAGTTGCTCACCTTTATATAAGATTTTCCCGGTGAACATTATAAAAGGACATTTTTACTTATATTTTTCTCAACCTCAAACTGACACCTATTACTGTTACAGGTATTTGTTATTGGTTAGCATGCCAAAAACACCCACAAAACTGCTTATTAATATAGCATCTGTGCATAATTTTAAGTAGGACTCGAATTTCTGTCTTAAAATAGGTAGAAATTTAATCCCTAAAACAGATCATAGTAAGACAATGAATATGCCCAAATCAAACATTAAAGATCACGTAAAGTTTTGTAGAAAAGCATTTATATATATTTTTTTGAAGCGATTTAATAGTTTTAATTTGAAGTAAGCCTGTATGCCAAAAATAATGTGCATTATAACATATTTACTTAACTCAATGTGCTGTTACCTTACAAGAATATAGCATCAACTTGCCATGTATGAGAGTGTTAATAACATCATTATCAGTTTATCTACCTCCTGTGTAGGGGTTGTCGGTTTTTAAAAACCGGTGGCGGAAAACCGGTTTTTCGACGAATCTCGAAGCATTCGACAACCGGTTATTTGGGCTTTAAAAAGTCGGTTTTAGCCTAGCGCTTAACAATTAGAAAAAAATGTTGTTACATTCAACTAAATTGCAGAGAAATCTGGCAAACTTTGACTTTCCAATGAACTCCCTCGTCACTCTGACCCATGTACTTGGTCATTGCTTGAAAGTAATTGTTGAGCGATACAAGAGAGAAGGCGTGACCAGTGGTTCAGGGTTAACTTGAGGGGGAGGGGAGCGTATATACACATAGAGAGATTTATTGTATCCGTTGTTTCCTCGACCTGGAAAGAGGGCTAAACTCAGGTCGTTTACTAATTCCACAGAAAAAACGATTTTTTTAGCGCAAGAATTTAGTGTTGATTTGCGTAAAGTATACAACTTGAAACGGGCATATCATTGAGACGGGAGAGGGGATTGGTATCTTCTTAGTTCGTTACTAAACAATAGATAGAGGCTATTTTTTTCAAGTTGACTAAATTTATGTTCGTCATCCAACACCTTCACCACCGCCAACCCCTCTAACCTAAACAAGGCAGGACCGTCGTACAGCCGCTGTAATGACTGGTGTAACTGATACATCTCAGGAATGGGAGTGGGGTAGGTGGGGAGATAATTGTATGAAGGGAGGGTCGAGGAGTGAATTTAGAGTTCAGTGGAGAAATTTTTTGAAATGGACATTTAATGTGGCCGTGGCCCGTGGGCCCATAGAGGTACAGAGGTGTTTGTATACTGTGTCACATATATAGATAACATTAGAAACTTAGACAGAGGATGTGAGAGAGAAAGAGAGAGAAAGGGAGAGAAAGGGAGGGAGGGAGAGAGAAAAAGACAAAGATAATACCAAGAGTAAAAAAAGAACCGTAATATCTATAGACTATATATAAATAAGTACTATACTGAGGTCTACATCACAACGGCTGATTCTGAACTTGTCTGTGAGCAGCAAACCAAACCTCGTGTCTTTGACAGCCACGTATATTTATAGCTTAATATGAATGAAACACGGGAATAATTAAGTCTCATTCGTGACTGCCAAACAAAGTTTAGCAGTTCAAAGGTCATGATAGAAATATAATAAGTCAATATGCAATTTAAAGGAATATACATATATGTACCCAGTAGACAGTAGTAATATTTTTACTGTCATATTGATAATTTTTTTCTTGTATTTATTATTTTACTTTAAAAAATTGGTTGACATAATTACATTAAACTTTATTCATTTTCATGCCCGTCAATTAAATACAGCATACATTGAAAATAATTATTGCTAGAATGCTTTAAAAATCGTTTATTTCACTTATTTTATTGTAAAACCGAAAACCGGTTTTCGCCGGTTTTTTGAGAAATTGACCTTCGACAACCGGTTTTTTTAAAAGTCGGTTTTTGTATAACCCCTACTCCTGTGCAATGGTTTCAAGTGCGAGTATAATAGAAAAAATATTGAGAAGATTCTGCACTTTATCAAATACATTTTAAAATTATTTATTTATAAGATGATTAAGTACTGGCATACCACGTTCAGATTATATTGTTAAATGATTTAAAAGGCAAAATAAATAAAAAGTTCCCATAGCCCTTATTATTAAAGAATACACCCACATACAAAAAAAAAAAAAAAAATAATAAAAATTTGTTTACATCAGCACTGTGTGCTATAATCTGAGCAATCAAGGCTGGTCCTCTGATGTTCCACTCCAAATCTTCCCGCTCACATCGGCTGTACAAATGAAGGTTCTGCTCTAAATAATCCTGAGCGAGAATGTTGTAGGTCATTAGGGTAAACTCCATTCCTCCATGGACCTGATTTAATTGGTCCCATTTCCTCAACTTGCTGCTCATTTCTAAAAAAAAAAACAGATAAATAAACAATGAAACTGTCAATTTCATAATGTGACATTAGGGGGGTATAGTTGTCAGGAAACTGTCAATTTCATAATGTGACATTAGGGGGGAGTAGTTGTCAGGAAACTGTCAATTTCATAATGTGACATTAGGGGGGTATAGTTTTTCTGACATATTGTGACATTAGGGGGGAGTAGTTGTCAGGAAACTGTCAATTTCATAATGTGACATTAGGGGGGAGTAGTTGTCAGGAAACTGTCAATTTCATAATGTTTTATAATGACATCAATTCTGCATTTATTTCAACAAAAAATATATTAAAAAACAATTTTAAAAAAATGTCATTTATTAAAATGGATTAGATCATACAAATATTTATATAAATTAGATTGAAAGCTTCAGCACTAATATGTAGGCCTATTACTTTAAGTGTCCAAAATATTCGTCTTGTTTTTGTCTGTGTATAGTCAATATAAACTAAAAACTGCTGTACATAGTGTAATAACGAAAGTTTACAAGATCAGTTTTGTATTTTCCTTAAAACCTATATTCTTCCACTTCTTTTTGTTGGTAAAATTTTTAAACATTTATATATAGGCCTACTAATTACGCTCCAGACAAAAAAACTAATTTCAGCACATTAATGAACCCGTGCTAAACTTGAGAAACCATCATCTCTTTGTGCAAATTTCTCTCTTTACGTAAACATTCTCAAAGAAGTAATTAGCGTCGGGCTCCACACAAAAATGATATTAATTTCCATGAACATTTTAAAATATTGTATTGTCATTGGGAATACACAAGTGTTCAAAATTTCAAATCGAATGGGCTTCGAGAAGTTGGTGAAAATATTGATTTCTAATTGACCGAAACATCCCTCTACCGCCACAGAGGGACTGTTTTACAAGACTATAAAAATAAGACCTTTCACACTGTTTTAGAAGAGACAGACACTTTGGCCTATGTACCTAGATAGACAGATATATAGATAGATAGATGATAAATAGATAGATAGATGATAGATAGATAGATGATAAATAGATAGATGATAGATAGATGGGTAGATAGATTAGATAGGTGGGTGAATAGTAGATAGATAGATAGGTGGTTGAATTGATAGATAGATAGATAGATCGATAGATTAATGGTAATATAGATAGATAGGTGGGTAAATAGATAGATAGATAGGTAGTTGAATAGATAGATAGATAGATACATAGATAAATAAATAGATAGATAGATAGGTGGTTGAATATATATATAGATAGATAGATAGATAGATAGATAGATAGATAGATAGATAGATGGGTAGATAGATTAGATAGGTGGGTGAATAGTAGATAGATAGGTAGTTGAATTGATAGATAGATGGGTAGATAGATAGATAGGTGGGTAAATAGATAGATAGATAGGTAGTTGAATAGATAGATAGATAGATAGATACATAGATGGATAGATAGATAGATAGATAGATAGATAGATAGATAGATGGGTAGATAGATTAGATAGGTGGGTGAATAGTAGATAGATAGGTAGTTGAATTGATAGATAGATAGATGGGTAGATAGATAGGTGGGTAAATAGATAGATAGATAGGTAGTTGAATAGATAGATAGATAGATACATAGATAGATAGATAGGTGGTTGAATATATATATATAGATATAGATATAGATAGATAGATAGATAGATAGATAGATAGATTAATCGATAAAAAAATTGATAGATAGATAGATAGATTAGACAGTGGGTGAATAGCTAGATAGATAGATGGTTTAATAGATAGATAGATAGATAGATAGATAGATAGATAGATAGATAGATAGATAGATAGATAGATAGATAGATAGATAGATAGATAGATAGATAGATAGATAGATAGATATATAGATAGATAGATAGATAGATAGATAGATAGATAGATAGATAGATAGATAGATAGATAGATAGATAGGCAGGTGAATAGATAGATACGTAGATAGATAGATAAATAAATAAATAGATAGATATTAGATAGATAGA
Organism: Bulinus truncatus; assembly: GCA_021962125.1. Taxonomy (NCBI): domain Eukaryota; kingdom Metazoa; phylum Mollusca; class Gastropoda; family Planorbidae; genus Bulinus; species Bulinus truncatus. The sequence goes on from JAGDYQ010000167.1 coordinate 1,175,058, forward strand.
TAGGATATGTGGTTGAATAGATAGATAGATAGATAGATAGATAGATAGATAGATAGATAGATACATAGATAGATAGATACATAGATAGATAAATAGATAAATAAATAGATAGATAGATAGATTAAGAAGATAGATAGATAGATTGGTAACTGCAATTATATTTAGAGAGCCAAACTGAATTGAGGTCCTAATCTGTTTCCTATGTCAGATATTTTCGAGGCCCGATAAAATTGCTCACCTCACTGTTGTAATATTTTTTTTTTAAATTCTAAAACGTCCGATGTGCTCAATATATGACGCTAGTTGATACATACCATGATGCACATGTGTACTAGCAGTGTAATCGAACGCCTTATTAAAAATGTCAACCCTGTCTCATTCATCCGTAGTTTCTGTCTGCCTCATTCAATACTCTCCGACCAGCACTCGTTCACAGTTCAGTACATTTTTAGAGCAACGGACTTCATTTCAAATGGCAGCAATCAATAACAAACTTTAGTATTGAATTGTTGTGTCTGGAAATGTATTTTAGTCATCTTAAAAAAAAATAATCTTAACGCGTTTGAATGAGAATTATTTTAATAGGTTGTATTACACTGATAAGTTTAAGCACAGGAGCGTAGTAGTAAAATGATCGGGTATTGTCTCTTAATGGTTATGGCTAGTACGGTGCCCACAACGAGTGTCCGAGAAATACTGTTGTACCCAGAGCCGGATTTACAATTTTAGGGGCCCCCAGGACAACAAAAATTTGAGGCCGCATTATGAATAATAAAAAATATTGCTAAGTTGTTTATTTTTAAGTTTTATATACAACTCAATATTTGGGGGAGGGGGCCTTTATTTCGCGGGCCCCTAGGCCACGGCCTAGTCGGCCTAGATGCACAATCGTTGTTGTGTGAGTGTTTTTTTTTTCAATATTGATTTATTTTCTTTGTGAACAATGTTCCCATTGTCATCGTTGCCGTCGTGAATTCAAAACGGGAGGCCGATCTTTCATTATAAGTGACGTCATATCAGTCATTTAGCGTTTTATATATCTATGGATTTAGGGATCAATTTTTTTCCCCCACTAAGTATAAGAAACATCAGGTTTAGCCTACTTATGTGTTTAAAAAAATTAAACGAATATTGAATGAACAACAATACGTTAACAGGTAGTAAAGCCGTTATGTCCAAACCAACACATGCAATCTCACGAAGTGTAAAAATCATATTCTTATAACGCTGTTCCTGGGGAATTTTTTTGTTGTTGAAAAGAAATAATAACAATATAACATTTGATAAGACATACGTGAAGAAAATGTAAGAGCATTACACGTTAAGTCCAACGAAATTACTTTGTGCTGCAGATGTAAGCACGGCCCAGCTGTAAGACGACCAGCCAAGTTGAAGATGTGGCGTGATTCCCCCCCCCTATGGCAGGTGTCCAAATGTCTAGATGAGAATGACATTGTGAGACAACATGTTGATTCACTTCCAGCTTTTACTTACATCAGATGGTCCAGATTCCAGACGAAAGTGACATTGTGAGACAACATAAATGACTCACTGCCAGCCGAAACCAGTTTTTTTTTTTTTGTTTTTGTTTCCAAAGAAAATTTCTAATTACAGTAAATGTGTCATTTTTTTTTGTTCAAATTGCAGTTGACATGCAAATATTTCAAACATTACTGAAGTGCATGAATACTAATTGCAATTCTGTGTAAACAGAAAACTGTCAAAATTATGCGCTAGAAAAAATTTTTTAACCCCGAAAGAATTTTGACTATTCGGCGTAGATTAGAAATTACGTCTTTCATAAAGTGATAATTTTGGCTTTAAAAATACTTTTTTTTGGGGGGGGGGGAGAGGAGATAAGGGAGGAGGAGTTAACGATGTGTAATTTTAGTAAAGGGTTAGCGCATTTCCGGATGTGGCGGTTTCATGCATCCCTTTTGGCCATATTAGGAATATCCTAGAATCGCACGAACCAATAAACTGCACTATATTTTTTGTTTTAGTTTGGGTCCATGTGGCCCCAGTGTTTCGTTAGGTGTAGTTTACAAATAAATTGTAAGAACATTGTTCGATGGATTAGAACAGTTATTGTTTTTTTTACGTTCTCATGTAACATCTTTTGTGGAAACAAACGACAACATTATATCGATCTGTCTATTGAACTATCCAGGGGACGGATGGTCGTGCGGTATAAAGCGCTCGACTGTCGACCTGAAGCTTATCTGGTTCGATCTCCGGTAAGGACCAAGGAAAATTTTCAGGTCATGGCTAAAGTCCTCGCTATATCTCCCGTGGTGCCTCCATGGCCATTGCACTATCGGCTATGATGGGGATGAAAGAAAGGCACCATAAAAACCGTCCCATTAGTGGTTTATAGCAGAGGTTTTCAACCTGTGGTCCTCGGACCCCTGGGGGTCCGTGGGAGGCTTCTATGGGGTTCGAGGGCAAGTCAAGGAAATTAGTGATTTTTCTTGCATAAAGTATTGCTTGGTTCGGTTGATTGGTTAGCTTTTAGCTACACAAAAAATACTCGCTATGTCAATGTTTCAGGCACAGACAACAATGTGTAGAATTGAAAAATTCGCTGGTATTTCCTTATATTTTCTTCTGAAGTCTGAACTAGACTGCATACTACATAGGGAGTTTTTGAGTCATGTCATCTTGGCAGTATTTCTTACTTACTGAGCCTAGATCTAAATCTAAGCTTAGATTGGCCTAGAACTAATCTTAGACAAAAGTTTTCGATATCAAATTGCTGGTATACACTTCGCATGTTAATTTTAAATGACACTCACAGATTGTTTTGGTTGGAAGTAGATTTTTTGTAAATTTTTAATATGAAAATAGGCCAAAACGATAATAGGGACTTTTCGCTAACGCATCAATGAAACGGTGCGAAATTCTAGCTATGAACCTATTATGTCGTTCTGTTGTTATGCGACTTGCTTATGTGACAAATATTTTTTAAAATGTTAGTAAACAATTCAAAATATTTGATGAGATTTGTTTTATTATAGTCGTCGATTTAATTTTAAAATGTTTTTGTCATCAGAATGTGAAATATTTTTGACAGATAGTTACCTTCTTTTAACCCTCTCTACTCTGAAACTTTGTCTCTAATTTTTTTTTCCCTGTGAGATCTGAGTCAACGGAACTAAACTGTTGCTGGTCATGTGTTTATCAATATTAGTATAAGTAAACTGTCCAAGGCTTGTGGCATGGAGAAATTTGTGAGGAGGAAAACTGACCAGAACCTGGAAAATTCTGATGATCAAGTAGCCAAAGACGAACGAATCCATTTGGCTTCACCGCAGTGGGGACCGATACAGACCAACCTCTTTTTTTTTTTTACATGTTTTGCCCATAACTTATGCTAGGCCTACCGTTTAGCAGAAATTACGTAGAGTGCATCCGCAAACTTAAGACATATTCTGGCCAACCTGAGGTACGAAAAGTTGAGGCCAGGGGCCTTGGGCAATGGGGGTCTGCCACCCGAGCTTGGAATGTCTAAGGGGTCCGCAGCATAAAAAAGGTTGAAAACCTCTGGTTTATAGGATCTAAGAGATTTCATCTCTTCCTTACATGGACTTCACACACACACACACACACATTGAACTATCCATATATATATCTATCCATCCATCGCTTTATTATCTATCCATCCATCCATCCATCCATCCGTCTGTCTGTCTGTGTATATATAATTTATATCATGTGAGCTTGACTGTTGCACTCAGATGACCAACAATAGCAAACCGGTGTTCCTCGAAAGCTGATCGTTGCCATATATCGATCGCAATTTTTTTTTATTTCAAATATTTATATTTAGTTAAAATAAATTATTATATATATTCTAAGTATACCTGAAACTGTGTGCTAGTAGCCAAGTGTTTTAGCGAAAGTATCATTCAAGTCCTGATTGATCATTGTTTTCTAAGTCTAAGATACGCGAACGAAAGTTGACCACTGGAATAAAAATGATAAATTCATCAACGAAACTTATAAATTTAGTAGTCTGTCGGTCTGACAGGTTCCCGACCTGTGATCGAGATTATAGACCAGAGAAAAATATACGGCTGGCGGGCAAATTACGGTACATTGATCCAACCACACCCTCCCCTCCCTACAGCCTGTTCACATCTATGATATTAGCAATTGAATTCTAAATGTTACATACAAACAGCCCACTCATCTGCTCTTCGTGTCAGGCTCTTCTATCAAATGTAAAAACAAATTTTCGCCCGCGGATCAAAACGTTTGCCAACCCTTGTTATGAACTATTTAGCCTTGGCTCTTCTGTCAAATTTAAAAACCAATTTCGGCCCGCGAATCAAAACGTTTGCCAACCCCATGTTATGAACTATTTAGGCTCGGAGGGAAAAGGGGTGGGGCTTATTCATACCGAGGTCAATGAAACTAGTGTTGAGCTGTGTGAAAATACATCGGAGCAATCATCCTTTATTTAATCACAGAAGGAAAACTAACGAGCAGCAATTAGCTAATGTCCAGCGATACTGGGATCAATCACAAAACTTTTCAATTTCGCTTCCACGCGAAATCTGTCCTTGTTATGGGGAGAAATATTACGTGAAAGATAAATGGGACTTCCCCGAGATGCCCAGCATGACAAGTGACTTCCGCTTTTATTGATAATCACATGCTGCGAGATGGATGACACAGAAAGATACTCTGACATATTGTCTCGGAATGACGTCATCGAGCCTTAAGAAGCGATTCTTAATGAGAGATGATTATTAAAAAATATCAGCACCTGCGGCTGAAATATTTATCTGGAAGCAATCTTAGACACTTTAAGTTCTCTCCACAGCTTTAAACCTAATCTGCCTTAGAAAACATTTTAATTATAAATGTACTGTTATCGTAATATACTGTGAAAGTAAATATCATCTTAGATCAAGACATATTTTCCTTTCTTTTCTGCGGTTGGTTCATGATACAGAATACATGTATCGGTTATACAGAAAACGCATCGATATTTAAAAAACAACAACATTGCCATTACTGTAATTGGATTTATAATAGTGTCTGAACTAAATATTGATTGCCAATAGCAATTATAATAAAAAAAAATTATCACTTCCTACATATCCTGCGATAAAAAATAATGAATTCTGAAACAACAAATCAATTAAAAACTAAATGATAGATTGGTAATAAAAAATGTCGGTCCGGCTTTAGGTAAACTAAGATTACATTCTTTTTTTTTTTTGTGCCTTGGCTGATTGAGTATTAGGGGATGCTCGTTAAGCAATGATCAAGTAATGTATCACTATAAACTGTTAGTGATTAAACTAATAAACAAAAAACAAATATATATGGAAATAGTGAAACAAAACTTGGGATAAACGTTATGTATAATGTAAATTCTGTGGTTTATTGTATCATAACCCTACAGTCATATTTTGTCTTTAAATTTGCCTTATTTTGACTATAATGTTAACATTCACTTGTGTATTATATTCTATAGTTTTTTTTTTAGTTTTTTTTTTTTTATATAAGGCGCGCATAGTTGTGTCGTTATCTTGAAATGTGTCTGCAGATTTCCTTTAAATGCTTTGTTCAATGTCAGTTTGCATTGGGAAGCCAGGTCTGTAAAAATCAAACGTACCATAGGTCAAACAGGTTCACAAACATACACATACATATGTGTGATGCATACATATATACACACATATTTATAAATCGCATGCAGCCGATCTCTTAAGAGCAAATTACCGGGCGACTGTCTCATCTCTCTAACACAGTGTTTCCCAAAGTGTGATACGCGTACCTCGGAATGTACAGGGAGAGTTTGGCAGAGGCTCGCGCTTGAATTGAGTGAATTGAGGGAAAACAATGAAATGAGGGGAAACAGTGAATTGATGGAAAACAATGAAATGAAGGGAAACAGTGAATTGAGGGAAAACAATGAAATAAGGGGAAACAGTGAATTGAGGGAAAACAATGAAATGAGGGGAAACAGTGAATTGAGGGAAAACAATGAAATGAGGGGAAACAGTGAAATGAGGGAAAACAGTGAAATGAGGGGAAACAATAAAATGAGGGGAAACAGTGAAAGGAGGGGAAACAATAAAATGAGGGGAAACAATGAAATGAGGGGAAAACAGTGAAATGAGGGGAAACAATAAAATGAGGGGAAACAATAAATGAGGGGAAACAATGAAATGAGGGAAAACAGTGAAATGAGGGAAAACAGTGAAATGAGGGGAAACAATAAAATGAGGGGAAACAGTGAAATGAGGGGAAACAATAAAATGAGGGGAAACAATGAAATGAGGGAAAACAGTGAAATGAGGGAAAACAATGAAATGAGGGAAAACAGTGAAATGAGGGGAAACAGTGAAATGAGGGAAAACAGTGAAATGAGGGAAAACAGTGAAATGAGGGAAAACAATGAAATGAGGGGAAACAATAAAATGAGGGAAAACAATGAAATGAGGGAAAACAGTGAAATGAGGGAAAACAGTGAAATGAGGGGAAACAATAAAATGAGGGGAAACAGTGAAATGAGGGGAAACAATAAAATGAGGGGAAACAATGAAATGAGGGAAAACAGTGAAATGAGGGAAAACAGTGAAATGAGGGGAAACAATAAAATGAGGGGAAACAGTGAAATGAGGGGAAACAATAAAATGAGGGGAAACAATGAAATGAGGGAAAACAGTGAAATGAGGGAAAACAATGAAATGAGGGAAAACAGTGAAATGAGGGGAAACAGTGAAATGAGGGAAAACAGTGAAATGAGGGAAAACAGTGAAATGAGGGAAAACAATAAAATGAGGGAAAACAATGAAATGAGGGAAAACAGTGAAATGAGGGAAAACAGTGAAATGAGGGGAAACAATGAAATTAGGTGAAAATGAAATGAGGGGAAACAATGAAATGAGGGGAGACAATGAAATCAGGGAAAACAATGAAATGAGGGGAATTAATGAAAGGAGGGGAAACAATGAAATAAGGGGAAACAATGAAAGGAGGGGAAACAATGAAATTAGGTGAAAATGAAAAAAGGGGAATAATGAAATGAGGGGAGACAATGAAATGAGGGGGGACAATGAAATTAGGTGAAAATGAAATGGGGGGAAACAATGAAATGAGGGGAAACAGTGAAATGAGGGGAAACAATGAAATGAGGGGAAACAATGAAAGGAGGGGAAACAATGAAATGAGGGGAAACAGTGAATTGAGGGAAAACAATGAAATGAGGGGAAACAGTGAAATGAGGGGAAACAATGAAATGAGGGGAGACAATGAAATGAGGGGAAACAATGAAATAAGGGGAAACAATGAAATGAGGGGAGACAATGAAATGAGGGGAAACAATGACTGTACAAACAATGTGTGATTTGCTTTTTTTTTACTTGGGGGTACTCAGAATTACGAAGGAGGAGGTACAAAGATGACGAAAGTTTGAGAGACACTGGTCTAACATACAGAAAACCTCACATTGAAGCCATCTTGTTGACAGATGCTCCGCCCACTTTATATGTACATTACATATTATTACAAGCGGCTCCTTTGTTTAATGGTCTCGTATTGCTTTCTCCCTTACCTACGTCCCATTTATTTCAGAGAAGACCTTAGGAATACTATCCTCTCTCGACCCCCCCCCCCCTCCCCTTTTTGTTGAATTCATCTGGCTGAGACCATGAATCAGATCCATACTGTCTTATATTATGAATTTCAATTTAACTGAAGTAAAAACCAAGAAATTAAAGTAAAAAAAAAGTTCATGGAAAAACTAGACGAAGTTTTTTTTTCTTGTATGTATTTATGAAGTTGATGAGAAAATGAAATGTGAGATCATCAACAAATGACTGATGTGATGATTGTGTGATGAGATGGTAGAACACACAGCATTGAGTTGATGAGGTGGTAGAACACACAGCAGTGAGTTGATGAGATGGTAGAACACACAGCATTGAGTGGATGAGATGGTAGAACACACAGCAGTGAGTTGATGAGATGGTAGAACACACAGCATTGAGTTGATGAGATGGTAGAACACACAGAATTGAGTTGATGAGATGGTAGAACACACAGCATTGAGTTGATGAGATGGTATAACACACAGCAGTGAGTTGATGAGATGGTAGAACACACAACATTGAGTGGATGAGATGGTAGAACACACAGCAGTGAGTTGATGAGATGGTAGAACACACAGCAGTGAGTTGATGAGATGGTAGAACATACAGCATTGAGTTGATGAGATGGTAGAGCACACAGCATTGAGTTGATGAGATGGTAGAACATAGATGGGCAATAGAATATGTTGATTGTTATACTATATTGATTAATACAGAGATGGGAAATAGGCTTTATGTTGATAAATAACTACATTTTAATGACCACATTAATATGCGCTCGCTTCATTCATATTTAACATTTTTTTTTTTTTTATTTACTTTTTTGGCTATTAAATGACAAATTAAACTGCGGACTTGATATTAACTACATTTATCTTTTAGTCGTCATCAGAACCAAGTCCAAAAAACTTGTCACGGAAAGTAAAATTGTATTGTTTATCTAACAACCTTCATTATTGTTTCCATGTGAACATTAATAAACTTACTGGTGGGGGGAAAAAATCCATCATCAGCGTTCAACATTTACTCCTCACAATCCATCCCCTCACCCCAGCTCCTCCCCCACCACACACACACACACACACCCTCCACATCCACACATAGCAGCACAGATAAAAAAATATAATCTGCTTTTAAATTATGCACCAGGTCTGGAACAAAACAGACGGTGGGTAAATAAAATATTACCCCATCCTCCTGTCCCCTCCCAATAGTGAGGGAGACGGTCTTTCAAATAAATCCCGTGGGCAGCTCACCGAGGGTAACGTGTTTCTAAACTCCGGCACTCAAGCGTACCGAGTAACATTCTGTTAGCATTGATCAGGTCTTTGTGTCACTGTGACGATCCTAATATTGGGAAAGATGGGTGGGGTGTGGAGGAGGGAGTGGAAAGGGGGGGGGGGGAATAGGTTACACCCGCTGTTTCATGAAGTATCAATATTTAGAAGGTTCCTCTGCTCAAAGCAACAACGGGGTAGAGAGAGAAAAAATATTATTAACCATAAAATAGAGAGAGAGAGAGAAGAGAGAGAAAGAGAGAGAGAGATGTGAGAGAGAGAGAGAGAGAGAGAGAGAGATGTTTAGATAGTGTAGCTCTGATGATTGTTAAATTATGCCTTTTGTTCTGTGACCGAGAATCCTCGAAACGTTTTTGGCAGGTCCCTGGCATGTTAGGTGGTGTGGTGGTGGAAGGTTACCAAATGAGAAGGGGGAAAGGGGTGTTAAACAGTGATGTCGTTCAGGCAGTGCTGATGCTGTTGCTGTCATTGTTGTTGCTATTGTTATAAAAATAGTTGTTGCTGTAATTGCTGTTGCTGTTTTTGTAAATGTAGTTGTTGCTGTTATTGCTGTTGCTATTGTTGTAAATGTAGTTGTTGCTGTTATTGTTGTTGCTATTGTTGTAAATGTAGTTATTGCTGTTATTGTTGTTGTTGTTGTAAATGTAGTTTGTTGCTGTTATTTCTGTTTTGTAAATGTAGTTGTTGCTGTTATTGCTGTTGCTATTGTTGTAAATGTAGTTGTTGCTGTTATTGCTGTTGCTGTTTTTGTAAATGTTGTTGTTGCTGTTATTGCTGTTGCTGTTTTTGTAAATGTAGTTGTTGCTGTTATTGCTGTTGCTATTGTTGTAAATGTAGTTTGTTGCTGTTATTGTTCCTGTTTTTTTAATGTTGTTATTGATGTTGTTGTTGCTGTTTATTTGCAAATGTTGTTTTAGCTGTTGTTATAAATGTTGTTGTTGCTGTTATTGCTGTTTCTGTTGTTGTAAATATTGTGTTGTTTTAAATGTTTTTGTGGCTGTTATTGTTGTTGTTATCGTTGCTGTATGAAATAATGCAGCGAACTGAATCATAAAAAAAATAATAGTTTGCTTGAGTAGAATGAAACAAAATATAAAAAGTTTATGTGTCCGCGGGAGGGTAGAATTGAATAAATGTCAAATGTTATTGGAATATGTGTGTGTGTGTGTGTGTGTGTGAGTGTTTGGTAGGGGGGCGGTGTACAAAATGTCAAAAGTCGTCCAGGAGGACTGATACTGTGTCATGAGTCGTCGAAAGTGATCACCAGAGAATGTGTGTGTGTGTATGAGTGTGTAGATTCCTGGGTTGAAAATCGACCTTAGTATATTTCTGTGTTTGTTATGTGAGTAAAGGAAAATGATTAAAAAATAAATGTGACTGTAGGCTGTAAATAAACGTGACTGTAGGCTGTAAATAAATGTGACTGTAGGCTGTAAATAAATGTGACTGTAGGCTGTAAATAAATGTGACGGTAGGCTGTAAATAAATATGACTGTAGGCTGTAAATAAATGTGACTGTAGGCTGTAAATAAATGTGACTGTAGGCTGTACATTAATGTGACTGTAGGCTGTAGATAAATGTGACTGTAGGCTGTAAATAAATGTGACTGTAGGCTGTAAATAAATGTGACTGTAGGCTGTCAATAAATGTGACTGTAGGCTGTAAATAAATGTGACTGTAGGCTGTAAATAAATGTGACTGTAGGCTGTAAATAAATGTGACTGTAGGCTGTAAATTAATGTGACTGTAGGCTGTAAATAAATGTGACTGTAGGCTGTAAATAAATGTGACTGTAGACTGTAAAAAAATGTGACTGTAGGCTGTAAATAAATGTGACTGTAGACTGTAAATAAATGTGACTGTAGGCTGTAAATAAATGTGACTGTAGCTGTAAATAAATGTGACTGTAGGCTGTAAATTTGTTACAAAAAGCCGTAGTGTCAACGGATCACATACATATGTCAATGTTTATATTGGAAGCCTCATATCCGCTAATCATTAAATAATGACAGGAAAGGGGGAGGATATATAGATGGATGAATAGACTGATAGATAGATAGATAGATAGATAGATAGATAGATAGATAGATAGATAGATAGATAGATAGATAGATAGATAGATAGATAGATAGATAGATAGATAGATAGATAGAGAGATAGATGGATGGATGGATGGATGGATGGATGGATGGATGGATGGATGGATAATTAGATAGATAGATAGATAGATAGATAGATAGATAGATAGATAGATAGATAGATAGATAGATAGATAGATAGATAGATAGATAGATAGATAGATAGATAGATAGATAGATAGATAGATAGATAGATAGATAGATAGATAGATAGATAGATAGATAGATAGATAGATAGATGGATGGATGGATGGATGGATGGATGGATGGATGGATAATTAGATAGATAGATAGATAGATAGATAGATAGATAGATAGATAGATAGATAGATAGATAGATAGATAGATAGATAGATAGATAGATAGATAGATAGATAGATAGATAGATAGATAGATAGATAGATAGATAGATAGATAGATAGATAGATAGATGTGAACCTCAACACATAAAGGGAAACCATTTATATCGGGTGGTTGGGGGGAGGAAGGTTGGGTAAGGGTAGGTCATTGACTAACATTTTGAGAATCTCTGCGAAAGGGCCGCCTTGGTAAATAATGCAACGGCCGGTGATGTCATTCCCCCCCCCCCTTCCTTCCATAGCTAAGTTCGATTTTTTTTAAAAATTGCTCCTTGCCATCAATAGTGTCCACCCCTCCACCCAAAAGATTCCGTCCCTGTTTATGAACAAGTGGCCATGCTGTGGTGGCCAGAGAGAGAGAAAGATAGGATTGGGAAGGGGGACGGGGGTGGTGACGTGGGGGGAAGGGAGAGGTCTCATCCAATAACTGACGGTTGGGTGGATAAACCAGCAGGTACCTTAGTCAAAAATTATATGATGGACTGTGTGTATTAACTGGGGCGAGGCAACGATTGCCATGTCATTGTAAGTGGAACAGATAAAGACAATCACATGGAATACGTGTGTGTGTGGTGTGTGTGTGTGTAAACAAAAAAAAACAAGATTCGCAACTCTGATTGTTTTTATACCAAGAGTTATTTAAAGGGGAGACCAAAATAAAATCAATACTTGTATTAAAGGGTATAATTATTTCGGCTAATATTATTGAAATATTCAAAGAATTAAAATAACATGAGCTTTAATATTTGTAATTACAAACACATATAAAAACAAACAGGACATATTTGCACTACAAATAAATATATGTAGATTGTAATTTTTATGTGGTCTTATATTTTTAAAACGCGATGTTTCGGAGACAATTTAACACAGGATTCAATTGGAGTTGTTTTTTTTTTTGGCTTTCTGTCACCATTTACAGCGGTCGTCATGGAGATGACCTTAGAAGTAAGTCCTTTTTTACGATGTCCATCCAGGGGCTAACGTGAGTTCCATCGACTCGATTTACCTGATACTATTTACCTGTCATATGTTTTGTTTTTTTTTTGTGTTTAATTTTCACGTGTCTTATGCAGGGTTGGGCAAACTACAGCCCGCGGGTCACATGCGACCCGTCTGAGTATATTGTGCGGCCCTATGCATGTATATGTTCGTATTTTAAAATGTAATGTCTATGTGTAATAAAGCGTGAATGTGAAGTAAAATGACAAATACAAGTTTATTATCTTTAATTCATATTTTCATACGTTGTAAATCGTAATTGAAGTAGACTATATATATATATATATATGCGGCCCGCCAGTAACAATCAAGTTTTAAATGTGGCCCTGGTCTTATGTATCCTGCGAAGTCGATGTCTAACGGGTTTTTCCACCGGTCTCTAGCCTAACAGACTTTTTAGAGCATTTTCGAAAAAAAATGCTCTATTGTCCCCGTTTTGTCTGTCTGTCTGTCTGTCTGTCTGTCTGTCCGTCATCACCCTAGATCTCAACAACCTTAAGTCCTAGACCCATGATGTATATATCATTTTGTAGGTCTTGGCCTGCCAAGAAATGATTTTTTTTCCATTTCGCGATCTGACCTCTGAGGGCCGTAAAAGGGGCCTTATAAAGTACCGTTTTTTACCATATAAGCTATATTAATAATGGAGCGCCCTATATCTCAGCAACCATAAGTCCTAGACCCATGATGTATATATCATTTTGTAGGTCTTGGCCTGCCATGTGTACATCAAAAGTTCATTTCGCAATAGGACCTCTGAGGGCCGGGCTTCAGGGCTCCTAAGGGGCTTATATATTATATATATGGCCCCATTCTACACCTTGTACGTTTAATAACCCATTCATTTGGTGCGAAATTCTGCAGCACGTAGTTTCACCAAGATTTATTAAGAAACTCATCAAATGAAATAGTAAGCTTGTGTTCTGAGTTTAATTGAAAGTATCAGAGCTATTCAATAATTGACGGAGTTTTCGGACGATCAAATGACTACAATTTCGAATGTTTTCAATTATGAGTCCTATTTCAGTAACCACAAACCACTTGTAGTTAGATTTAAGAGAAAATAATTTTTTTTCAAATATAAAGAAACGTCTTTATAATATTTTTTTACAGATATATGCATTACATAATTGAATTTATAAACATTTCCAAAATTTACAAATATTTACTGAAAGCTAACAAACGTACTGATACATAACAAGAAAATGCGCTAACACGTCCTGTGTCCAGAATGGAACAGGCTTAATTGCTTGTTTTTTTTTTTAAACTCAATGGTAAAAATATTTTTTTTAAACGCGCTGCACTTTCAGTACAATATATTTATATATTATGTGGTTGTTATGTATAGATGATGAAGATAAAACTATAATCGAGATATGTAGTTCGTGCTGTAGAAAAATAATACATTTTTGATGTCTAGTTTGTGAGCTGAGATAGATTATAGAGCTAATATCTGGAAAAACAAAGAATTAACCTGCTTATGGTGGTAAAAGAAAGACACGTTTCGTGGCAGTGGCGTCGCCAACAAATCAGTGCCCGCCAGTGAAAATATTTCATGAGGGACCTCTTCAAAAGATAAATAATAAATATTTTTCACCTGTCACCCCCCTCCCTTCTCCCAACTACCTAGAAGGAAGTGGGGGGGGGGGGGTTGGGAGAGGTTTAAACACTTAATCATTAATCATTAAAATATTCTACATCAAACTGTTTGAAATCGAAAGGTTTTGATTTCAAACTGTTTGAAATCGAAAGGTTTTGATACTATATTTAGACCAAAAGGTTTTTTTTTTATTACAGGATGAGTAAAACAATGTTGTTGTCTTTTGTACACACCGTAAACAAAAAAATTGGAGTCAGTCACTGAGTACACAGAAGGCGTTGATGTTTGTGTGTGTGTGTGAGAGTGTTTGTGTGTGTAAGTGTGTGTGAAAGAGTGATAAAGCGTGCTGGATTCGCCGCCCTCACCCCCCCACACACACACCACTCCCTATCCCCGTGATGATACAACTCGCAGGACGAAAGCTGTGATGTGGTATGTTGACGGACGCTGTAAGGGGGGCAGACACTGATAAACAAACAAAACGTCCTGAGAGTGTAAAGCTTTTGTTTAACGCCTGGTCTGTTGTTGTTGTTGTTTTAAAAAAGTAAACAAAAGCCTCAAAGCCTCCACTAATAAACAGATAAGACCGTATTTAGGTTGAGCAGGAGTGGTAAGTTAATTACAAACATTGGGTTAAGAGGTTTGGTGGTAGGCTGTGCCTTCCATATGAGTGAGTGATGTCCCTTGTAAGGTGGTCTGTGCCTTCCTTGTATGTGAGTGATGTCCCTTGTAAGGTGGTCTGTGCCTTCCTTGTGTGTGAGTGATGTCCCTTGTAAGGTGGTCTGTGCCTTCCATGTGTGTGAGTGACGTCCCTTGTAAGGTGGTCTGTGCCTTCCGTGTGTGTGAGTGATGTCCCTTGTAAGGTGGTCTGTGTCTTCCTTGTGTGTGAGTGATGTCCCTTGTAAGGTGGTCTGTGCCTTCCTTGTGTGTGAGTGATGTCCCTTGTAAGGTGGTCTGTACCTTCCCTGTGTGTGAGTGATGTTTCTTGTAAGGTGATCTGTGCCTTCCTTGTGTGTGAGTGATGTCCCTTGTAAGGTGGTCTGTGCCTTCCATGTGTGTGAGTGATGTCCCTTGTAAGGTGGTCTGTGCTTTCCTTGTGTGTGAGTGATGTCCCTTGTAAGGTGGTCTGTACCTTCCTTGTGTGTGAGTGATGTCCCTTGTAAGGTGGTCTGTGCCTTCCTTGTGTGTGAGTGATGTCCCTTGTAAGGTGGTCTGTGCCTTCCATGTCTGTGAGTGATGTCCCTTGTAAGGTGGTCTGTGCCTTCCATGTGTGTGAGTGATGTCCCTTGTAAGGTGGTCTGTGCCTTCCATGTGTGTGAGTGATGTAAGGATGATATAAAATCTTCTAAATCTTATAAACCACTAATAGAACAGTTTTATGGTGCCTTTCTTTCATCCACACCATATCCGATAGTACGATGGGCATGGAGGCACCAAGGGAGTTATAGCGGGGACTTTTAACCAGGCTTGCGGAGCCGGAGCTGAGGAGCCAGGAGCCGCTACTTTTTGCTGGAGCCGGAGCCGGAAAAATTTGGCGGCTCCACGGCTCCCACATGTTTTTTTTTACAGCAGAATTTTTTTTTTTAGCTTTAAAATTACAAATTTGTTTGTTTGCCTCCTCCAATTTGAAATGTTGTCATGTTTTACGAACGCCACAACAGTAACACGCACATCACCACAAGAAATCTTTAATGGGGAATCGTTTTGTGTTCGTTTTAAATCTTGTTTACCCTCCGAAATTTTTTTAATGGCATGTTATTTTGTAATATATAAAGTTAAAACAGTTTTTTATCATAGAATAATTGTATTAATCATTTAAAAATACATGTTTACTACGACGACAAATAGAACGCGTCATTTTATGTATTATTTGACCGCTTTCTGTATTTAACAATTTTATTATAAACAGAATATCTGAAATAGAGCGGATACATTTATAAGGCTGTGGCTATTCGGACCCGGGTTCCAATAAAATCCGATTGTTATTCAGACCCGTGGCAAATATGCACTAAGCTTAGCTATATTTAAACTTTATTAGACGGAACCCGAAAAAAAAATAATACAGAGTCTGCTTAGTGAAACCCTAGACACTGAGTAACGATTAAATCATACAATTTAAACAATTATAAAAAAATAAACAAAAAACAATAATAAAGTTTATGTATATCTAAGCTAAGTGCATATTTGGAACGGGTCCGAATAACAATCAGACTTTTTGGGACGGGGTCCGAATAAAAATCGGAGTTTATTGGTACCCGGGTCCAGGCCCGTAGCTAGATGGGGGCTAGAGGGGCTGACCCCCCCCCCCGTTCATGACATGAGCCCCCCCCCGTGCATGATTTGAGCTTTTTGACAAAATTTTAATAATATCGGCTATAAAACATCAATCATTTTGTTCAATTTTGTTTTTAAAATATTAATATCAGCACGGGGCCCGTGTCACCCCTGCCCAGGGACCCGAAATTTCTGTCGGTGGGCCCGTTCGCAACCTTGTAATAGTTTTATATATTGATATCTTCTGAGGACAACTAGCAACTTAAATAAGTTAATAAAATAATATTGACTTCTGACTTCACTTTTATACATATATATAATAAAATAATAAAGTACAAACTCCGTGATTTCTGAGTGATTTATTTAATTTGCAAATTTACTTTTTAGCAGAATTATATTTTAAATTGAATAATTGCGACTGGTCAATTTGTTGTTGATAGATCTGTTCTTTGTTTTCAATATTTTATAAGAAATATCACACAAATAGCTAAGCTATATTCGTGCATCTTTGTCGTTCTTCCCGGGTTGTACGTTTAATCAACAGTATAATGATATAAATCAGGTATCTATTATGTAACAATTGTGTAGCAGAACAAATGGTCAATATATTTATAACAGGAATCAGAAATTGCTCAGCCTCAATAAATTTTTATCATTAAAACTCTTTACTATTTAAATTAATTTTAACAAAACTGCAACATGCGATGCATCATTGAAACGTAGTTAAAATTATATATTTTTAAGTAATAGCTAAACAATCGGTACTAAAATGCACCATTCCAGATATAGAACTGCAAAAAAATTCTTGGGGAGGGGACTCACTGAGGTCCCCTCCCAAAACCCCTCCTCTCCGTTCGCAAGCTTTCGGCGCTTCGCACCTCCATCTTCGCCCCCCCCCCGAACATTTCTTCTACCCCACCAGGAGCGGAATTACTGGGAGGGGCCGGGGCCGGGGGGCATGTTCCCCCCTCCCCCCCGGTTATCGCGAGTTTAGGTAATACATCATTAAATTATCGAAGTATTTTTTGTTCAAAGACCAATTTTCAACAATGAAAACAGTTTCGCCCCCCCCCCGGGGGTCAAAGTTTTGATGTTTCTGGATGTACTGAAATGGTTTGTTTTTAGTAAAACCGACAATGCGCATATTTTTCAAGTTCCTGACTATGGGGGTGAACGCGGCAAAATTTGCATAACTTTTTATCAGCGGGATGTTAGCGTGGATCAATTACAAAAAAATTTTCTCGTGTGATACTATCTTAATAGGGAGCCGGAGCCCGCCCGGAGCCGAAAAAATAGCGGCTCCGCAAGCCTGCTTTTAAC
>JAGDYQ010000167.1:1197659-1238091 GCA_021962125.1 Bulinus truncatus
ATCAGCAGCAGACAACAGCAAACAGCAGCAGACAACAGCCATCAACAGCATATAACAGCCATCAACAGCAGCAGACAACAGCCATCAACAGCAGACAACAGCTAACAGCAGCAGACAACAGCCATCAACAGCAACAGACAACAGCCATCAGCAGCATACAACAGCCATCAACAGAATATAACAGCCATCAACAGCAGCAGACAACAGCCATCAACAGCAGACAACAGCTAACAGCAGCAGACAACAGCCATCAACAGCAGCAGACAACAGCCATCAACAGCAGACAACAGCAAACAGCAGCAGACAACAGCCATCAACAGCATACAACAGCCATCAACAGCATACAACAGCAAACACCAGCAGCTAATAGCAGCCGACAACATCGCTGTCAGGCAAATGGCCCACCAGAGTACGGATATGGGAAAAAGGAGGGTCAAATTTACATCGCGCGTAAATCGGTAAAGTGACTTTGGTGATTGGTTTCATTTTAAAGATGTAATTTACTCTATTATATCAGTAAAGATGTAATTCACTCTATTATATCAGTAAAGATGTAATTTATTATATCAGTAAAGATGTAATTTACTCTATTATATCAGCATAATTTAAAAAAAAAAGAATTACATATTAGTGTAGGGTTTACACTAAATTGTACAAAATAATATCATTTTTATTTAGATTTAATCCTTTTTTGGAATAAGTGGAAACAAACGAAATGTTAGACTACAGTGTCGCAAAACGCCTATTTTTGAGTCAGTTTGTGGTATCTAGTTTATGTACTATTTCTGTTTTAGTCCTTCAGCATTTCTTCAAGCATGTCCGACAGTCTTTATATTTATGAAGCTCTATGTGTACTTTACGTGTTGATGTGCACACATGCATCCGTGTCTGTGTGTGTGTGTGTGTATGTGTGTGTGTGTGTGTGTGGACTGTGTTTACTCTGTGCCTAAGAATGTGTGTACAGGTGTATATACACATGTATATAGGTGTGGTGTGTAGAGACGTAAGTACTGGCCCCCGCCTGGTGTGTAGAGACGTAAGTACTTGCCCCCGCCTGGTGTGTAGAGACGTAGGTACTGGCACCCGCCTGGTGTGTAGAGACGTAAGTACTGGCCCCCGCCTGGTGTGTAGAGATGTAAGTACTGGCCCCCGCCTGGTGTGTAGAGACGTAAGTACTTGCCCCCGCCTGGTGTGTAGAGACGTAGGTACTGGCACCCGCCTGGTGTGTAGAGACGTAAGTACTGGCCCCCGCCTGGTGTGTAGAGACGTAAGTACTGGCCCCCGCCTGGTGTGTAGAGACGTAAGTACTTGCCCCCGCCTGGTGTGTAGAGACGTAGATACTGGCACTCGCCTGGTGTGTAGAGACGTAAGTACTTGCCCCCGCCTGGTGTGTAGAGACGTAAGTACTGGCCCCCGCCTGGTGTGTAGAGACGTAAGTACTTGCCCCCGCCTGGTGTGTAGAGACTAAGTACTGGCCCCCGCCTGGTGTGTAGAGACGTAAGTACTTGCCCCCGCCTGGTGTGTAGAGACGTAAGTACTTGCCCCCGCCTGGTGTGTAGAGACTAAGTACTGGCCCCCGCCTGGTGTGTAGAGACGTAAGTACTTGCCCCCGCCTGGTGTGTAGAGACGTAAGTACTGGCACCCGTCTGGTGTGTAGAGACGTAAGTACTTGCCCCGCCTGGTGTGTAGAGACGTAAGTACTGGCACCCGCCTGGTGTGTAGAGACGTAAGTACTGGCACCCGCCTGATCAGCGTTCAACCAGCCCCACCCACCCCCCACCCCCCAACAAAAAAATGCTGATAATTATGTGGCCCCTAAGGGTGGGGACTCTTCGAAGCCAATACCCAGGTGTGTCCCTTCATTAAAACAGCCCTTTCCATTCTGTTCGCTAAGACTTATGTCAGTCTTGTACTATGACTATATGTATGTCAGTCTTGTACTAATACTATATGTATATCTGTCTTGTACTATGACTATATGTATGCATGTCTTGTACTATGACTATATGCACGTCAGTCTTGTACTATGACTATATGTATGCATGTCTTGTTCTAAGACTATATGTATGTCAGACTTGTAACAACATTACACAGGACTCATCTTTAGACCCTTTTTTTCTTTCGTTCAGTCTGTGAAGATGATAATTGTGTTCACAATTGATTTGTTTACTCCTTGTGATCAACGCTATAAGAATGTAGACCGAGATGAGATCTAATATAAATTGTCACACACTCATTATTTATAACCGGATAACTATGTGCATATCGTGTTAGCAATGATATTAATCTAGTGCGCGTAATATTTATGATGTGATTGATATCTGCCCGTGGTTGAATACACCAGATGACAATCTTGTGTTCAATATTTAGATAAGAGACAGACGAACGTAAACTACAAGAAATAAAACGAGAGCATTGCGCGGTACGGCAGATTTAGGTGAACCTGCCATACTGCTATATGGTTTGACCTAAGGCAGTAGTCAGCCCCGTAGCGTGAAAATTCTACAGGAGGGGGCCAGGCATTCTACAGCAGGGGCCAGGCAATAGCGGGGGGGGGGAGCAGGTAATACATTTTACCTAGTAGAACAAATAAGCAGAGGGGGCCAGACAAAACGAAGGGGGGCCCGGCCCCCTGGCCCCAACACGCTACGGGCCTGCCAGTAGTGTGTCTTAAACAGCTCATTAATATCTCAATAAGTTATAACTAATTAGATATCAGTGAAAGAGCCGTTTTTATGTTTGGGGTGGGGGGGCAATGTAAAGGTGCATCTGGCGACCCTAGGAAAAGGTGTTCTAAGGGTCCTGTGCAAAGTACACCTGGTAGCTCTAGAAAAAAAGAATTGGTAGCCCCCCCCCCCGGGAACCCAAGGCCGGCGCTTGCGAATAATAGCCCCCTCCCCTATAAATCTTTGAAATTGGGGCAGGCTCCAACGTTAAGTCATTTTAAGCCCTGTGCATCCGACTAGGGCTACGATTGACATTCTTCCGTGTGGCTTTTAAATATAGAAATTCAGACAGGGGGCCCGTTAGACTGTGGGGGGCCCTGAGCAGATGGCCAAGTATCCCTGTCCATTAGAACGGCTTTCATTGGCGGTTCTCAAACGGAGACAAATAAATGATAAAAGTGTGAGAACGTTAATATACTCACTATAAACCATGCACTGTAGCGATTGCAAGATGGTAGGGTCACTATAAACCATGTACTGTGGCGATTGAAAGATGGTAGGTGTCACTATAAACCATGCACTGTGGCGATTGCAAGATGGTAGGTGTCACTATAAACCATGCACTATGGCGATTGAAAGATGGTAGGTGTCACTATAAACCATGTACTGTGGCGATTGAAAGATGGTAGGTGTCACTATAAACCATGCACTGTGGCGATTGCAAGATGGTAGGTGTCACTATAAACCATGCACTGTGGCGATTGAAAGATAGTAGGTGTCACTATAAACCATGTACTGTGGCGATTGAAAGATGGTAGGTGTCACTATAAACCATGCACTGTGGCGATTGCAAGATGGTAGGTGTCACTATAAACCATGCACTATGGCGATTGAAAGATGGTAGGTGTCACTATAAACCATGTACTGTGGCGATTGAAAGATGGTAGGTGTCACTATAAACCATGCACTGTGGCGATTGCAAGATGGTAGGTGTCACTATAAACCATGCACTGTGGCGATTGAAAGATAGTAGGTGTCACTATAAACCATGTACTGTGGCGATTGAAAGATGGTAGGTGTCACTATAAACCATGCACTGTGGCGATGGCAAGATGGCAGGTGTCACTATAACCATGTACTGTGGCGATTGCAAGATGGTATAGGTGTCACTATAAGATGGTATAGGTGTCTCCGTGAGTAGATGCCCCCCCTCCCCCGAGTTAGAGGCGGACTGAACGGCAGACACTTGCCATGGTTTTCATTTTCCTGAAGGGTCCCTCAGTGACACTGCTATTTTACACGAATTTGTTTGTTTCTATCATCTCTCTTTTTAAAAGGGGGCCATAATGGGGCCCCCCACCCGACTTTAATACGCTCCTGTGCCAAATAAAGGTAAATTGAAAAAAAAAAACTAACTCGCTTAACTTTGAATTCGTAAACTCAACGAAACAATTATTTGATCAAGTAAATTGAAATTATAAAAGGAAAGAAAAGAAAATTGACATTATTTTCTCTTCAGAATTCTAATAATCAATTCATGTCGACAAGCGACTCTAAAACGTTTGATTGACTTAAGGTCTTTACTTAAAGGTTACACTTCAAGCTTTATATAAATGAGAATTTAAAAAATACATTTGATCATCAACTCAACAGGTTTAGATTTGTCCTTTAAATCAATCAACTATTTGTTGTTGTTGCTGTTGTTGTGTATGACTCACACTGAAACAGGGCTAATGGATTAGTAGAAATAAATCTTCAATCAATTACACGGCACATATTTATAGACATATGTGGATGGTATGAACATTTTCAATTCTGTTGTGTGTTTGTGTGTATGTGTGTGTGTGTATGTGTTTGCGTGTGTGTGTGTGTGTGTGTGTGGAGCAATCCTCCTGGTAAAGGTGTCAAGCTATTTCTATTACATTTATTAGATTCATGCAGACTTTTGTCGTGCCCATTCGCCAAAGGAGGATCATCTCCAAATTTAATAAAAAAAAAAAATTCGCTCAACGCCCCGTCGTCGGTTCATTACGGCGTGTATCTAAATAACAGTTTAACGGGCGGCGGGGGGGGGGGCGGGGCGGATTCAAAATAAAGGGTCATTGGTCTACGCATCGATTGTGACCTCCAGACAAAGTTAGGGTTCCCCCAGGCGAACGGTCAGGAGTTGACCGGATTTGCGATAATGTCAATCCGGTCCACGCTGGACACTGTCCAGATCTAATAAGACACTTTTTTTTTATTTTCTGGTTGACGTTGGGTTGGAGTGAAGCTGGGGGGGGGGGGAAATGGTTGAAGCGGGTGTGTTGCAATGCAGTTGGCTAGTTTTACTCTGTGATTGTTAAGCGTTTCACTTTACGTCCCAACCAACTGTCACTTGTCAGATACGCTGCGGGAGGGGGTGCTCACTTGATGCACAAATGGTGTCTGCAATGGTTGGTTGGTAGAACGTCGTTTATCCGAATCCATTTGGGACCGGACACACTTCGGATACTCGATTGTTCGTGTTCCGGATAACCATACACCGAATGCGATCCAAGCAGTATATGAAACCGGACACTATACGAATATTTGAAATCATCACAGGCGGGAAACGTGCTTGAAGAAAAGGCGAAATAGGTGCAAAATGTCGCAATTTTACCTTTATTGTGAAAAAAATTCACATATTTTTCGCTGTACCATTGTACACCTTCATTTTTTTTTCACTGTAGTTGACACAAAAAAAAAAAACAACAACTGATCCGGATATTTGACGCTCCAGATAATAAACGTTCGGATAAACGACGTTCTACTATAATAAGAATTATGTGTTAATAATGTCAGATTGTTTTGTCAGTCTATAGTAAAAGATTTACAGTAAATAACCATAAAATGACGTTGTTGTTTGTTTGTCTGTTGGATGTGGTGGGGGGGGCTAAATGTCTAGGGGTGTCAGGGGCCCAGGATTTTATGGAGGTGGCCCTACACTCTGTATTATTACAAAGCTGTCAGTTTATCCCTCACTGTTCCATTAACATTTTTTGCTGCAGCTAAACTTGCTTGAAAATAATTTAGCATAATGAAAAAAATGGTGTTAGTCAAACACTGTGTACTACAGAAATGGTGTTAGTTAAACAATGTGTACTACAGAAATGGTGTTAGTCAAACACTGTGTACTACAGAAATGGTGTTAGTTAAACACTGTGTACTACAGAAATGGTGTTAGTCAAACACTGTGTACTACAGAAATGGTGTTAGTTATACACTGTGTACTACAGAAATGGTGTTAGTCAAACAATGTGTACTACAGAAATGGTGTTAGTCAAACACTGTGTACTCCAGAAATGGTGTTAGTCAGACACTGTGTACTACAGAAATGGTGTTAGTTAAACACTGTGTACTACAGAAATGGTGTTAGTCAAACACTGTGTACTACAGAAATGGTGTTAGTTAAACACTGTGTACTACAGAAATGGTGTTAGTCAGACACTGTGTACTCCAGAAATGGTGTTTGTCGAACACTGTGTAATACAGAAATGGTGTTAGTCAAACACTGTGTACTACAGAAATGGTGTTAGTCAAACACTGTGTTCTCCAGAAATGGTGTTAGTCAAACACTGTGTATTACAGAAATGGTGTTAGTCAAGCAGAAATGTTATCACGACGCTACGGTGACCTTCAAAGAAAGTAGTTGGTGATACCAAGTATTATAAATTACTTATAACACAATTCCTCGTCCAGTAGAACAACTGGCATAATGTTTAATTATATGTTTGTTCTGTATTGATTCGCCTTTCTCTAGACGTGCGCGAGCCATTGTTGTCTTTGAGTGGAGCTCGTTTACTTTGCTGGAAATCAACAAACAGTTCCTTGTTTTCAGATGAAGTCTTCCTAGAACTTTGACTCTGGAGAGCGCATGAATTTAATTTACATGCAGTCTACAGTTCATTGTGTAGCTCTCAGAATATCAAATGACACAATATGTAAGGATGCACCGATAGCATTGTGTTCAAAACAAATACATTGTGTAATGTGCACATTGAAGGACCGGCCAAAAATGTAGGGCCCACACAGAGCCCAATTTTAGATATGACTTTCATTTCCAAAAGGGTCCAACAATTACTAATGCACCTAGGTCCTCAAATGACTCCCCTACAATGTTGATTCGTGAACTAACAGCTACGGTATCAGGACATTAAACAATGTAGGCCTCAAAAAGTCACATTATCTGTGAGACAAAAGAATTGTGCAGACTTTGTTAGTTGGTAAACAATGACAATCATTATTGCTAGTGAAAACACATCTATGACTACCAGTAATTAAATGATAGAAGAAGCTCTAGTATTCTATGTAATTAGAAATCGAAATTATCATAATATTTTGGAGTTTTTAGTCATCGATTTCTCTTCTAATTCATTGGGTGCCAATCTAACCAATTTTCGGGAATGTCCATAAAGTCTTTTCTATGTGTACTTGCAATAATGGTAGTATGTCTCTTCTGAATAATTTAGACATTAGTTCTCTAGTTTGTATATTTATTTAGCAGTGTATACATTAGTTGATTAATTTAGGCTTAAGTTCAGTGGTCTAAATATTAGTTCAATGATTTAGATATTAGTTCTATAATTTTGACAATACTTCAACAATGTACAGCTAAATATAAATTGACTGTTTATTCTAATTCAACCTCCATCTGTCCACAAAGTAACAAGAGAATGTCTTTGTGTATGTGTGTATTAAGTCAGTTTGCTGTGTCGATTTGTCCTCATATTTGACTCCCCGGGTCCATTTCTGCCTGTATATATGTGTGTGTGTGTGTGTATGTGTGTGTGTTCCCATCTGTCCATGACAAGAGAAATAACTCTTTCTGCTGAATATCTCAAAGTGGGGCAAAAATACAAAAGAAGAAGAAAAAAAAATAAAGGCATTATCTTCAATAAAGGTCAAGGCCATAAAAAAAAGTTGTATTTGAGTGCTGGGTTAGTTTGTGGTGAGCGCTTGGGTGAGTCGGTGGCGTTTGGGTTGTGAGGCCTAAAGGGTGGGGTGCTGAGTCCGGGTTCGATGCCCCCGGGGACGTCATTTACCAATGTCGATGTAGGAGGGGAATAGGGAATTTCCCCAAAAAAGTTGGTTCACTGGCTCAATGTTAGACGACTTGCAAAATAAGGTCATTTGTTATGGTGACCGCTTCCGGTCATTTCATAATAAACAAAACTCCCTTTGAGTTCTGGGGAATGTTGTCTCTCTCCGCAGTTCCGCATTTTAAACAAGCAATTAAGCCTGTTCCATTCTGGACACAGGACGTGTTAGCGAATTTTCGTGTTATGTATCAGTACGTATGTTAGCTTTCAGTAAATATTTGTAAATTTTGGAAATTTTTATAAATTCAATTGTGTACTGCATATATCTGTAAAAAAAATATTATAAAGACGTTCCTTTATATTTGAAAAGAATTTATTTTCTCTTAAATCTAACTACAAGTGGTTTGTGGTCACTGAAATAGGACTCATAATTGAAAACATTCGAAATTGTAGTCATTTGATCGTCCGAAAACTCCGTCAATTGTTGCATAGCTCTGATACTTTCAATTAAACTCAGAACACAAGCTTACTATTTCATTTGATGAGTTTCTTAATAAATAAAATTAAATATGTATGGCGAATAGGTCACAATCTTGTCCAAATCAAGGGAAATTACTGGTGCTAAATATAGTACACAGTAACGGAATTCGGCACCAATTTTAGACCACTTTCCGAAAGGATATAGCTCTGATACTTTCAGTATAGCTCACAACCCAATGACAATGCAATATTCTTACCATTTCATTATGATTTGATGAGTTTCCTAAGTATTCTTCGAAAATAAAATTATTGTGGCTGAAGAAAAAATACTCTACTGCGAAGAAAACGTGTGACGTCAATCTTGGTGAAACTACGTGCTGCCGTATTTCGCACCAAATGAATGGGTTATTGAACGTATAAGGTGTGGAATGGGGCCATGAAAATGACATATTTATTAAAATAACTTATATAGTAAAAAACGGTAAAAACACTGATATCCAGCCCTCAGAGGTCAGATCGCGAAATGGACCAAAGTGTTTACTTGGCAGGCCAAGACCTACAAAATGATATATAAAACATGGGTCTAGGGCTTATGGTTGTTGAGATTTAGGGTGATGACGGACAGACAGACAAAACGGGGACAATAGAGCTTTTTTTTTCGAAAATGCTCTAAAAATATAAACCACATTAAAACCATTTTATGTATTTTTTTCCCTCTAATCACAAGTTTTGTGCGCCAAGCCAAAAAGTTGTGCGCTGAGATCTAAAAAAATCGTGCGCTAGCGCAGATTGGCGCATTATAGAGGGAACAGTGCTTGTGTTGTATTCAGTGAAATGTCTCTACTTTATATTCAAGGTGTAATCAGATTTTGATAAATAATTAGCAATTCTATCGAGGCGATATTACGTCAAAATGCGCTGACATTACAACAATGGAACAGTGCAATGAAAAAGGTAAATATTAAAGTGGAGCTGTAGAAATCACACCACACCATTCTAACCACTACATTTATTTCACGAAATCAACGCTAATCAATGTGGCGACCCGTACCTTGTATCCCATGGAAATATTTATTGGCTGTTTATTTATAGACTGTCGGGATAGATGTTGTTATAGACTGTCGGGATAGATGTTGTTATAGACTGTCGGGATAGATGTTGTTATAGACTGTCGGGATAGATGTTGTTATAGACTGTCGGGAAAGATGTTGTTATAGACTGTCGGGAAAGATGTTGTTATAGACTGTTGGGATAGATGTTTTAGTATTTAACCGTTGGAGGTGGATACAAAGACGGGGAAGGTATAGGAAGAAATCAGTTGTACGTCTGTTTTTATTCAGTGAAGTGAAAAGACCAACGCTTGACCACCACCGACTATTGGGGGGGGGGGATGTCCAGTAGAAAATGAAAACAACATGTTTGTCAAGTGACAAGAGGAGGGGGGGCAGCTGTAACTGTTCAGAATGTCCGTCTTTTTTTGTGGGGGGGGGGGCGTCTTAAATTGATTAAACGGAATCATGGTGGTGTCCTGTTATGGGAGAATGACCAACTACAACCACGATCTCCCCTCCCCCCCCCTTCCCTCCAGTCATTCATCACAGACGTCCACTGTTCAGTGCCACTTGTATTGTTGAACACGAGTCTGAACAGTTACATTCTTCGTCGACAACACACACCACATCCCCCCCCCCTCTCTCTCTCTCTCTCCTTTCCTCCCTTCCCAAAGGCGCACGCAAGTAAACAACGGTACTTACGAAAAACCATTTTTTCGTGTGTGTTTTCAGTCAACCAAATTTGATCAGTACCTTAGGCTGCGTCCTTACTTAAGTGAGTCTTATACAGCGGCGTAGCGAGCTAAACTCGCGCCCGGGGCACAATACCTTTTTAGCGACCCCCCCCCCATATGTAAAATATACCATTCGGCGCCCATTGTGAGTAGCGCCCGGGGCATGATGCACCCATCGCCCACCCCTCGTTACGCCACTGGACTTATATAAACGAGTGGGCGTGCCCCCACTCACACCAAAGCCTTCAAATCCGACTTTTTAAAATCCTTAATGCTATAGCTGCGGCTCGTCGTTTCCCTAAATGGGACATATCCTACTTCCACGGAATATCGGAATACACTGTGGTATAACTCGGGGAAATCTCCTCAGATTAATTAAGTCCCTTCTTCATCCGGTGGAATTATATGGCACTACATCTGGATCAAATCTGGGTTGCTGTTTGTTTAGTTTACAAGCGAGACATTCTTCTTTTTTCTTTATACAGTTCAGTCACTTAGTAAAAAAAAATGTGACTTCACCCAATGTACCGTCCAGGAACCGTTCAGGAACCGTGTTTTGATTTTTTATTCTTTCTATAACTCGTTATATATATATATATGGAGGCGCGGCGGTTATTGGTGTCTGTTATATGACACAAATAAGAATAGAATAAAATAAAATATGCACAATTTCTTCTTGAGGGGCGTGTGGAGCCATATTATATATTTAGGGAGAGGGAAAAACATAGTTTGTTTTCTTATATTAAATTATGATGGAGAGGAGAGGATAATATTTGGATACTTTTATTTTTTGTTTCGTTTTCATTTGTGAACGGTCACTAACAGTCTGGTGCATGCTCACCTCCATGACATTTAGTTATTATAAATGACATGTCATGTGTGCTTGTTGGTTTGTTTGTGTGTTGATTACATGAATCAAACACATTTTGGAATATGTAACTTAGTAGCAGCTTAACTGTGAAAGATTGATGTACTTAGCCAGCCTCACATGAAGTGTACAGGCCAGCCTCACATGAAATGTACAGGTCAGCGTCACATGAAGTGTACAGGCCAGCCTCACATGAAATATTCAGGCCAGCTTCACATGAAATTTACAGGCTAGAATTTTAGTATATCCTAGTCTTGTATTGTTTGTTTTAAGTGGATCAGTTAAAGATTGACTAGATCTGGTTTACCATTCGTTGTTTGTTATTTTGCTTTTTCAGTCTAGACCCCATTTATTAAGAGCTAACCGATCTGTGACCTCAATAAGGTTTCGAAAGGCTTCTAGGGTGAGTGAATGCCCCCGTGGTTGGGGAACACGGTGCGAGGAGATAAGGTCTATTCTAGTGCTCACGTTCTCTCTCATCTCGCTGCTGCTAGCAGGTTCAAAGGCTCATCCATTGTAACTACAGAATTTCTGTAACTACATGATACTATAATTACAGAATTGCAGTAACTATAGAAATATTATAACAACAAAATTGTTGTAATTAAATGCTGCAGTCACTACTGAATTGATATAACAACATTTAAATGTAACTGGATAATTTCTGTAACTACAGACTTTCTGTAACCACAAAATTGCTGTAACTACAGAATTGCTGTAACTAAAGACTTTATGTAACCACAAAATTGCTGTAACTACAGAATTGCTGTAACTACATACTTTCTGTAACCATCAAATTCCTGTAACTACAGAATTGCTGTAACTACAGAATTGCTGTAATTAAATGCTACTGTCACAACTAAATTGCTGCAACAGTCCATGATGTTCTGTAAGTCGAGCCGGTCTTATATTTGTGGGGCCCCCCATGCAGAGACTTCCGGATATCTGTGCTGGCTCCAGTCATAAGTGACCCTCTTTGCATCAGCTTCTATATGTATTAATACTTAAAGGGGTATATTCCAGTGGTCCCCTAGTTTGCTTATCCGTAGGAAAGGTTCTGACTGTTGGTATAATATTTCGAAACTATAAGGTTAATGTAACTATAAGGTTAATGTAACTATAAGGTTAATGTAACTATAAGGTTAATGTAACTATGAGGTTAATGTAACTATAAGGTTAATGTAACTATAAGGTTAGTGTAACGATGAGGTTAATGTAACTATAAGGTTAATGTAACTATAAGGTTAATGTAACTATAAGGTTAATGTAACTATGAGGTTAATGTAACTATAAGTTAATGTAACTATAAGGTTAATGTAACTATGAGGTTAATGTAACTATAAGGTTAATGTAACTATGAGGTTAAGGTAACTCCACCAAACGCTTCATCTAAAACATCTCAATAAAATCAAGTACCAAGGAACTTCTTTTTGTTTACATTTTGTGTGTGTAAGTGTGTCTGACTTGAAAACAACGTTTTATTACGTCAATATCATCTCAGTGAGCAAGCAGGGGTGGAGGGGGGGGAGAAGAAAGGGTTTTGGGGGGGAGGGAGGTGGATGGGTTTAGAAAGAAATAGAATTAGGGCATCTTGCTGGGTAGACAAACCGAAGTAAATAATTCATTCACTCAAACGGCGGCCGGTCAAAGTTTTTATTCAGAGAGGTAAACAGAAGTAACTCCCAATTCATCATAGAGGTAAACAGAAGTAACTCCCAATTCATCATTGAGGTAAACAGAAGTAACTCCCCATTCATCATAGAGGTAAACAGAAGTAACTCCCCATTCATCATAGAGGTAAACAGAAGTAACTCCCAATTCATCATAGAGGTAAACAGAAGTAACTCCCCATTCATCATAGAGGTAAACAGAAGTAACTCCCAATTCATCATAGAGGTAAACAGAAGTAACTCCCAATTCATCCTAGAGGTAAACAGAAGTAACTCCCAGTCAAACAGAGTGTGTTTGTGTTCAGGTGCCTCCTATTGGTGGGAGGCCGTTTAATTATTCCTATATATATAAATATATCACATCGACATGATGGTATACAGGCTATTTATAAACACCATTGAGTCCGATTATCTGGCATCATTCTCCAGACGATATTTGTTAAATCTATAATTTTTTTCGACAGTTGCAAAAATTTTTTTCTCTATAGTTCGATCAGCTGTTTTTCTTTTTAAAATCGGTTAATTAAAAAAAATATATTAGCCATTTTTTTTCAATTTTTATTATTTCTTTTAATTTGAGAATTTGATGAGATTTAAAAAAAGACAATAAAAAGAACAGTAGAGATAACTCAAACAAGATATGGGAGAAAACGTGTGTTATTAAATTTAGTTCAATCAACTTTTTTTTGATTGATAAAAAAAAAGTAAATTAGAGATTCATCACTCGTCAATGTTCTAGCAGTACAAAATCAATCAAGGTATATGTGTGGCTTATCACTGACTATAACAGTACCAAATCAATCAAGGTACATGTGTGGTTTATCACTGACTATAACAGTACCAAATCAATCAAGGTGCATGTGTGGTTTATCACTGACTATAACAGTACCAAATCAATCAAGGTGTATGTGTGGTTTATCTTTGACTATAACAGTACCAAATCAATCAAGGTACATGTATGGTTTATCACTGACTATAACACTACCAAATCAATCAAGGTACATGTATGGTTTATCACTGACTATAACACTACAAAATCAATCAAGGTACATGTGTGGTTTATCACAGACTATAACAGTACAAAATCAATCAAGGTACATGTGTGGTTTATCACTGACTATAACACTACAAAATCAATCAAGGTACATCTGTGGTTTATCACTGACTATAACACTACAAAATCAATCAAGGTATATGTGTGGCTTATCACTGACTATAACACTACAAAATCAATCAAGGTATATGTGTGGTTTATCACTGACTATAACACTACAAAATCAATCAAGGTACATGTGTGGTTTATCACTGACTATAACACTACAAAATCAATCAAGGTACATGTGTGGTTTATCACAGACTATAACACTACAAAATCAATCAAGGTACATGTGTGGTTTATCACAGACTATAACAGTACAAAATCAATCAAGGTACATGTGTGGTTTATCACTGACTATAACACTACAAAATCAATCAAGGTACATGTGTGGCTTATCACTGACTATAACACTACAAAATCAATCAAGGTATATGTGTGGTTTATCACTGACTATAACACTACAAAATCAATCAAGGTACATGTGTGGTTTATCACAGACTATAACAGTACCAAATCAATCAAGGTACATGTGTGGTTTATCACTGACTATAACAGTACAAAATCAATCAAGGTACATGTGTGGTTTATCACAGACTATAACACTACAAAATCAATCAAGGTACATGTGTGGCTTATCACTGACTATAACACTACAAAATCAATCAAGGTACATGTGTGGCTTATCACTGACTATAACACTACAAAATCAATCAAGGTATATGTGTGGTTTATCACTGACTATAACACTACAAAATCAATCAGGCTAGGGCCTATATTTATGGCCTATCACTGGTTTTATCAGGGGACTGCACATTAGGAAACAAAACTTTGCCTCCATAACAATAACAGAGAGTGAAATAGCTATTGTAAGTTTTATACGGTGTATGTATAGTTGATACTTCGTACCCTCACCGTATGAACATGTGTACACTCACCGTATGAACAATTGTACACTCGACGTATGAACAATTGTACACTCGACGTATGAACATTTGTACACTCACCGTATGAACATTAGTACCTTGCATGAATTTCCGTACCCTCAACATGTAAAAATTCTTTTCTAATGAAAAAAAATGGAAGTAAAGAACATTGGATCCCGGATAGCTGAAGGTCACGGTCTAGTTCTTTTAAAAACTTAATTAGTCAATAGAGAAAACAATGACCACAACACCAATGAAAAAATCAATGTGCCCAGCTATATAGAATTTACTACAGCAGTGGGGGGAAAAAAAGGAATTGGCATTTACATTGTGGAGATGTTAATTAGTATGAAAGGTCACATTACACACACACACACATGCAGAAACACATTCACACTAAGTTCTCTCTCTCTCTCTCTCTCACACACACACACACACACACATACACATACTATGGAGCTATTACGATGATATTGAACTGATATTTTAAAACATGTTCAATTTTTTTGTATAAAATGACTAAATCGTTTAAATGTACGTCAAGGCACCTGGGTAAGTACTTAACAACATGTAATGCAATATATATATATGTATATGTATGTATTGTATGTATTTATATGTATATATACATATGGGCTTGTTTTGGAAAATGTATCAGGGCATGACAAATCTACATTGGCTTGTTTGGACATTTATCAAGGCATGGTGATATTTGATTTAACAGCAACACTTATATGAGAATATATATATATATATATATATATATATATATATATACATATAAATATATATATATATATTTAAAAATCCCACGCTCTTCTATTTTTAGCCTACTTTCTCTCTCCTTACCACACATAGGCCGTCTTCACTGAACCATGTGACTGTTACGTCATTTCACGAGAATATTTTCACATCCTAAATAATCCTTACACACATTATGTTAATTATAACTTTTTTGTTTTTATTATTAAAAAAAATAATAATAAAATACATAAACAGACATTTAGACTGACAGGAAGATGGGGAGGGGGGGGAGATATAAAGAGAGAGAGAGAGAGATAGTCTTCTGATTCATTTGTTACATTATGATTAACAAAAAGCCCTAAAAAGATAATAATAGATTAAGAGATTAATAGAAATAATTTGGATATAAGGAACCAGCTGAGCTCTATAAACAGTCATGTTGTTATATATATATATATATATATATATATATATACACGGCAGGTACAGATAATATTTCAAAGTGCCGCTATTCGGCCGGTATGTACACCAACTATAAAGTCTATTTCAGCTTCAGTGCACTCCCCCACCACCCCCCCCGCCCCCAGCTCATTTCCGGCAATTCCCCAAAATCTTTACTAACTCGTACACCAGGGGAATTATTGTTTTAAGAGGATCCCATCAAACCTTATGTGTGAGCCCCCCCCCGCACACACACACACACACACACAAACTAAGTTGTTAGCACCACCCACTTTTCTTACATTTTACAAAAGACTGTTTTGAGAATGAAACTTTTATTTTTGGTCATATCCTTAAACAGTTCATGAACTAATTCAGTTCATTTTATCAAAGCGTGAGACATCTGAACAGAACAGTGGCTCTCACAGTGCGAACCACTGAATATTTAAATTTATGAAAATTGATTTAGAATCTATTTTGCCATACTTACAACTCTTTTTTCTCTATCTGTTACAAAGATAAAAATCGTGTTTGCTTACAAAAGTTATGGGAGAAAATCTATTTATAACATTGATGACAGTTATTACAGTTTTTCTTTATAGAAGGGTCGAGAAAACAAATCACTGTCCATAGTGGGTCGCGAACTGTATTGTATGTTCACAGTTGAATGTCTTCAATGTAAAGAGTGTGCATATAACAAATAATTGACCGTAATGAGCTGCATAAATAATCATATGTATAACTTACGTTGTGTAACGTATCCCTCAAGAAATGTTCCTGTCACTTGAAACCATTTTTTTTTTATTGTTATTGTTGTGGTTTGCGATCGATTTCGTGTTAGCTATTCACATCCAAACAGTGAAGTGAAGCACATGAACCGTGCACAATCACAATGTCGAGAAACGTGTAAACTCCACAACACGGCGAGACTGGTGTTAATGTGCATCCCGTCTCCCTTAATGACTGTGTACAGCACGTTAAATTATCCGTGCACACAACGCGACACTATTGATTGATGATGAAAAAAGGTCTTCGAGATAAATAAAAAAAATAAACATGATAAAACAGATCACCGTAACAACTACATTTTATTTATTTATTTTGGATTTAAAAAAAAAAAACAATAGTGAATCAAACGGGATAAAGCCTAACTTTGAAAAAAAAACAACGAATTTTTGAAAGATATCCAGAAAATAATTCTTTGTATATCACGTACGGCGTTAGCAATAAGCAAAAAAGAAAAACAAAATGTGCCGATAGTTAGTTGACCAAGCGCGGGGTTATACGTGGTGAATGTAGGTATACTACTTTATCTTCGGTTCTCGCCTTGGGCGCGCACGTGCGTGCCACTCACACCCAGCCAACGTTTGATGTGATCTGTAACAGTGCAACCAGCAGCATCGTGCCGTCAGCAGCATTACTCCCGTCAAATAGACACGCTGAATACTTGGAGCGTATTGTCAAAAGTACGGTGTTCTGTTTTAGTCATTGTTTTGAAGAAAAAAAAAGGAATGGTGATTATATATAGATTGAGCGAATTCATTCAAGTACATTTATTTGAAGAAGTCGGAGACATTGCTGGTTCAGGATGACGCTGCGACGAGCATTTTGTCGTTGGCACTTTGGGTTGGGAATAATAAATTAATAATAAATTAATAAATAAGCAAAGTTAGCTCCATAAAAACACTTTAATAGTTAGTATAAAAAAATGTAAACAATATTCAATTCATTTATTATATGATGGCTATACTTCTGGGCCCTTTAATATATCACAGCTCGTCATGTGCCTTTAACCAGACCGTACGTTCCAGAAAGAGATTAAACTTCTTTACAATCCAGCGCCTTGTGTATGCTTTGGTTAACATTACGTCTAGTCGCAAGTTTTTTTGAGACTAATGAACGCGTCAGTCCTAAGTTTATAAATACCACAAGTAAGCCACCCGCAATAAACTTTATCTCTGCTCTCTCTCTCTCTCTCTCTCTCTCTCTCTCTCTCTCTCTCTCTCTCTCTCTCTCTCTCTCTCTCTCTCTCTCTGAACTCTCTCAGTGAAACTGCGGGCTGAGACTTAGTCTCTTAGAGACCGTGAGATCAGACCTGCTGTGTCTCTCAACATCCGGAGACTGCCATAAAGCCCAATGGCCAGCAAGCTTCCAGACTGGTCCACCCTGTGGTCCGCCAGCCCGGGACACTTGAAAAGCAAATGATCCACGGTTTCCTCCACCTCCCTGCAGTGCCTGCAAAAGATATATCTCTGCTGTAGTGGGGCAATTACGTTACGCCCTGTCTGCTCGTGGTAGCACTTTTTAAACGTTGTGGGTTCTCAAACTTTAGCGATTAGCACTTCACTGAGAAACATTTTTTTTCGTTTTGTAAGATCCACCTGTAAAAAAAAAAGTTAGAAAGGTACAAAAAAAAAAAGAAAAGATCAAATCGAATGTATACCCCATCCTTTGAGAATTACTGCTTCCAAGCCATTTGAAGCTAAGCTGTGGATCGTATGTGTTGAGAATGAATTCAGCACCACTCATCAAAAATACCAATTCGATAAATTAGACGGGAAAAAAATTAGATTTTACGGTACCAGTTCTAATGAAGTCATTTAGGCATGCGCACGAACGCAATCACCCCATTAAATTGTAAAAAAAAAAAAGTTGATAGCAGAGTTATCGATCATCAGGTTGTTTACTGTCCCCGCAACATACATTCTGTGTTCCTGTCCACGCAACATACATTCTGTGTTCCCGTCAACGCAACATACGTTCTGTGTTCCTGTCCACGCAACATACATTCTGTGTTCCCGTCAACGCAGCATACATTCTGTGTTCCTGTCCACGCAACATACATTCTGTGTTCCCGTCAACGCAGCATACATTCTGTGTTCCCGTCCACGCAACATACATTCTGTGTTCCCGTCCACGCAACATACATTCTGTGTTCCTGTCCACGCAACATACATTCTGGTTTCCTGTCCACACAACATACATTCTGTGTTCCTGTCCAGGCAACATACGTTATATGTTCCTGTCCACACAACATACATTATGTGTTCCTGTCAAGAGGAGAAGAAATCACGTGATTAATCTCATCATTATATCGACGCCTCTCAATTCACCTATGTCATGATTTATCTAAAGTATTTCATTCATAGAAAAAAAGAAAAAAAAATTCTTTCAGAGTTTCTCATTTCCTGGATTTTTGCTTATATCAGAATTAAAAT
This sequence comes from Bulinus truncatus, assembly GCA_021962125.1. Classification (NCBI taxonomy): domain Eukaryota; kingdom Metazoa; phylum Mollusca; class Gastropoda; family Planorbidae; genus Bulinus; species Bulinus truncatus. The sequence continues at coordinate 1,216,615 of JAGDYQ010000167.1, forward strand.
GGTTCTCACACTGGGATAAACATTTTTGAAATCATTTACTAACTTATTTACAATCCCTGTGATGGGCGAAACAAAACGTTTTTTTTTTTAAATTTTAATGTGCTTTGTATAGTGCATAAAAACATCAATAAATTTTTCGCCAAGAGTTATGACCGGCAACACTCACGCCTCGTCCCTGCTTGCACCACTCATGTTTCAACACTGTCAATATATATGCACGTGTTGTTTCAAAGGAATATCAAATTCTGCGATTCAAAATGTTTATATATTTAAAAAATAACAACATAATACGGCTCTTGTTGACCTCACGCGTGACCCCCACCCCACCCTCTACCCCCTTGGTTCTATTATCTTATTGTAGATGACTTATGTAGGAAAAGTCCTGATAGGTATTGGTGTGTATCTTAATTCACACGTGACCTACATTCTCAGTCTATCGTTATACTCACGGTTCTCAATGGAGAATGAATTGTTTCCCTTAATCGTGCAACATGTGACCTATACCAAATAAAAACATAAAGTAGGTCACGGTTTACTCTGCACCTGGTTTACATCTTCGGCTATTTCATTTTCCTACTGTTTGGATCCGACACTTACAGTTTGACCGATTCGTACTCAGCGCTCTTACGATGTATTCTGGGTTTTTTTTTTTTGCCTAACTCCAGATCTGCAAAATGCGAAAAGTTTCAACCGTTGTAGACTAAAATTATGTTGATAATTCTATATTGCCTTTCAAACCTTTATCCACTGCCGTCTTTACGTGTGGGATCGTCTGAGGGAAGGGCACTAGTTTAGAGGCCCCCAGATAATGAACCATTTATATCTCATTCTTTTTGAGTGGATTTCGTATGAGCCCCCCCCCTCAACCCATTAGTTTTCCCCCCAGTGGTGCCCATAGTGCTGCTAAGGCGGCCCATCATTTACCATAGGGCTGGCCGTAGGCTCAATAGGGCCCTTGACCTCCGTCTTGTTTCCGAACAGCTGGCAACTAGTGCAGAAAAGTATTTTAGGCATGAAAAAGATGTATAGTACTCTACTATATGATACAAATGTATATGATAGGCTAGGAATCAGACAACATGGGCGATAACCAACAACAATAAATACGATTAAGCAGAAGTGATCTTCATTTTCTTACAATATTGAATACACAACGCTGTAGTTCATTTACCGCTTCAATTTTTTTTTTCAAATTGTGTCTAAATATAGACACTGAGACCGCAGCAAATGAATATTTCAAACCATGCGATATTTGGTTCACAGACAATAAATTTTGAAAAAAAAATCTTTCGTCTTGGATGGCGACCAAAGTTTCAAATTAAGAACCAAAGCAACGAAACAAAATTTGCTCTTGGAAGGCTTAGCTAATACACATGGTTCGCGTACAATACTCGTCTTGGAAAAGAATAACAATCTAAACAAAGATATGAGATCCACTTCACAAAGAAATCATTATATGTACTGAAATATATATATATATATATATATATATATATATATATATATATATATATATAACCAGGCCCGTAGCGTGCGGGGGGGCAGGGGGCCCCCTGCGTTTTGTCTGGCCCCTTCTGCTTATTTGCTCTACTTAGTAAATTGTATTACCTGCCCCCCTTGCTATTGCCTGGCCCCTGCTGTAGAATGCCTGGCCCCTGCTGTAGAATGCCTGGCCCCTGCTGTAGAATACCTGGCCCCTGCTATAAAATTTTCACACTACAGGGGCTGTATATAACTCTCTCAGTCCTATATTTTTTTTTGAATGATCTCTATATTATGGTTTGAGAGTCACTGCACAACACTGTCAGAAGTAAATGGACTGAGATGAAAGAGAAGTCTCATGTTCCAATATCTTCAGCCCATGCCATATGATCAGGCCTCTGGACATAGCCAGCTCTTTATTGACATAACAATAGTACCAAGACAAGAATAAAAAAAAACAAAGTGTAATAAAATCTGTTCCAATCGATGGACTCCAATTTGAAAGAAATGTTTACTTATTATGGCTATGAAAAGAGCCAACAACTCGAGTTACACCCGTGGCTAATGAAGTTACAGGATGTAGATGTTTTCATGACAAAAGAAGTTTTTATTTTTTTTTTTACTGTAATTGCTCTCTCTCTCTCTCTCTCTCTCTCTCTCTCTCTATCTCTCTCTCTCTCTCTCTCTCTCTCTCTCTCTCTCTCTCTCTCTCTCTCTCTCTTACACTCTCTTTCTATCTGTATTTAGTTAGATATGCACACATACAGTCAGACCATAGACAGACACAAAGACCAGATAGATAGATAGATAAATAGATAGATAGATAAATAGATAGATAGATAGATAGATAGATAGATAGACAGAGTGATAGATAGATAGATAGATAGATAGATAGATAGATAGATAGATAGATAGATAGATAGATAGATAGATAGATAGATAGATAGATAGATAGATAGATAGATAGATAGATAGATAGATAGATAGATAGATAGATAGATAGATAGATAGATAGATAGATAGATAGATAGATAGATAGATAGATTTAACAAATAATCTCGAATACATTTTCTAGGTGTTATTTTCTCAAATAAATATATATATATATAAAATCCTCTTGCTAATTTACTTAGACGTGTATAGAAGTGTAGAGACGTAGAGAAGTGTAGAGACGTAGAGACGTGTAGAGACGTAGATATGTGTAGAGACGTGTAGAAACGTAGAGAGTGTAGAGACGTAGAGACGTAGAAACGTGTAGAGACGTAGAGATGTGTAGAGACTGCAGAGACGTAGAGACGCAGAGACGTGTGCATTAACAACAATGCGCAGACAACTCAAACAACGCCTTAGACTGACCATCTATAACAACCATTAGCAGGGCGCTCATCTCTAGGACGTAACTTTTGCTGAGCTCTCCAATACGTCTCCATGTGACCCCCCCTCCCCCCCACTCTCACATTTCGTTAACGCCCTTCATCTGATGTCCATTCCATCACATGCATCTATACTTGCCACCCCCTCCCCAATTTTTCCCTGTAGACTAAATTTGTCAAACCTGAGTTGACATTTAGAGTATCTGTGTTTTTTTTTCTATAATGGATATGACGCTACGAACATATGATGCTCATGTATAATGCATCGCGGCTGAATGCCAAGTCGTGATGTATGTACTCTACATTTTCAGGACATATTGCAGCTTTCTTGCTCTTCTTTGTGACAAACTTTGCATGCCCTCGAACGCTTTCATATACACACACACACAATCAGGTCTCACCTACCAGGTCACCAACTGGCTAATGTCGTTGTGAATGGATGGATGGATGGATAGATGGATAGATGGATGGATAAATGGATAGATGGATAAGTGGATATATGGATAGATGGATGAATGGATAGGTGGATGGATGTATGGATGGATAACCGGATGGATAGATAGATAGATAGATAGATAGATAGATAGATAGATAGATAGATAGATAGATAGATAGATAGATAGATAGATAGATAGATAGATAGATAGATAGATAGATAGATAGATAGATAGATAGATAGATAGATAGATAGATAGATAGATGGAAGGATGGATAGATGGAAGGATGGATAGATGGATAGATGATAGTGGATAGATGGATGGATGGATGAATATGTAGATGGATGGATGGATGGACGGATAGATAGATGGATGGATGGATGGATGGATGGATGGATAGATGGATAGATGGATAGATGGATGGATAGATTGATGGATAGATGGATGGATAGATAGATGGATAGATGGATAAGTGGATATATGGATGGATAGATGGATAGATGGATGGATGCATGGATGGAGTGTTGACATAAAAATAGACAAAAAAATAACAGTCAACGTCATGACCTAAAAGACTAGTCCCGTTCTCCACTCTGAAACGCGTGGCGGGCCGAATAAAACATTCCAGCGGGCCAGATTTAGCCCACGGGCCGTAATTTACCCATGGTTGGACTAGGACAGTCGTCCTCAGCCCAAGCGGTACGAACCTTTTGAAACGACTACAGTTATTGTTTTAGGCCCCACATTACACACACGTTCCAGGCCCACCCCTTCCATTCAATGATGCCGAGGCCGCCTCTGCCCAAACCCTGAGTAAATAGCCTTGAACATACTTAAGAAAGATGTCAATTTTCTTCTTTTGAAACTCAATTGAGGTCGTTAAAGTTATTTAATAACATTTCTTCCAGCATCACAAATAGCACTAAGTAGGGAGATAATGATATATAGATTTCATTTTTCTTTTTGATACTTAATCGGGTTGGTTATAATTGTCTCATTTAACATTTGTCTATTCATCTAGCCGGACTTTTGGTTTTGGTCGTAACTCAAGTCTACACACACAATGTCATGCACATATGAATTACATATCTACACACAAATACACACACACAACACACTAAGTCATGAGCATATAAATTACATATCTACACACACACACACACATACAACACACTATGTCCTGCAGATATAAATTACATAGCTACATACAGATACACGCGATCTTCTTCATTCATTACAATATGAATATTTTTTTTATTCCAGCTTTGTTTGGTCTGACCAAATGTAGTTTTGTTTTAAAAGCCTTAATCATCTCTCTTTCAGAACTCTGTCTAGATTCATTTGACATTAAATCATTGACCATAGAACGCGTGATATTTTGGAAAAGGGCAATCTGAATTTTTTTAATCATTAAATATTGATATACTGTTATACATATTTATCCTTTACTCAGTGGCGTAGCGAGGGGGGTGCCGGGGGGGCATGGCCCCGAGCGGCGTATCCAAAGGGGCAGCGGTAATCATCACCATGATATTTAAATTTAAAAAAAAAATGTAACATCTGCCATCTGTAATGCTAGTTGCGAGAGAAGCTTCTCTAAGCTCAAATTAATCAAAATTTATCTCAGATCAACTATGTCCACGTTAAGGCTAAAAAATGTATCTATTCTGGCAATTGAACATGACATACGTATTGATATTGACAATAGTATAAAAGAGTTTTGATATTTAAAAAATACGAAAAGTAAAATGCTGCTTTTTTTATGTTGTCTATTTTTTTTTTTATAAGAATAACTAAATAGAGGGGCGGGCAAATTTCTGGTCGGCCCGCGGCGACGAAAGCCCACGCTACGCCACTTCATTTACTATTGTATCTCTGTTTTCTTCTTCTTTATCCCTTAACCCGTGGATGGGTCGTTGGGGCACCGTTGTTGACTGAAAACCAGTTCCCGCCATTTTTTCCGGTCCTGAGCTGCCTTTTGGGAGTCGACGAACGACAGGCCGGTCCATTCTTTGATGTTGTCTTCTCATCTCTTCTTTTGTCTTCCTCTTTTCCTTCTTCCCTTGGTTGTACCTTGCATGATTGTCTTTGCAAGACCTTCACATCTCGCAACGTGTCCGTACCATCGCAGTTTCCTCTTCTTGACTATAGTGAGAAGGTCTTCGTGAGGGCCGATGTCAGCCGCTATTTTATTGCGCACCTCTTCATTCGTTATGTGTTCCGTGTATGAGATGTTCAATAGCTTGCGGAAACATCTCATCTCCAGCGCACTTATTCTTCTTTGGAGGTCTGCATTAAGCGTCCAAGTCTCACACCCATACAAAAAGACCGATGTCACCAGAGAGCGCATTAGTCGAGTTTTGGATCTCAGCGATAGTTTGTTGCCTTGCCAAATGTGTTTAAGTTTGCTCAGAGCTGCTGTTGTCTGTGCCAAACTGGCAAGAATTTCTGGCTTTGATCCTTCGTCGGATATTATGCCCCCAAGGTATTTAAAGGAGGAGACAACTTCCAAGTTTTTGCCCATTTATCCGAGTGTCGTTTTTGAAGGCTCTATACCGTACGCCTCTAATGTTTTATATAGTTTTGCAGTGAGTTCTTGCAGTTCGTCCTCGCTGCCAGCTATGCCGTCTATGTCGTCGGCGAAGCGCAAGTTGGTTATGGTTCTCCCTCCGATACTGACAGTTCCGGTGTGGTCTTCTAGCACATCCTTTCAAGGAAGAGGTTGAATAGAATGGGGGAAAGTAGACATCCTTGTCTGACACCAACAGTAGTTTTAAACCAATCTCCCAGTTTACTATTGAAGAGTACCGCGCTAGTTGCTTTGTCGTACAACTTTTTGATAACTTCAATACGGTTTGCATTAATGTTGAATTTGTGCATGGTTGCCCACAGTGCTGCATGCCACACTCTGTCGAACGCTTTTTTTAAAGTCGATGAAAACGTGATACAGACCGCTTTGATGTTGCAGATATTTTTCACATAGTATTCGCAGGTTAAAGATTTGTTCCGTTGTGCTTATTCCTGCTCTGAAGCCAGCTTGCTCTTCTGAGATGATTAGCTCTGCCTGTGGTTTCAGTCTACTTAATATAATCATGAGCATCTCTGTTTTATCCGTTCGAAATATCAAAACATCTTTAATTTTTTTAAAGTAAAATGTCAACATTTATCATTAAAATAATGTTGTTTTGTTTATTTATTCTTTTAAACTACGAGTACTTCTGTTAGCAAATACAATATATATTTAGGATTATTACCCAGATAAAAATGGCCATTATTGTATAGAGCAGGGGTCGGCAACCTGCGGCTCGCGAGCCGCATGCGGCTCTTTCGATGTCAAGTTGCGGCTCTTTTGATGTCAAATTGCGGCCTAATCAAATACCATAATATTGAAACAAAAATATCAGTGACACTTTCAAAACTGAAAAAAAAAATGAAAATTTTAACTTTTGGCTCTTCCGGCTCAAAAGGTTGCCGACCCCTGGTATTGAGTATAGAGAGTACGTTGATGTAGTTTGGAAGTGGCATGGGACATAACTGCGTATATTCATTTAATTGGTAACATTCGGCGCGGTAGCTGGCCTTGTTTGACTGACACTCGAACCCACACCCATTCTCGAGATGTCTGTTGTTGCTGGTATTTTAACTGATGCCTCAAGGACTGTGCCGCTGTTCTGTCCGACTAGCTCACTAAATCCACTAGTTTCGTTTAAGTAGTAATAGAATTTCGCGTAGAGCCAGTGGATCCCAAAATATTGGCTGTCAGCAGCATGCAGCACGGACCCAACTGTGTGATGCTCAGCTCCGTAGCGTAAAAATTCTACAGCAGGGGCCAAGCATTCTACAGCATGGGCCAGGCCAATAGCAGGGGGCAGGAAATAAATGTTAATAAGTAGAGCAAACAAGCAGAGGGGGCCAGACAAAACTCAGAGGGGGGGCGGCCCCCTGACCCCCCCCCCCGCACGCTATGGGCCTGGTGATGCTACAAGTAAATTTAGTTAATGAAAACAATTGGGGGGGGGGGCAATTTGTCCATTTTCAAGTAGACATAATGGCCAGCCCGACACTAACTACCCCCCGACACACACACACATACCCCATCATACTCCAAAATTAGATGACAGAAAATCACAAACTAGCGGATAAATAATAATTTATTTCCCTTTAGAATTACAGTATTTACATTTTAGAATTACAGTATTTACATTTTAGAATTACAGTATTTACATTTTAGAATTACAGTATTTACATAAGACATTAACATATGTAAACAATGGTGATAACACAAAGAATGCTTAGTTCAATCGTCTACAGACTTGTGTTAATAGTTTGAGAGATCCACAGTTTAGTATCATAGAGTATCTGGCAGCTACAACAATAAAACATCCATGCACAGACCTTATGTTAACTGGTAACTATATGCAAACTTTCGGATTGAATATGTATTCTGAAATGTGACATGTGTGACCTGGCGCTGAGCCTCTCTTTTGTGGGTCGGGTGGGGGGGGTGGAGTGGAGGGGGGCGAAATAAGCAAAGTTATATTTACGGGTCCAAATGGAAAATGCTTTCATGTTCACCGTTGGTTTATCTTGGGCCTCAGAAATGATTGAATGAAGTGTAAATTCTGAGATGTGCTTAGTGACATGTGTGTCCTGACATGTGTATTCTGATAAGTACATTCTGACATATGTATTCAGATAAGTACAGTCTGATGTATGTATTCTGATAAGTTGACGTAGACATGTTTTGTGTTTGTTTGACTTTTCACGTGGTGAGTGTGATCGTGGAGAAGGAATGGGTGATAGGTCAGAGTTAGAAAGATAGTGATTGGTTGTTGTGGATCAGACGACAAGGTAGACTATGATGACTTAGGTGGTAGTGGAGATCGTCGAGTGGCAGGAGAGATTGAGTAGCCTACTTTGTTTTCGATAACGCTATATTGTTTTATTTTATTATTATTTGTATCGTTGGAAATATACTATAAAAGTTGACCATGATTCAGTCGTTGGCTGGTTTGTAAGTCAATGGTAGAAATCAGTAATCATAACAAAATAAGGTTATGACATAAGTACATTCTGGCATGTGTGAGTGAAATATGGACAGGACATATAATTAAGGAAATGAAGTTTATTTCATATCAAAATAACAATGGTCCCTTTGAGTAAAACTTTGTGGAGCATTGAAATGTTTGCCAATTCATAACAACATTGAAAGACAATATTTTAAATGACAATATAAACAATATTTATTATATATACATGTTAACAGTATAACAATTAGAACATAAAACATGTATTACAGAAGCCAAACATGGTATGGTGGAATTATATCTAAATGTACATTGCAATGTACACTGAACAGGGCAAAAGTATATATTACATTTGATTAATCAAGTAAGTTAATTTTAAAACATATATATAAGGCAAGTCCGTCAAAATGCATTTGTCAGGTGGATTTATCACCAATATTTACATTTCACTCTTGTGAACAGAGACAAACTAGACGATTGCTTTGGATCAAACTAAGATCGCCAATGATCAAATTAGACCATTATCTCAGATCAAATCAAACTAAGATCGCCAAGAGTCAAACTAGACCATTATCTCAGATCAAAGTAAGATCGCCAAGGGTCAAACTAGACCATTATCTCAGGTAAAAAAAAGATGATTGCCAATGGTCAAACTAAACGATTGCTTTCAGACAACATGGGCGTCCTTAAGTCCGATTAAATCCGATGCTAAAAGAAACCCAAAACGGTACTTTCTGGCTAAGGATGCCAGACACCTCTGTAAGTCATGGCCAGACACCTCTGAAAATCATGGCCAGACACCTCTGTAAGTCATGGCCAGAACCTCTGTAATTCATGGCCAGACATCTCTGTATGTCATGGCCAGACACCTCTGTGAGTCATGGTCAGACACCTCTGTAAATCATGGTCAGACACCTCTGTAATTCATGGCCAGACACCTCTGTGAGTCATGGTCAGACACCTCTGTAAATCATGGCCAGACACCTCTGTAAGTCATGGCCAGACACCTCTCTAAGTCATGGCCAGACACCTCTGTAAGTCATGGACAAACTACGTCATTTTATTTTAAATACATTTAATTAAATTTAGTTCATATAAACACTCCCCCCTCATCTGATCTACTTCAGCCCTTCTGTCAAATTTATGGACCCAATGCGGCCATTCAAAAAGCTCGCCCAACACTGGCCTGGATAAATACCATTTTCATCTGCTTGAGGGTGGATGCCAAAGGATCCCTTGCATGACTCGCCTGCAGGTTTGTTGGTTTGTTTTTATTAAAGTATCTGAACGGATGAGACAGGAGACATTTATCTCTTTGATCCTACAGACCATTAATGTGCGATGGAGTGACCATGGGGGGGGGGGGGGGACATAGGTAGGTGAATGTGACCTTTAACATGAAAATCAGGCTGCATCATGAAAATTCCGCTGCTAACGATATAAAGAAATAGAGTTACAACTATGCATGCTTACAAAGAGGCATACATAGATGTTCTCAATCCTTTAATTTTCAATTTAAATTTTGTTGCGGCCCATCTGAAATTTGTCCGCAACCCTACAGTGGGTCACATCCCACAGATTGGGAAATCTTTGGTTTTCAACATTTCTCATCAGTTTCATAACAAAACTTTCAGGTTCAATGAAGATTTAGCTTTTTTGTTTTTCCTTAGTGGTGAGTACGGTCTTTAACTGGCTATTTATTGTCCTTAATCCATGGCCGAAATACAAAATAGTTTTAGAGATTGTCACATTTTCAGGCCAAACTAATATCTGCTGGTTCTTTTATGTCGAGCTGAATAATTTTGTCTGTCTGTTTATGTTCAGGGTCTTGTCCGGCCAGTATTCTCATGCCCTTCAAAATATCATCTTCAGTTCTCCCCTCTTTCTTCTCACGAACGTTGGGCAGAGCGAAGTAAAGTTTCTCCCAGAACCAAGGGTCGTCGTATTTTAGGTACGTTTTGGATTTGAGTTGAACCTAAATAAATAAACAAAATAAAAATGCAATACATTACAAATTGCAGGGGATTTTGGAAACATTTAAGCACGCGATGACGTGACCCATTAAGAAACCTGTTTCGTTTTTTTTTTATTTATTTTATAGAAGAGAATTAAAGAAAGAGAATGTAAGCTAAAATCTAATACATAATCGACTAGCCTGGCGTACGTTCGCGTGCGTACGTGTGTATAGGCTAAAAATAGAGTGGGGAACTACAAAATTTTAGTCTCATTCAAGGGGAGTCAACTCATGCTTGGCTAAAAATAGTCTTGGGAATTCCAAGTAGTGCGCAAATTAGGTAAAGTTGTAAAGATGGTCAAAGGGATACAACTCAATTATAAGGAGTCACTCGCCGGTCCGGGTACCGGGCCTTTGATCTAGTAGATCTCTATAATTGGCCTGCGTCTTGGCTTCTGATTAGAAAGTATGTGCCAGGAATGCCCAAAAAAACAATGATGTGGCCCAAAAAAGTCTTATCGCTGGGATAACTAGGATGTATGCCTGGACCCACCATCTCCTAAGGGGGCCCCTGGTCGGGACTTTTTTTTTATTTAGCCGCTACCTAAAATGTCTAGCCATAAATTAACATGATGGAAAAGGGTCAGAAAGGAATTCTTTTATCTAAGATTTTTAGGGGCCCATGTATTTCTGGCATTTTTTGAATAGGGCCCCAAGATAAATCTTTTACACAGAGCCCCACCTCCATCCCCGACCCACGTAAGAAAGGCCCTGGAGACGACAATCGGTAAAAAAGTAGTTGATTTACACCCAAAGCTTTTCTGGATAAGTAGGTTTGTTTATTTTAAATACTGGTTACCAACCAGGCAGTGGCAATCCAAACTGTGTGAGCATTGTCTTAATGTCTTCCACCTCTGATTTTTTTTTTTTTTGTTAAAATATTTAGTTAGTCGACATGTTGTATTGGTCAATATATCAGATTAAGCATATTCATATACTCAAAATGTTGAATAGTTAGTCAATATTGTGTATTTGTCAATATTGTGTATTTGTCAATATCGTGCATTTGTCAATATCGTGCATTTGTCACTATTGTGCATTTGTCACTATTATGCATTTGTCAATATTTTGTATTTGTCGAGATTGTGCATTTGTCAATATCGAGCATTTGTGAATATCGTGCATTTGTCAATATGGTGTATTTGTCAATATCGTGCATTTGTCAATATCGTGCATTTGTCCATATTGTGCCTTTTTCAATATCGTGCATTTGTCAGTATCGTGCATTGGTCAATATCGTGCATTTGTCCAGATTGTGTATTTGTCCAGATTGTGTATTTGTCCAGATTGTGTATTTATCCATATTGTGTATTTGTCCATATTGTGTATTTGTCCAGATTATGTATTTGCCCATAGTTTGTATTTATCCATATTGTGTATTTGGCCGTATGGTGTATTATTCCATATTGTGTATTTGTCCTATGGTGTTTTTGTTCATATTGTGTATTTGTCAATATTGTGTATTTGACAACCATGTTGTGTCATTCAAAATGCAGTCTATGTGGATATGTTGTTCACGATACAATGTATATGTATTAATTGTATATTTTGTTCACAATGTTATGTATGTGTTTATGTGGTCAAACACTCACCTTGAGATCAGGATCCAACATATCATCAGGGATGTCGTCCAGTAACACAATGACCAGTCTGTGAGAGCCTTCCTTCAGTATGTGGTGGTGGGCAGTCTGAAAATCACAAATGAAAGCTTGTTATAAAAACTCAAACGACGAACTATTCCTTACCAGAGATGAGCGGACAGCGGACGCGTCCGCTTGCGGACGCAGATTCGCAGACTTTTCCGAATCCGCGGACTGACAGCGGACGCTTCGTATGGTTAAGTTGCGGACTCGCGGACTGACGCGGATCTTCTTTAGCGTTACCATAAAAAAAATTTCAAGTCATTTAAACAACTAAATTTCAGCAATGCGGACGCGCGGACTGACTGTGGACCAATGTTGTAAGATTCTGCGGACGCGGATCATTGATAGAAATCCGCGGACGGACGCGGACGCTAAATTTCAAAATCCGCACACCTCTGTTCCTTTCCATCTTAAGCACCATTCCTCATACCACTCAGCATTCCATCTCACAAACCGGCCTATGTATCACCTCGCATACCACCATAATACCATCCCACATATATTCTCACATACCACCCAACATACCGTTCTACAAACCATCTGTTATGTAACTTATGTTATAACTAGCTGTACCCTGCCAAACCTTTACATAGAGTTATATCCCTTTAGGCTTGATCGGTAGGCAAGGTTATTTTTTTGGTTTTGGGCAGATCCGATTTTTTCATGATTGTATTTTAAACTGGAATACTGTTGTGCTAAGTCTTTACTTTCGATTTAACGCAGAGCCCAAATCGCTTTTATATTATTGGATGTTAGCATAGTGACAGGCGTGCCAAATATGTTACATTACGATTCATTTTTAATTTTGCTATAACACTGATATGATGAAATAACAAACTCTGTGCAGCTTACAGCATAAAACACTTTAAGAAAATTTTATTATCTTAGGACTAGGGAACTTCTAAAACTAACAACAAGTCTACTATATCTAACTACTACTGTTGTCGACAGCGCACTAGCTGTCTAACAGTTCTACTCTCTTATAGCGGGGACGGATGGTCGTGTGGTAAAACGCTCGACCTTCGACCTGAAGGTACCTGGTTCGATCTCCGGTGAGGACCTAGGACATTTTTCAGGTCTTGGCTTAAGTCCCCGCTATGTCTCCCATGGTGCCTGCATGGCGATTACACTCCCGGCTGTGGTGGGGATGAAAATAGGGCACTACAAAACCTAAAAAAATTGTCCCATTTAGGTGTGCGATTTTTTTTTTCGTTGAGGGGACGGATGGTCGTGCGGTAAAGTGCTCGACTGTCGACCTGAAGGTTCGATCTCCGGTGAGGACCAAGGAAATTTTTCAGATCGAGATCACGCTAGTTGTGAATGTTAGGGGGCAACCTAAGATAACCTTACAAAATATTTCGTGTGTCAACCTAGCGGTGAACTTATTGTTGCATAGCCTGATCTGGTCGGTCGTTGTGTGGAAAGGTCCGTCAGGATGAGGCATTTTACATAGGAGGGGGTGAAAGTGGGGGAGCAGAATGGGTGGGGGGTGGTGTATATTCTACACGCTACAACATCCTACATCCCACCCAACTTGCCATCCTGCATACCATCCCACAAACCATTCTGCATACCATAATAAATCTACATATCGTTCTACAAACCATCCCACATGCCATCAGACATACCATTCCACATAGCCCCTCAAATACTACACAACATACCATCCTACATAACACCAAACATAGAATTCCACATACCATCATGCATACCACCAAACATATAACTCCACAAACCATCCTACATATAATTCCATATATTATCCTAACATGGCTGTGTTTTTTTTACAGAGACCTCACTCACCTGAAACGAACGACACGTGACAAGTGACCTCACTCACCTGAAACTAACAACACGTGACAAGTGACCTCACTCACCTGAAACTGACGACACGTGACAAGTGGCCTCATTCATCTGAAACTAACGACACGTGACAAGTGACCTCACTCACATGAAACTAACGACACATGACAAGTAACCTCACTCATCTGAAACTAACGACACGTGACAAGTGACCTCACTCACCTGAAACTAACGACACGTGACAAGTGACCTCACTCACCTGAAACTAACGACACGTGACAAGTAACCTCACTCATCTGAAACTAACGACACGTGACAAGTGACCTCACTCACCTGAAACTAACGACACGTGACAAGTAACCTCACTCATCTGAAACTAACGACACGTGACTAGTGACCTCACTCACCTGAAACTCAAAGCGACACCACTCACTCTCCAGAAAGTTGCGCGACAATAACAGGATGGTCCTGCTGCTCTGCTCAATGCCCCTGAAGATCGTGTCCACGATATTCTGACCCACAGGGAAATCCCGATAATGAACACAAATTCGGTATCTATGAAATTTAAAGAACATAATTAGCTTCAGACTGAATGTCTTTCATGTGTATAAATATACACCAGATTCGATGTTTCAGGATTTGTTTTCCACCTCCCCCCGCAAAAAAAGTAGGTCAAAAGGATAACAAAATGACATTGAATCATTGTTATGAGTGCAGCTAATACGTTTGCCCCCATGGGCGTTATGAAATAATTTAATGATAAACGGGTTGGGGGTGGGAGGGGGTCGATGGATTAAATACTGAGTAAATGACATAAAAATGTACTTTTTAAAAAAAATACAACTTAAACTGACAAAGAAACTAAACGTCACACTGACCTCTTCTCATCGAGTGCGGGGACCAGAACTGTACTGACAAACTCGCTGTCCTTGCTGCTGTAGGAGATGAAAGCGTCGAAGTACTTAGTGCCAGCGTCTTCCTTGTCAATCACAGCCTGGAGTAGACAGAGAGAGAGAGACTACACTGACTGTAAACTATCACGTCCACCATACAGAGCCGATATTGGGGGGAGGGGGTGGCTAGCAGAGAAAAGGTAAACCCAGGGAGACCTGGGCAAAGCACATGCCCGTGCCCGTTGTTGACATCAGATTTAATAGGAGCCAATAATGGAAAAGGGGGGGGGGGGCTATTTGAAGTAAGGGTAGGTGGGGATAGGCGGTCGGATAGTTTACCTATCATTATGAACATCTCTGGCAACCTATATATTCACCAAGATAGCTTCTTATAAATAGCTTACTTTTAAGTGGTTTAAACAAAGTATAAATTTAAGAATTGTAGACTGTATTATAACTCAGCTATGAGTAGGAGACTATACTTTATTTTGTTGTGTATTGTTTATGGTTGACTGGCGTGCTTGAATGGGATTGCCAGGGTTGGGACGACAAAAGGTTGGAATATCCAGGATGCGTACGGACTGAGTGTTGGGTGACGGGTGAGACCAGGAGAGCAGGACGGTGTTGGGTGAAAGGTCGTTGTGGGTGAAAGTGGGCGGAGGAATTTGACCCCGTGAAAAGACAGGAGGTTGTTAATTGGCATGAGACTGATGTGTTTGTTAGTTCATGAGTGTTAGAGCAGGGACGTTGGTGACTTTTATCATATGTCAATAATTTATCATTATTATTCGATCGTTGTGTTGCGGCTTGAATAGATTAAACTTATACTATTATGTTTTCATGAATAACTTGTTGATGTGTTCATATTATTGATTGTGGTGTATAAGAAGTTACGACTTTGTGAAAAATGTACGCCCCATAGAAACCCTGCACATGACAAGTGTTAATATATACACTGACCTTCTTGTCATACACTCGAATTCCTACATTGACGTAAACCCAAGCTTGGACTTCGCGGCCTTTGAAAATGATCACCAGGACGATGATGGTCAGCAGCAACAAGATGAAGACGGCAACGATCAAAGAGATGAGCAGCGTCAGAGACTCGGCCGCCTGTTTAATGTAGCCAGTGGTCACGTTGTCAGCGCGCGGCACGCACACGTCTAGATACGGGAATGTCATCAGCTCGTAGCAGTGCCCACCGGGAATTTCCGCCAGCACTTCGGAAACTTCCGCGGCGGTCGTGGCGAATTCCCGATTTTCATCTCGGCTTCTAGTCACGTAGCAACACATCCGTTCCCTGTCCTGAATGTTATCGTTGAGGGCGTGAAAAACTCTAAGTACGTCCGTGCTCGCGTTGCACTGGCACTGCCAAGGGTTGCCGGCGAGGGTTACAGACTTGAGAGACGAGACTCCGTACACCGCCTCCAGCATGATGAGTCGGTTGTTGTGGAGGGCGATGTGCTCGGCCGACTTCAATCCGGAAAAGGCGTCTCTGGGAATGAAGCTTATGCGGTTGTCGTTCAGATACAGTTCTATCAGTTTCGACAGCGCCGCGAATAAAAACTCAGAGACGTCGCTGATGCGATTGTATTCAAGCCTTAAGACGAGAAGCGAAGTCAAATTGTCAAACAGCCCGTCTTCTAAATGGACGATGTCGCTGGCGTTCAAATAAATCACCTCTGCCCTTTCAAGAATCCCCAAAGCAGATCTCGTTAAATTATTCAAGATGTTACCGTCCAGATAGACACTAGTTGCCCGTGAAGGGATTCCGTCGGGAACAGACTGCAAGCTTTTCTTGTCGCAGTGTATGTGGAAGTAATACCTCTTAAATCCGGAACCAGCATGATAACAAGTGCAATATTCCGGGCACGTCAGCGCACAAGGACAGTCTGGAAGTGAGTCACAGCAAAGGCACGTTATGTCACAGATGGTCCCCTCATAGCGACATGCGAAGTGGCTCAGGGGGACGTCGACCATGGGCCGTACAGCGGGAGTCCCATAGATCGTAACACACTGCGAGGTCTCCAGTCCCATGAACTTGGGATAGTTATTGTTGAAAACGTTATTCACGTATCCGTCTTCCATTATCACTTTGATGTCGGCCAAGTTGCAGCTGCACAAGAATGTATTATACTTCATCTCAAATACCGGTTTCGGAGAATTGGCTTTGAAAACGTTAACTGAGTAACTGGGCATTGACAACGCCACCTTGTTCATGTATAAATTGACAAAAGTCAAATTATTCAGGTTCTTAAAAACTCGTGGAGAAGAACTCAGATCATTTCGTTCGCACCGAGAGTAATGGAGGTGATAGAAACCGGAAACTCAATTGGGACGAACGGTTTTCAATTTGTTCTTCGTCCAGGAATCAGACCAACAAACGTTTTCATATCGACGAAACGGTGAGATCGATTCAAAGTATGTTATTGAATTGTTATCCAACCTGACCATCATGAGATTTGGGTGAGCCCCAGGGAAGTCTCACGTCTGTGATCTCGTTGTGTGAAGGTTGAGGCTTAGAAGATTCGGACACCTGGTGACCATGTGAGGGACGACGAAGGTCAGCTGGTTGTCGTTCGCGTCAAAAAGCTCCAAGCTATCTAGCCCGTCCAGCTGCCCGTCGGCGATCTGCGATATATTGTTGAAACTGACGTTCAAGGTATGAAGGTACGGCGGTGTCATAGCCTGACGGAAGCTTGAGACGAGATTGTTCCCATAAGCAAGCTGATTGATAGAATGATTGATGAATCACCAGAAGACGTCTTGATCTATGATTCTGTGGCTTGATTGAAACTAAGATCGAGGTAGAAAAGCTGTTGTAGGCTTGAAAATCGTAAATTCCTCCTATTTCTAGATACTGCAGCTTATTGTTATTCCCAAATCAGAGCCTTGAGATTTGGATTTCCATAAACACGAATACCTGCAACGTGAGGTTATTAAAGGAAATGCTTATAAGCAAAGAGGCCAGGTTGGCCATAGAGCATCTTCTGCTAACTCAGAAATGTTGTTTTCGGCCAGTCGATCAACTGAGAGCCGGTAGCCTGCTCAAGTCGATGAGGGTCAAATTGTTTAGTCATATCAGCCTCGCCAGTCGGGTCGAGTTCAGCTCTGACCAGATCGAGTCGTTTATTGCAAAATTATTCAGAGACAGTTCTTCGAGGCTGCTCCAGCGGTTAAATCCGAGGAAATTGGGAGGGTTTCCTTTGCCACACAAACGTAGTTCTTCAATATGAGTGGCTGCCTCCAATCTTGTGCACAGCATGAGACTAACAATAAATCTAACATACAATGGACAAACTATTTTCATTATATGAGTTTTCGTGGGTAACAAAGCATATTTACCATAACAAACAAATATAGACTTAATATAATTCTACCTAAGTAAATAATGTTATTATTATAAAGGAAGTTTTGGCGGGAAAAAAAGACGTTAAATTTGTCAATGGTTTAAAACAGAGAGTGATTATTTAAATAGATCCGAGTTCTTAGTTTTACCGGTGTGACCCTCAAATGTTTAGGCTGAATAACCGAAAGCCTACTGTACTTGTATCCATGGGCGTCGCTAGGAATTTTTCCAGGGGGGGGGGGCAAAAATTTTCCGGGGGGGGGCAAATAACTTTATGACATTTTTTTTAATGCCCCCCCCTCTTATATGACATTTTTTTCAAAATGTAGCGGGGGCAAATGCCCCCACTTGCCCCCCCCCCCCATGAATACGCCCATGCTTGTATCTAAACCACTGGTTCTCAAAGTGTGGGTGTCGACAAAATTTACTTTTGTAATTAACGGATTGAGAATCTACGGATTGAGAATCTACGTATGCATAGAACTAAACCTTTGAAAACGTGCAAAGTCAAAGAGGGAAAGCTAAATACGCTATTATACTTTCTTTTTTTTTTTTTGGAGCAGTTTTTCTTTGCAGATGGATCAAGAAAGCAAAACAGTTATTCATGATGGGTCGCGGAAACCACAACTGCTGCCACCAGTGGGTCGCGAGGCGTCAAAGTTTGCGAGCTACTGCTCTTAAAGCTATGATGTTTACAGATTTACGTGAATACCTGGAAATATCCACGGTCTTGAAGTTTGTGCCATCCGCGTGCAAGATGGTCAACTTGCCGAGATCCAGGTCGGCAGGAAAATGAAGCCCGGAAACGGCCGTGAGACCTTTCAGGTACAGCTTTCGCAGGCTGGGCGTGCCTCTGAGAATCTCCATGGGAACGGACGCGAAGCTGTTGTAGCTCAGGTCGACTTCTGTGAGGTCATGGTGGAGTAATGGCGTGGTTGAGTTGGTTGGTCTGTCCGTCACTTCCTGCAGCGCGTTGAAAGAAACGTTTACACGCCTCAGCGACGTCATGTGAGACAGAGATGGTAGCTTCTTCATGTTTGTCTCCACGATAGTCAAAACCTCCAAAGACGGGAGATGCTCGAACGCGTCTTCGCCCAGCTCGGGGAGAATGCTGCTGCCGATGGTGAGGTCCACCAGGTTTGAGAGTCCGCGGAAAGACGAGGCTGTAAGTGAAGTCACGTTGCACTGCCCGATGCCCAGAGACCTCAGCGAGGTGAAGCGTCCGAAGATGTCCGGAGACAGATAGCTGGATCTCGAGTAGCTGTTGCATATCAAGTTCAGGGCCTGAATTTCGGCGGGGATGGAACGCACCGTGGCGTCGTAGGCGGAGACGGAAGTGACGAAGCACACAAGTCTGTCGACGTACGTAACGTCATTCAGCAAAAAGCAGCTTTGTTGATAGTCGGAAGTTGTGACGTGGAGACAACATAAACAGAAAGTAAATATCGATACAAAGTCAGGGGCCATCTTTGGTTGAGTGAAATCCTGACTTAGTCTGTGAAAGAAAATAGAAATATTTATAAATGTATGTGTATCAAGGTAGAGAAAGCGAGAGAAAATAGAGTGGAGAGTGGGGAGAGAAGGGGGGAGGGAGTAGAGAGATTTTCTAAGAATAAGTTACATCAAAAAAGTTGTAATTCTTTAAAGTCATAGAACCATGGTGCAAAGTAAATAACTATGTTAAGAACGCTGTTGATAACGCTTTGTGCAGTGCTTCTCAATCTGAAATTCACTAAACACATGTGTTCGGTGAAGCCAAATCAACTTTTTTTTTCGCTGGCAAATCAAATACTGAATTATAACTAGTCTTAAAGGAACAAGGGAGGCTAGCCAACCAAACTCCCGTGAGTGTTTCAGGTTCAGTAAAGGAGTTATCTTTACGAACCTGTTTCGCAGCTCTTGATTTCAGTTAGGTTTGTATTGCTCCGTGGAACAACAAATAAAAAGGTCAAAGTTTAGTGATCTACGTCACTCTGGCTTTTAATTTTTTATTTTTGGTTCTTTGATTGTTGAATTTGTAAAAAAAAAAAAGAAACAACGTTCCAAAAATCGTACTGCAGAAACTCTGCAACGTGGGTCAAAAAAAAAAATTATATGGAGCTAAGTTTGGCTTTGTTGTCAGTTTGTCCATTAATGATTTGAAATAGATGAAACGAGTGAGCAGGTCGTCTGCGGCTGAGTGCTTCAAAGATAGGGGTAAGTAAGGAAATGGGCAAACACAGGAAATAAATCCAGGCCGACAAATTTCAACACGAGTACAGTGAATGTTGTTTGTTTTATCTACATCTGTAACAACAACAAGGCTATCTTCATGTTATGGTTGGAGGGAGGGGAAGCACTTGACTGAATGGAAAAATTCCATCTGAGCGCTTTACACACTGTCAAGCTATAAAATGTTATTTCCATTGAGTTAGTTTAGCCTAAGTATCTTTTACATAGTATCCATAACGGTAAAATAATGATTCGACACCCCCCCCCCTTTTTTTTTCTCCTCAACGTAACGATATGTTATAAAAGTCGGCTAACACACACTCCTTTCTGATTATTTAACAGAGCCTACTCCACGCATTTAGGTTCAAGAAGAAAATGTACCAAATGTGTATACTTCATATTGTTTATTTTCATTGTATAACAGACATCAACTAAGTCCTCCCCCCCTCCCCCCTGTAGAACGGATTCATATCAGTCCCCCTACAATCTCACATTTGTTATATAGTGTAGAATTGTAAACACTTGTCTTCACATGGTCTTACTGGGTAAAAATAGAATGTATGTGTCTATGTATAATTATATTGGAATGGTGTGTCATGTGTGTTTGTGGTGTATGACTGTAGTGTAGTGTGTGTGTGTGGTGTGGTGGTTTGAGTGTGTGGTGTATGTGTGTGTGTGCTGTGGTGGTTTGAGTGTGAGGTGTATGAGTGTATATGTGTGTGTGTGTGTGTTTTATGTTGCACTTTTATCTATTGTAAACAACAACGGGTGCAGGGCTGTAAAACTAACCTTCTGAACGTGACACAGGGCAGTATCAGTATACTACTTCATGACACCGGTTTAATAGTTTTATAGCACACACACACACACACACATTATTCACAATACACAGCTGAACTTAACAACCAGATCCGTTCGCATGAAGAGGCACCCTAAGCAATTCCTGAAGGTCCCCAACGTCCTATTGGGCCCAACCCCAGCATAAATTCTTTAAATTCTTATTAAATCTGATTCCACAGGATTAGGTAATTATGCCTGGGATCCTACAATATCTGTAAATCTCTTCCAAATGCCCCCCACATAGCTCCACATTAAGATATAAAAAAACATAATTAAAGTTTCTATTAGATTATCTAATTCCAACATTTTTTGAAACACTTTCCATTGATTTCACTCAGCAGATACACCATTTGAAAACAAAACAATTAAAATGATTTCTTTAGTACAACAGGTCATTGAAATAAA
>JAGDYQ010000167.1:1238591-1265830 GCA_021962125.1 Bulinus truncatus
TAAACTTTATATTTAGAAAATATCCTTCCAGGTGACATAAAACTGTGTTGAAATTCTTCCAAACTAAACCATAAAAGAATAGAAATAAAAATCAACCATTTTAACCAATGCGCTAACTATTGACATTGTCTAATTGATTCTCTTACAAAAAAGATATCGCTAATTTGACATTCAGGTCATAACGTCATGATGCTATATCAGGGGAAAACTTTTAGGCGAGTCTTTACTATCGCAATGACGTCACTAAACGGTGAAAAAAAAAAAAGGTGAATGGTTATACAATGTGTGTATGGTTTTGCATAGCTATTTGTACTTCTTGGCAGTGACTATCCAAATATCCGAAAGACTACATCTTCAACAAACTTGGAATCCGGTAAAACAAGAGAGCGATGCTTCACTCACATAGCTGCCTTGAAATTGAAACGTATAACGGGGTCATTTGTTTTGGATGAGTTTCGATAACTTTTTATAGCCCAGTCTAGTCTACGTCACCAAGGTTAACCCATGTGACCAATGCCCCATTTGACCTTGTCCAACATGATGTCTGCCCCTGCATGACGCCGCAGTGAAAACATTTTGTGTGATTTCGCCCATGTTTATTTTTTCAAGCGTTTGTTTTCAACTTTTATTGCTGCGCTGCATTTATTTGTAAATAATAGGCTAAAGGTTAAACGTATACTGCAATTAACGTAATTGCGATCAAAATTTTTACGCAACACCTAAATGTAGCAATTTGACCAAAAATGCTGAAAAGTTCACCAAATCGATAAATAATCGAATTAACAAACAATTTGCTCACTTATTAAGTAGACTCTACACTCCCACCCTGCTCACAAAATAACACCTCACCACCAGGTACGTCGACAAAAGCCCCACCTAATATAAAATAAAGATATTTCTTTATATATAGCCCTCGACAAGTGAATCTCCTGCTCCTTGCTATAACCGAAATGAAACGAAAGAAAATCTGAATGTTGACATCAACGAAAGAAAGAACCACCGAAGATGAAAAATGAAAGCCGACCATAAAAATTTTAGTTTAAATGTTTGAAAATTGCCATGCGGTAACATTACAATGTCATTTTTACAAGATATCCTTTCTTGCATTAATATAACTGACAAGACCGATAAAAAAATAAAATTTTTTCTGTTGTTCACTTAAACATTGAACAAGAAGTTGATAGTAAGGAAGTAAATGGAATGAAAGAATATAAGAGTAACCTTTATGAAACACTGACGCAAAGGTGTCATCAAAAGAAGATTGGGGGCAATTTGTCTTTCAACCCGGCGACCGTGGTTGTCATTTCTGACGCGTGCTCTTAGTTGAAACAATGCAACCGGTGTCAACATGTTTGGGAGACATCTTTAAGTGGAGAGAGGCTAAAAATGACTTGGTGGGGAAAGGGGGGGGGATTGGGAAAAAAAAGCGTTAATAATAAGTGAAGACAACTTTCTGGCTATTAATTATTTTATGAAAGAAAAGTTACATTTGAGATATAAATCTCGTGTGTAATTTTTTGATGGGAAGTGGAGTGGGTAGGCAAACAAGGCTTACGTGTGGGCGATGTGAAGCAAAATACGACAGGAGTGGGGAAGAGGGTTGACATACGTCATTGGTTCAGAAACTAATGGCAATGAAAAAAGGTTAAAGCATAGTTGCTAAATAAAAAGAAAACAATTCGCATCATTGACGTGATTGATACATGCTTCGCAACTGGCGTCTCAATAACTAATTCAATTGCATATAATGCTAATGCGTTTTCTTACGTCATGTTATAATTAATGACTTGATATTATGTCAATGTTAAGGTTATGATATTATGACATAACAGTTTGAAATACAAACAATTGTATTATATTGTGATTAAAATGTATGTTAATTTTTGCGATTGTAAATTTTTAATCATGCGTTAATTGCGATCATTTTTTAAATCGCACAGCAGCTCTAATAAATAATAATATCATTACGCATGCACAATTTCAGTGTTGACGTACCAAACTGTTTGAGTTGTAATGACGTTTGTGACGGGTGAATTTCTGATTTAGAGATAAGGCTTTATTGTAAAAAAATTGTAAAGGAAATCAAAACATGAGGTGTTGGAAGGTGGAGGTGAGGTGATGTTGCTAAAACTGAAATATTTGTCACTGAATTTATTTTTCCTCACTTGCTGTACATTTAGCCAGTATAATTATGTAGCTGCAAATGTAAAGGAGTAAGTTTTTCTATTAATCTTTAATACAGTGTTTTTTTTGCTTATAAAAATAGGTGCGGTACTCAGATGGATTATTCAACTTTAACTACCAGTTCGCAGTTTCGCATTTATATTTCACTTTATTGCGCGTAATTTTTAAAATAATTCAATTTTAACAAATTCAATACCATAATAAATGAATAATAAACGTTAGAATACGAGAAAAGTAATATTTTTCCCACATTGAAAAAGATGCCATACCGCCGTGCCGTACGGTGTACCGGCACGGAAGCACTGCCTAAATAACTAATGTAACTCCTTACCTGCCTACGGGCCACCTGTATTATTTACTGCCTATATGTACCTCCAAATATTTTCTGAAGGTAAGGAGATAACACCTGAGGGGGCAAAAATAAACAAAAACATTACCGGAATAAATGAAAGGTCTGTTGTGGCTGCCAGTGTACAGTGTACATGTGTTGGACTCAGATTTTGTCAGTTGGTAAAGGTTTAACAAATGTACATATACACGATACACATCAAACATGTTAAAAATCCGATGCAGCCTCTTTTGTCAGTTGGTAAAGGGATAACATGGTGTACATATACACAATAACACATCAAACATGCTTGTACCTGATGTGTTCTTTGACAGTTTCTAAAAATTTAACATGGCATTTACAAATACACAATAAATAACAGTTAAAATCCGATGTGTTCTTTGCTCAGTTATGAAGTTTAACATGGTGTACATATACACAATAAACAATCAAACATGTTGCAACTGATGTACTTTGACAGCTTTTAAATTTTTAACATGGTGTACATATAAACAATAAACAAATTGTTGCAACTGATGTGTTCTTTGTCAGTTGGTAAGTTTTTAACATGTGTACATATACAATAATAACATGATCAAATATGTTATAACTGAGTAAATGTCAGTTGGCAAGTTTAACATGGTGTGTGCATATTATACACACAACACATCAAACATGTTGTAACTGATGTGTTTTTGACAAGTTTTTAAAGTTTTTAACAAATGTACATATACACAATAAATCAAACATGTTGGTACTCGATGTGTTCTTTGTCGCTGGTAAAGTTTTAACATGTACATATCACGAACAATCAAACATGTTGCAACTGATAACTTTTTGACAGTTTTTAAAGTTTTAAATATGTACATATACACAATAAACAACTGAAACATGTTGCACCTGATGTAATTTTTTGTCAGTTGGTGTGTTTAACATGGTGTACATATACACACAAACAATCAAACATGTTGCAACCGATGTGTGTTCTTTGTCAGTTGGTAAAGTTTTAACATGGTGTACATATATACACAATAAACAATCAAACATGTTGCAACTGATGTTCTTGCCTGTTGGTAGTTTTAACATGGTGTACATATAACAATAAACAATCAAACATGCTGCAACTGATGTGTTCTAAGTCAGCTGGTAGCTTAATGATGAAGAACATATCTCAATAAACAATCAAACATGTTGCAACTGATAAATGAGTTCAGTAAAAGATGAAGAAGTTGCCTTCAACTATTCAGTCTAATAACAAAAGAAAAACCAAAAGCTAGATTTAGAATACTCGTAGAGTAACGAAAAGATGACATGTGTGACATTATGTCAGAGTAACGAAACAGATGGCACGCATTTTGTTGTTATATGCCAGAATGGAATCATACAGATCGAACATAAAAAAAACTATTATGGCCAATTTTTAAAAATCATTCCAGACAGAAGACAATGAAAAAAACAAACAGACGGCGTCCAATTTGTATTCTATCCAATACTTCTACACTGGGCGCTGAAACTATCCAATACTTCTACACTGTATGCTGAAAAATCAAAAAAAAATAACTGTATGCTGAAACTATTCAATACTTCTACACTGTGTGCCGAAATTATCCATACTTTCTACACTGTATGCTGAAAATATCCAATACTAATACACATGCTGATACTATCCAATACTTGTATACTGTATGCTGAAACTATCCGACAATTCATACTGTATGCTGAATCCATCCAATACTTCTACACTGTTGCTGAAACTATCTAAGTATGCTTCTACACCGTATGCTGAAACTATCTAATACTTCTACATTTCTATGCTAAAACTATCAATACATCTACACTGTATGCTGAAACTGTCAATACTTCTACCACTGTATGCTGAAACTATCCAATACTACTACACTGTATGCTGAAACTATCCAATACTTTTTCACACTGTATGCTAAAACTATGCAATACTTCTTATATAATAACAATATAAAATCTACCACTGTATCGAAACAATCATCTTACACTGTATTGAAACTATCTATACACTGTATGCGTTAAAACTATCCAATGCTACACTGTATGCTGAAACTGTCCAGTACTTCGACACTGTATGCTGAAATTATCAAGGCACTACTTATCCTACATTGTATGCAAAAACTACTCTAACAACTTTTTAGCTGATCTATCTATTTAGTCTACTCTACCTATTGTCTTTCTACTGGGTTTACTAAGTCTATCTACTTTAGTCTACTATATGTACTTTTCAACTGATCTATTTATCCAACCGTCCTAGCCCATATTTTACCTTCTACCTAACTCTCTAATCATTTCTGTCACACCATATTGTATTTTCTATTTAGTTGTTAAATGTTTTTATATATATATATATATTCTATATCTCTATATATATATATATATATATATATATATATCTCTCCGGAAAGTATTTACCTTTAACATTACCTAATTTAAACAGATAATCCTTGACGGAAATCAAATGTACTTATGTACACATTTTATTTATCTGTATTTGACCTACATATGTTGACTTGAGGTCATGTTTTTTGTTAATTAATGAAAACAAATTCTATAATAAAGAAATAGATTCCCCGATAGTGAGAGTTTATTTGTATTTGATTTATGTGCATTATTAATAGATTGCTTCGTTGACATCTTGCAAATTTACGACACAGTACAATCAACATACTTGCAATTTACGACGCAGTACAATCACAATGCACCCGCAGTTACGACACAGTACAATCAACATACAAGCACAGTTACGAGACAATGCAATCAACATACTTGCACATGTATTAAGACACAGTACAATCCCCAAGGTCATTGAATATAAATTTGTTCACAATTATATCCACAGTCATCTTCAGTTTCATAAAATAAAACAAATTTAGCATTTCAATTGTTAAGTGTTTCAAATTCTCAAGTTAAAGCTGTTCAATCAACTATATTTAGTGAAAGCAATTCGAAGCTGCAAGTATTAACGAATATTTCGCTGAAAGTTTTGTCATTTAAATAAATGATGAATCATTCTAGTGATCGTTGATTCCTGCAAAAAATGATCTATTATTGAACTTAAATAATATAAAAAAAATAAGCATGTCAAAAATAACAAATATTAAATAATGTTACATTTATGAAACATCTGCCATAATATCACCCGTAAAGCATAATTATTAGTGTATCTGGTAGCTAAACATCTGATATAACATAATCTTATTGATAAACATCAAAAGTAATATTCTTTTCAAGTAAAATAACATATATTCAAAATTATCTTCCAATTTAATGCAAACCATTGCATTCTTTCGTAAGTAAAATATAAACTAGTACATTATTTATAAACCAATAAACTTTATCTGCCCTTTATGGAAGTCTAAAAATCTCATCTTAGTGCGCTAGTATAAGAGTAGTAGTGAAATGAACTTAGTGACGTAGTTGAAGGTAAAATTTGTGATGACACCATTCTAGAAACTAGAATACATGGTGATTGTCAGTACCTGATCTGTTTGACATTTTTATAGATCAAAGAAATTAAATTCAGAAAATGGTATGTTGACCTAATAACACGAAGTAACTTATCAAAAACATTGCTATCGTTCAACTATTCGTCCTATTTACGTACCATCATTTGATTATTTTATTTTAAAGGGAACTATTATAATGTTACTGCCCTATTTTAAATGTTACTGCACTATTTTTAAATATTTCTGCGCTATTTTAATGTTACTGCACTATTTTAATGTTACTGCACTATTTAATGTTTCCTTTTCACTATCTTAATGTTATTACACTATTTATTATTTTTACTGCACTATTTTAGTGTTACTGCACTATTTTCAATGTTACTGAACTACTTTAATGTTACTGAACTATTTTAATGTTACTGCACTATTTTAATGTTGCTGCGCTATTTTAATGATTCTGCACTATTTTAATGTTACTGCACTATTTTAATGTTACTGCACTATATTAATGTTACTGCACAATATTAATGGTACAGCGCTATTTTAATGTTACTGAACTATTTTAATGTTACTGCGCTATTTTAATGTTACTGCACTATTTTAATGTTACTGCGCTATTTTAATGTTACTGCACTATTTTAATGTTACTGCGCTATTTTAATGTTACTGCACTATTTTAATGTTACTGCACTATTTTAATGTTACTGCACTATATTAATGTTACTGCACAATATTAAATGTTACAGCGCTTTTTTTTAATGTTACTTGAACTATTTTAATGTTACTGCGCTATTTTAATGTTACCGCACTATTTTAATGTTACTGCACTATTTTTAATGTTACTGCACTATATTAATGTTACTGCACAATATTAATGTTACAGCGCTATTTTAATGTTACTGAACTATTTTAATGTTACTGCGCTATTTTAATGTTACTGCACTATTTTAATGTTACTGCACTATTTTAATGTTACTGCACTATATTAATGTTACTGCACAATATTAATGTTACTGCGCTATTTTAATGTTACTGCACTATTTTAATGTTACTGCACTATTTTAATGTTACTTAGAACTATTTTAATGTTACTGCAATTATTTTTATGTTACTGCACTATTTTAATGTTACTGAACTATTTTAATGTTACTGCACTATTTTAATGTTACTGAACTATTTAAATGTTACTGCACTATTTTAATGTTACTGCACTATTTTAATGTTACTGCACTATTTTAATGTTACTGAACTATAAAATGATGTGATACTAATTATAAATATGTGTGTTAATATGTGTGTGTGTGTTTGTATGTGAATAATGTATCACCTTCTCTCATATTTATATGTGAATACAATATACAAATCTCTAGTTGATAGTATATAGATACAACTATAGTATATCAGCATTACAAGTGGAAACAGTCTATAAATGTTGATCAAAAGAACTAACAAACTGAATAAAAAATAAATACATACAAATAAAATTAATTTCAAGTCCAGTTTTTTCATGGGACATCTTGTATTAAATGTCCAGTAGTCTATCAGGTTAGATTGTATTAGATGTCCAGTAGTCTATCAGGTTACATTGCATTAGATGTCCGGTAGTCTATCATGTTACATTGTATTAGATGTCCAGTAGTCTATCATGTTACATTGTATTAGATGTCCAGTAGTCTATCATGATACATTGTATTAGATGTCCAGTAGTCTCTCAGGTTAGATTGTATTAGATGTCCAGTAGTCTATCAGGTTACATTGTATTAGATGTCCAGTAGTCTATCAGGTTACATTGTATTAGATGTCCAGTAGTCTATCATGTTACATTGTATTACATGTCCAGTAGTCTATCATGTTACATTGTATTAGATGTCCAGTAGTCTATCATGTTACATTGTATTAGATGTCCAGTAGTCTATCAGGTTACATTGTATTACATGTCCAGTAGTCTATCAGGTTACATTGTATTAGATGTCCAGTAGTCTATCATGTTACATTGTATTAGATGTCCAGTAGTCTATCAGGTTACATTGTTTTAAATGTCCAGTAGTCTATCATGTTACATTGTATTAGATGTCCAGTAGTCTATCATGTTACATTGTATTAGATGTCCAGTAGTCTATCAGGTTACATTGTATTAAATGTCCAGTAGTCTATCATGTTACATTGTATTAGATGTCCAGTAGTCTATCATGTTACATTGTATTAGAAGTCCAGTAGTCTATCAGGTTACATTGTATTAAATGTCCAGTAGTCTATCAGGTTACATTGAATTAGATGTCCAGTAGTCTATCATGTTACATTGTATTAAATGTCCAGTAGTCTATCATGTTACATTGTATTAGATGTCCAGTAGTCTATCATGTTACATTGTATTAGATGTCCAGTAGTCTATCAGGTTACATTGTATTACATGTCCAGTAGTCTATCAGGTTACATTGTATTAGATGTCCAGTAGTCTATCATGTTACATTGTATTAGATGTCCAGTAGTCTATCATGTTACATTGTATTAGATGTCCAGTAGTCTATCATGTTACATTG
The DNA here is from genome assembly GCA_021962125.1 of Bulinus truncatus. NCBI lineage: Eukaryota > Metazoa > Mollusca > Gastropoda > Planorbidae > Bulinus > Bulinus truncatus. The sequence continues at coordinate 1,247,117 of JAGDYQ010000167.1, forward strand.
CATTAGATGTCCAGTAGTCTATCAGGTTACATTGTATTAAATGTCCAGTAGTCTATCAGGTTACATTGAATTAGATGTCCAGTAGTCTATCAGGTTACATTGAATTAGATGTCCAGTAGTCTATCATGTTACATTGTATTAAATGTCCAGTAGTCTATCAGGTTACATTGTATTAGATGTCCAGTAGTCTATCATGTTACATTGTATTAGATGTCCAGTAGTCTATCAGGCTACATTGTATTAAATGTCCAGTAGTCTATCAGGTTACATTGTATTAAATGTCCAGTAGTCTATCAGGTTACATTGTATTAGATGTCCAGTAGTCTATCATGTTACATTATATTAAATGTCCAGTAGTCTATCAGGTTACATTGTATTAGATGTCCAGTAGTCTATCAGGTTACATTGTATTAGATGTCCGGTAGTCTATCATGTTACATTGTATTAGATGTCCGGTAGTCTATCATGTTACATTGTATTAGATGTCCGGTAGTCTATCATGTTACATTGTATTAGATGTCCAGTAGTCTATCAGGTTACATTGTATTAGATGTCCAGTAGTCTATCATGTTACATTGTATTAGATGTCCAGTAGGCTATCAGGTTACATTGTATTAGATGTCCAGTAGTCTATCAGGTTACATTGTATTAGATGTCCAGTAGTCTATCAGGTTACATTGTATTAAATGTCCAGTGGTCTATCAGGTTACATTGTATTAAATTTCCAGTAGTCTATCATGTTACATTGTATTAAATGTCCAGTAGTCTATCAGGTTACATTGTATTAAATGTCCAGTAGTCTATCAGGTTACATTGTATTAGATGTCCAGTAGTCTATCAGGTTACATTGTATTAAATGTCCAGTAGTCTATCAGGTTACATTGTATTAGATGTCCAGTAGTCTATCAGGTTACATTGTATTAGATGTCCGGTAGTCTATCATGTTACATTGTATTAGATGTCCGGTAGTCTATCATGTTACATTGTATTAGATGTCCAGTAGTCTATCATGTTACATTGTATTAGATCTCCAGTAGTCTATCAGGCTACATTGTATTTAATGTCTAGTAGTCTATCAGGTTACATTGTATTAAATGTCCAGTAGTCTATCAGGTTACATTGTATTAGATGTCCAGTAGTCTATCATGTTACTTTGGTTTAGATGTCCTGTAGTCTATCAGGTTACATTGTATTAGATGTCCAGTAGTCTATCATGTTACATTGTATTAGATGTCCAGTAGTCTATCAGGTTACATTGTATTAAATGTCCAGTAGTCTATCATGTTACATTGTATTAGATGTCCAGTAGTCTATCATGTTACATTGTATTAGATGTCCAGTAGTCTATCAGGTTACATTGTATTAACTGTCCAGTAGTCTATCAGGTTACATTGAATTAGATGTCCAGTAGTCTATCATGTTACATTGTATTAGATGTCCAGTAGTCTATCATGTTACATTGTATTAGATGTCCAGTAGTCTATCAGGTTACATTGTATTACATGTCCAGTAGTCTATCATGTTACATTGTATTAGATGTCCAGTAGTCTATCATGTTACATTGTATTAACTGTCCAGTAGTCTATCAGGTTACATTGAATTAGATGTCCAGTAGTCTATCATGTTACATTGTATTAGATGTCCAGTAGTCTATCATGTTACATTGTATTAGATGTCCAGTAGTCTATCAGGTTACATTGTATTAGATGTCCAGTAGTCTATCAGGTTACATTGTATTAGATGTCCAGTAGTCTATCATGTTACATTGTATTAGATGTCCAGTAGTCTATCAGGTTACATTGTATTAAATGTCCAGTAGTCTATCAGGTTACATTGTATTAGATGTCCAGTAGTCTATCATGTTACTTTGGTTTAGATGTCCTGTAGTCTATCAGGTTACATTGTATTAGATGTCCAGTAGTCTATCATGTTACATTGTATTAGATGTCCAGTAGTCTATCAGGTTACATTGTATTAAATGTCCAGTAGTCTATCATGTTACATTGTATTAGATGTCCAGTAGTCTATCATGTTACATTGTATTAAATGTCCAGTAGTCTATCAGGTTACATTGTATTAACTGTCCAGTAGTCTATCAGGTTACATTGAATTAGATGTCCAGTAGTCTATCATGTTACATTGTATTAGATGTCCAGTAGTCTATCATGTTACATTGTATTAGATGTCCAGTAGTCTATCAGGTTACATTGTATTACATGTCCAGTAGTCTATCATGTTACATTGTATTAGATGTCCAGTAGTCTATCATGTTACATTGTATTAACTGTCCAGTAGTCTATCAGGTTACATTGAATTAGATGTCCAGTAGTCTATCATGTTACATTGTATTAGATGTCCAGTAGTCTATCATGTTACATTGTATTAGATGTCCAGTAGTCTATCAGGTTACATTGTATTAGATGTCCAGTAGTCTATCAGGTTACATTGTATTAGATGTCCAGTAGTCTATCATGTTACATTGTATTAGATGTCCAGTAGTCTATCAGGTTACATTGTTTTAAATGTCCAGTAGTCTATCAGGTTACATTGTATTAGATGTCCAGTAGTCTATCATGTTACATTGTATTAGATGTCCAGTAGTCTATCAGGTTACATTGTATTAAATGTCCAGTAGTCTATCATGTTACATTGTATTAGATGTCCAGTAGTCTATCATGTTACATTGTATTAGATGTCCAGTAGTCTATCAGGTTACATTGTATTAAATGTCCAGTAGTCTATCAGGTTACATTGAATTAGATGTCCAGTAGTCTATCATGTTACATTGTATTAAATGTCCAGTAGTCTATCAGGTTACATTGTATTAAATGTCCAGTAGTCTATCATGTTACATTGTATTAGATGTCCAGTAGTCTATCATGTTACATTGTATTAGATGTCCAGTAGTCTATCAGGTTACATTGTATTAGATGTCCAGTAGTCTATCATGTTACATTGTATTAGATGTCCAGTAGTCTAATAGGTTACATTGTATTAAATGTCCAGTAGTCTATCATGTTACATTGTATTAGATGTCCGGTAGTCTATCATGTTACATTGTATTAGATGTCCAGTAGTCTATCAGGTTACATTGTATTAAATGTCCAGTGGTCTATCAGGTTACATTGTATTAAATTTCCAGTAGTCTATCATGTTACATTGTATTAAATGTCCAGTAGTCTATCAGGTTACATTGTATTAAATGTCCAGTAGTCTATCAGGTTACATTGTATTAGATGTCCAGTAGTCTATCAGGTTACATTGTATTAAATGTCCAGTAGTCTATCAGGTTACATTGTATTAGATGTCCAGTAGTCTATCAGGTTACATTGTATTAGATGTCCGGTAGTCTATCATGTTACATTGTATTAGATGTCCGGTAGTCTATCATGTTACATTGTATTAGATGTCCAGTAGTCTATCATGTTACATTGTATTAGATCTCCAGTAGTCTATCAGGCTACATTGTATTTAATGTCTAGTAGTCTATCAGGTTACATTGTATTAAATGTCCAGTAGTCTATCAGGTTACATTGTATTAGATGTCCAGTAGTCTATCATGTTACTTTGGTTTAGATGTCCTGTAGTCTATCAGGTTACATTGTATTAGATGTCCAGTAGTCTATCATGTTACATTGTATTAGATGTCCAGTAGTCTATCAGGTTACATTGTATTAAATGTCCAGTAGTCTATCATGTTACATTGTATTAGATGTCCAGTAGTCTATCATGTTACATTGTATTAGATGTCCAGTAGTCTATCAGGTTACATTGTATTAACTGTCCAGTAGTCTATCAGGTTACATTGAATTAGATGTCCAGTAGTCTATCATGTTACATTGTATTAGATGTCCAGTAGTCTATCATGTTACATTGTATTAGATGTCCAGTAGTCTATCAGGTTACATTGTATTACATGTCCAGTAGTCTATCATGTTACATTGTATTAGATGTCCAGTAGTCTATCATGTTACATTGTATTAGATGTCCAGTAGTCTATCAGGTTACATTGAATTAGATGTCCAGTAGTCTATCATGTTACATTGTATTAGATGTCCAGTAGTCTATCATGTTACATTGTATTAGATGTCCAGTAGTCTATCAGGTTACATTGTATTAGATGTCCAGTAGTCTATCAGGTTACATTGTATTAGATGTCCAGTAGTCTATCATGTTACATTGTATTAGATGTCCAGTAGTCTATCAGGTTACATTGTATTAAATGTCCAGTAGTCTATCAGGTTACATTGTATTAGATGTCCAGTAGTCTATCATGTTACTTTGGTTTAGATGTCCTGTAGTCTATCAGGTTACATTGTATTAGATGTCCAGTAGTCTATCATGTTACATTGTATTAGATGTCCAGTAGTCTATCAGGTTACATTGTATTAAATGTCCAGTAGTCTATCATGTTACATTGTATTAGATGTCCAGTAGTCTATCATGTTACATTGTATTAAATGTCCAGTAGTCTATCAGGTTACATTGTATTAGATGTCCAGTAGTCTATCAGGTTACATTGAATTAGATGTCCAGTAGTCTATCATGTTACATTGTATTAGATGTCCAGTAGTCTATCATGTTACATTGTATTAGATGTCCAGTAGTCTATCAGGTTACATTGTATTACATGTCCAGTAGTCTATCATGTTACATTGTATTAGATGTCCAGTAGTCTATCAGGTTACATTGTATTAGACTGTCCAGTAGTCTATCATGTTACATTGTATTAGATGTCCAGTAGTCTATCATGTTACATTGTATTAGATGTCCAGTAGTCTATCATGTTACATTGTATTAGATGTCCAGTAGTCTATCAGGTTACATTGTATTAGATGTCCAGTAGTCTATCAGGTTACATTGTATTAGATGTCCAGTAGTCTATCATGTTACATTGTATTAGATGTCCAGTAGTCTATCAGGTTACATTGTTTTAAATGTCCAGTAGTCTATCAGGTTACATTGTATTAGATGTCCAGTAGTCTATCATGTTACATTGTATTAGATGTCCAGTAGTCTATCAGGTTACATTGTATTAAATGTCCAGTAGTCTATCATGTTACATTGTATTAGATGTCCAGTAGTCTATCATGTTACATTGTATTAGATGTCCAGTAGTCTATCAGGTTACATTGTATTAAATGTCCAGTAGTCTATCAGGTTACATTGAATTAGATGTCCAGTAGTCTATCATGTTACATTGTATTAAATGTCCAGTAGTCTATCAGGTTACATTGTATTAAATGTCCAGTAGTCTATCATGTTACATTGTATTAGATGTCCAGTAGTCTATCATGTTACATTGTATTAGATGTCCAGTAGTCTATCAGGTTACATTGTATTAGATGTCCAGTAGTCTATCATGTTACATTGTATTAGATGTCCAGTAGTCTAATAGGTTACATTGTATTAAATGTCCAGTAGTCTATCATGTTACATTGTATTAGATGTCCGGTAGTCTATCATGTTACATTGTATTAGATGTCCAGTAGTCTATCAGGTTACATTGTATTAGATGTCCAGTAGTCTATCAGGTTACATTGCATTAGATGTCCAGTAGTCTATCATGTTACATTGTATTAGATGTCCAGTAGTCTATCAGGTTACATTGCATTAGATGTCCGGTAGTCTATCAGGTTACATTGCATTAGATGTCCGGTAGTCTATCATGTTACATTGTATAAGATGTCCAGTAGTCTATCATGTTACATTGTATTAGATGTCCAGTAGTCTATCATGTTACATTGTATTAGATGTCCAGTAGTCTATCAGGTTACATTGTATTAAATGTCCAGTAGTCTATCATGTTACATTGTATTAGATGTCCAGTAGTCTATCATGTTACATTGTATTAGAGGTCCAGTAGTCTATCATGTTACATTGTATTAGATGTCCAGTAGTCTATCAGGTTACATTGTATAAGATGTCCAACGTATTATCGGGTCAACATGTATTATAGTCAGTAGTTATGAGATCAACAGTAGCTGGTAATTTAGCAATTCTATTACACAAAGGCTTGTATTAAATGTAGTCAGTTAAAATACTTACGAAAGTGATTGATACATTGTTCTATAATTCCATGACATCATTCCGAGTATTTGTTTCTTCTTTACCTGTTTATGTGTTATATAAACATTTTACATTTGTAGATTTTTTTTTATTTTTTTAAAATAACTTCTAACTCGGTCAAAGATTAATCTATATTTAATAAGAGCAGGTCAAAGGTCACTGTATTTATTCAGGTTTACGGGGTTTGCCTATTGCCCTAAGCAATAACAAGTTAATAAAATTGATTTCTGTTTTTCTGTTCCTAAAAATGATTGAATTATAAACGTAGCAAACATGAAGAATTAAAAAAATGTAACGATCCAATCAGCTTACGTTATTTCAACAAGAAGAATGTTTAACATATATACAACGTTGTGTACACAACAGGTATATTGGTATCAATAAAGTAGATTTTTGAGAGTTGAACAATGGTGACAGTTGAACAGTTGTGACTGATGAGCATTTGTGATTTCAGATATGTGAGACAGTTAAACAATTGTTACAGTTGAACAGTTGTGACTGATGAGCATTTGTGATTTCAGATATGTGAGTCAGTTAAACAATTGTTACAGTTAAACAGTTGCGACTGATGAACATTTGCGATTTCAGATATGTGAGACAGTTAAACAATTGTTACAGTTAAACAGTTGCGACTGATGAACATTTGCGATTTCAGATATGTGAGTCAGTTAAACAATTGTTACAGTTAAACAGTTGCGACTGATGAACATTTGGATTTCAGATATGTGAGTCAGTTAAACAATTGTTACAGTTAAACAGTTGCGACTGATGAACATTTGCGACTTCAGATATGTGAGTCAGTTAAACAATTGTTACAGTTAAACAGTTGCGACTGATGAACATTTGTGATTTCAGATATTTGAGACAGTTATTACAGTTGAGTGGTGATGATTCTAGAAGTGTATGACAGTTGAACAATCTTGAAAGTAGTCCAGTGTTGACACTGAGAGCTTTAAGACAGTTGTCAAACATTCTGCCAGTCTTCTGACAATTTACGTGCCAAGGTAACCGAGAGTTGATTTATCTGCGTGATGGTTTCAATGAGCCATTAACCTGTTCTATATTTAGTAGGATACAATTACTTAACCAGCTCTGTGTAGAATGAAATTAAACATGTACTATTTACTGAAAGGGTGCATGTGTGAGTCAGTACAATGGATGTGTGAGTCAGTACAATGGATGTATGAGTCAGTACAATGGATGTGTGAGTCAGTACAATAGATGTGTGAGCCAGTACAATGGATGAGTGAGTCAGTTCAATGGATGTGTGAGTCAGTACAATGGATGTGTGAGTCAGTACAATAGATGTGTGAGCCAGTACAATGGATGTGTGAGTCAGTACAATGGATGTGTGAGTCAGTACAATGGATGTGTTAGTCAGTACAATGGTTGTGTGTACAATAAACATCAGAGATTTGTGTACACTTAACAGCAGAGATATGTGTACAATAAACAGCGTGGATGTGTGTACAATAAACAGCATATATGTGTGTATGATAAACAGCATGGATGTGTGCATGATAAACAGCATAGATGTGTGTATGATAAACAGCAGAGATTTAAGTATATGTAATAGCAGGGATTTGTGTACAATAAAAAGCAGAAGTTTGTGTGAGTACAATAAACACCGTTGATGTGAGTACAGAAAAAAACAGTACGTGCAATGTGTTTGAGTAAAATGAACAGCTGTGATTTGTACACCAAAACCTTGGTGTGAGTTCAAATCTACCGAACATGATACAAAAACAAGTAAGACAAGATACAAACAGAAGTTAGACACTCAGTTTTTTTCATGATACAAACAGAAGACACAGAGTTTTGTCATGATACAAACAGAAGTAAGACATTTAGTTTTTGTCATGATACAAACAGAAGACACTCAGTTTTTGTCATGATACAAACAGAAGACACACAGTTTTTGTCATGATACAAACACAAGTAAGACTCTCAAGTTGTGTCATGTTACAAACAGAAGACTCTCAGTTTTTGTCATGATACAAACAGAACACACTCAGTTTTTGTCATGACACAAACAGAAGACACTCAGTTTTTGTCATGATACAAACAGAAGACACTCAGTTTTTGTCATGATACAAACAGAAGACACTCAGTTTTTGTCATGATACAAACATAAGACACACAGTTTTTGTCATGATACAAACAGAAGACACACAGTTTTTGTCATGATACAAACAGAACACTCAGTTTTTGTCGAGAAACACGTATTAAAAAGCTCAAACATTTTACATAATTAAAAATATAAAAGTTGTAATTCAATAAAAACTATGTCAATTGTGGATGGATAGCGAGGTCCACTCACGGGCTGGATAGCAAGGTCCACTCAGGGCTGGACAGCGAGGTCCACTCACGGGCTGGACAGCGAGGTCCACTCACGGGCTGGACAGCGAGATCCACTCACAGGCTGGACAGCGAGATCCACTCACGGGCTGGACAGCGAGATCCACTCACGGGCTGGACAGCGAGGTCCACTCACGGTCTGGACAGCGAGGTCCACTCACAGGCTGGACAGCGAGATCCACTCACGGGCTGGACAGCGAGGTCCACTCACAGGCTGGACAGCGAGGTCCACTCACAGGTATAGGGTACAGGGTTCAATCCCAAAAATATTCGCCGTTGTCTTGGAGAGGAGATGGGTGCCACCAACTCTATAAGCCCACAGAGAGGAGATGGGTGCCACCAACTCTATAAGCCCACAGAGAGGAGATATATACAGATATTTGTCATGTGTTTCCCCTGAACAATCTCATTGGTTGGGGGTTTTCAAAATAATTATCTTATACAATTTCTGCAGCATGTCTTCAGTTTACATCTAAGCAAACGTTTTAAGAGAACCAACCTTTTAAAAAAAACACATAAAATACCCAAACTTTTTTATATCAGTGGTAATGTTAAATTCATCCGAATATTTATAAAAGATAAAACAACCACACGCATGCTTCCGTTGTCCTCAGGGGACATTTTTTTAAAAAAATATCTTAAAATGAGACTCTACAGATTCGGATAGACATTTGAACTGAAGCAATTATAACGACTTTGATAGTAAATGGCAACAAGACATATGACAAAAGTAATAACCATTGTACCACGAAGTCCGATAAAAGTAATGATCATTGTACCAAGAAGTCCGATAAAAGTAATGACCATTGTACCAAGAAGTCCGATAAAACTAACGTCCATTGTACCAAGAAGTCCAACTAAAGTTAATGTCCATTGTACCAAGAAGTCCAACTAAAGTTAATGTCCATTGTACCAAGAAGTCCAACTAAAGTTAATGTCCATTGTACCAAGAAGTCCAACTAAAGTTAATGTCTATTGTACGGACTATAAGTGACATGATGTTTATTAATTTTTTTTATTTCATGTAAGAATATCTGTTACCTGTGACTCATAGTTGAATTATTATAGTAATTAAGTAAAGTTCCCTTAAGCCCCTACGGGCTCATCGGGGAAGATAAAATGTAGAATTCATGTTTCAGTAACCTCGGCATATTAGGAATTGTGTGACTAGCACAGCACCCAGCCACATTTAAACCTCAAATTAAAAGTCGAGTATCTATTTAAAGTTTGGTGGACTTGGAGACTTTCACAACCAAATAAAACAAAAGGTGAAATGGCCAATTAATTTACTAAACCGTCATGCAAGTTTAAACAGGTAAATATAAAAGACTCTTCTTTAGGCCTATATATAAACTGTACAACAGGCTAGTGTATATAGGTTGATGTAAGAACTAATCTATTTATAGGCCTATATAAACTGTACAAAAGACGACCACTGCATTTGTTTGTGTTTTATCTATTTATTTAATGTTTCTTATGAAAAAAAAACAACTTTTTAGTTAACAAAGTCAATAACTAAAGACGAAGACCTGTACAACTGGCAACTGTTCATTGACAGAGCTGTCGCAAGCAAATGGTGTTTATTTTACACATATACATACACACACACACACACACACACACATATATATATATATATATATATATATATATAACAAATAGAATATACTTTCACATTGTCAAAAACATTGTGTGTAAATAACATGTAGAATATATTCCAAGATTGTCAAAACACTTTATATAAGTATAGAATATACTCCATGATGGCTGATGTCACACAACGTGTTATCTATGGATGATGTATTGAACACAAGTACACTATGTTGTTATTGTTTTTCTCTAATCACTGTGTTTATTCTGACAGGAATAAATCCACTACTAGAAATGTGTTTTTATTTCATTCAACTTCTGGGTTTTTTCGTCTATTACAAAGAAATCTTATTTACTTTGATTCATAGTGGATTTAAATAAAATGTTTTTGTTAATTGTCTTGTTATTTGTTGCATTACACTGTAATAAAACTTTCAATAATAATAGCGGTAAAGTAAATTGATATGATTAAAATGTTTATTTTTACAGACTTAATGTATGTTGTTATAAATGTATGTTGTTATAAATATATGTTGGTATAAATGTATGTTGGTATAAATGTATGTTGGTATAAATGTATGTTGGTATAAATGTATGTTGTTATAAATGTATGCTGTTATAAATGTATGTTGTTATATATGTATGTTGGTATTAATGTATGCTGTTATAAATGTATGCTGTTATAAATGTATGTTGGTATAAATGTATGTTGTTATAAATGTATGTTGTTATAAATGTATGTTGTTTTAAATGTATGTTGTTATAAATGTATGTTGTTATATATGTATGTTGGTATAAATGTATGTTGTTATAAATGTATGTTGTTATAAATGTATGTTGTTATAAATGTATGTTGTTATAAATATGCATGGTTCTCATCTTGTTTGTACTTTCACATATTTTATATAACATCTTATCATGTTATTTATGAGTTTATCTTGGTCTTGTTACAGGTCAACTTATAAACTTGGAATATTTCGTTGGGATTAATATCTGTTACTTTTACATCAGGATTCAAGTTTGACATTTAATAATTGCGTAATTAAAACAGTGAACATTGCATAGTGGATTTCACATCGTCAACTTTTTAGACTTCTAAACAAGAAACTTCAAAAAAAGGATATCTATCCAGGTAAACATTTAATCAATTTTTATTTGGGAAATATTTTATTGGCTGATTGAGCCCTAATGGGGTTTATGTTGACTTTAACAGAACTGTGTCAAGTCATATTTATATTCTGCATGAGGCAATATATTTATTTCCAATGGCTGTCATTTCTTTAATTGATATATGCATTATGTCATCCAGCCTCAATGCCATATTCTTTATGCTGAGTTTCACATTCAAAATGTATTTTAAAGTATATTAGTTTTGAACTTTTGATAACTGAACATGGGAAAACTATTGTCATCACGGATAACTTAACATGTGAATCTCTGGTTGTACATATGATTGTACATATGAACCACTGGTCAACATTGTACATGAGAACCACTGGTCATTATTGTATATATGAACCACTGGTCAACATTGTACATATGAACCACTGGTCAACATTGTACATATGAACCACTGGTCAACATTGTACATGAGAACCACTGGTCATTATTGTATATATGAACCACTGGTCAACATTGTACATATGAACCACTGGTCAACATTGTACATATGAACCACTGGTCAACATTGTACATGAGAACCACTGGTCAAGATTTACATTGAACCACTGGTCAAGATTGTACATGTGAACCACTGGTCAAGATTGTACATGTGAACGACTGGTCAAGATTTTACATGTGAACCACTGGTCAAGATTGTACATGAGAACCATTGGTCAACGTTGTACATGTGAACAACTGGTCAACATTGTACATGTGAACCATTGGTCAACGTTGTACATGTGAACAACTGGTCAACATAGTACATGAGAACCATTGGTCAACGTTGTAATGTGAACAACTGGTCAACATTGTACATGTGAACCATTGGTCAACGTTGTACATGTGAACAACTGGTCAACATAGTACATGAGAACCATTGGTCAACGTTGTAATGTGAATCGAAAGTAAACAAAGTAATGATCTTCGTCGATGGAAAGGGGGAGAATCAAAATGATAGGACAGAGCGAGTAATGTCCCCTATTTTCGTGTATAGGTGGCGAGATATTTTCAATCCTGGTATTGATTCTTCGCCGTTAGGACATTCGTTAAAATGAATACTCTATGTTATATACACGTCTTTACATACACATAGACAGACGCACAGATAGTGAGACAAATAGTTCAGTTCATACATAGACATACGCACAGATAGTGAGACAAATAGTTCAGTTCATACATAGACATACGCACAGATAGTGAGACAAATAGTTCAGTTCATACATAGACATACGCACAGATAGTGAGACAAATAGTTCAGTTCATACATAGACGCAGAGATAGTGAGACAAATAGTTCAGTTCATACATAGACAGATGCACAGATAGTGAGACAAATAGTTCAGTTCATACATAGACAGACACACAGATAGTGAGACGAATAGTTCAGTTCATACATAGACAGACGCACAGATAGTGATACAAATAGTTCAGTTCATTCATAGACAGACGCACAGATAGTGAGACAAATAGTTCAGTTCATACATAGACATACGCACAGATAGTGAGACAAATAGTTCAGTTCATACATAGACAGACGCACAGATAGTGAGACAAATAGTTCAGTTCATACATAGACATACGCACAGATAGTGAGACGAATAGTTCAGTTCATACATAGACAGACGCACAGATAGACAAATAGTTCAGTTCATACATAGACAGACGCACAGATAGTGAGACAAATAGTTCAGTTCATACATAGACGCAGAGATAGTGAGACAAATAGTTCAGTTCATACATAGACAAACTTAATAGTGAAACTGACAAATATGTTATTTTATTTATTTTCGATTTATTTTCCGTATGTCTTCAATATGCTTTCATTTTATATGAAAAAAATTATCGTCCGACATACTCGGTAACACATGAAGGAGAGATTGAACAAATAATAAATGATAAATACTTGGAGAAATGTTTTCGTCATTTTAATGAACACTAAAAACTTACATACGCTCATGAAATAATTTAGTATTGGTCAAATTTCTAAACACTTGCATAAGCTCATCAAATATTTATTTCTTGGTCGAATTACTAAACACTTACATATGCTCATCAAATATTTATTTCTTGGTCTAATCACTAAACACTTACATACGCTATCAAATATTTATCTATAATACACATTTTACATCATATGTTCCGGTTTCCGTCTGTCATCGCGACTTCCGTCTGTCATCGCCACTTCCGTCTGTCATCGCCACTTCCGTCTGTCATCCAACATGGCGGCATAAACAATTCATCCAAGATGGCGGCATGCATGATCCGGATACCAACTGGCCAGCCGAGTCAGAATAGTCTCCTACATGGCTGCCAGAATTGACATTGGACCAGCCATATGTTTGGTGCCGAGGTGACAAAACACCGTACACTAACATACGGCAGGTAAATCATGAATGCCAAATGGCAATCACAATGTGATTCTGTTTTCGACCGCCTCAATTATTACCAAAGGGCAATAAAGCGATCTTAGGAGAGGTAACACAAATCATGCCAAAATATTTTTTTTTTTTTTTTAACGCCGCCATTGCCAGCATGGTAGGGTGTAGTGTGCCTACCACACCAACATTGTTGGCGGCGTTGATGCACGTCTGCCATGCGTACAGAGCGGCGGGGTGAGTGTGCCCGCTATCATCTGCAGGGATGGCAGAAAGATGGGTTTTAATCCTTGCCAAACCGGCCAGACCAGCAGGGTGTGTGTACTGCCGGTCGGCCAGAATGGCAAGGAAAGGGGTTTTTCCTGCCACTCGGACAGAGGGGAGGGTGTAGTGTGCCTGTACCCTCAGCCGGAAATGGCAAGCTGCGCAGGTGTGCTTGAGTGGGACGGAGTGGAAGGGTGTTGTGTGCCGACCACATCAGTCACCACCGCCAGCTGTGAATATATTTTGTGATACTCTCCGAAACAAACCCTAAACCGTACGTGGTTCCATAGGCCTATGTATATCTCACAGTATCGTAATAAATCTATGGTGTTTAATTTGTTATTAAATGAGAAGCGATCATAAAAGAAATATTTACAGAAATCGTTTAATTAATATTCTGTGTTATGTTCCACAATCTCAATTTTAAACAGAAATTATGGATATCTAAATATAATGTAATATTTATATTGTTTAAGTTGTTTTTATTTCTAAAATATATCTATTTCTAATGTACAATTATTTCCCTTTATTACTAACCTTAAATACGTCACTTTTTTTTTCCTTTTTTGACTATTACGTCACATGAATGAATTGATTAAGGGTTGAGTTTGAGTAGCGCCGTACACAACGTTTACAATGCAAACTAACCCATTTATGATGGGTCTTCACACAGAGGGTGTATGGAGGGGGTCCAGTTTGAGGAGGGCCCCCAAAATATTTTTTAAACTTAAATATTAAGTACATTATCTCATGTCAAAATGTAGTGGCTCCCGAAGATGCTTAAAATCCCTTGGTTCGGCATTGGCTTCACAGAACTATAATGTTGAAAGCTTTGATATGTCTTTCTTTTTTAAGAGGACTAATGTTTTCTGCGTCTGCGGTCTCAACTGCATTGATGAAATAATATGTTTTTAATTGAAGGTCAGCTAAAAGCTACACAACGATTATTTCTTCTCGGGACCAAGCTTGAGAAGCGTCAAAAACTTATCTCATGTCAAAATGCAGGGGCAGCCCCCAAAGAGGCCAAGCCCATCGGCCCCCTAAATCCCTAGGTTCTGCACTGCCGGGTCGGCAATTTTTCTTAGTTAATTGTACTATGCTACACTGTGAATAACAGTAAATAAACCACCTGATAAACATGTAGCGTTTTGCTTAACACAAGCACTCACTCATGTCTCTCTTTTTTTTTAATACGCCATGTTGAACATCATAAAACATTAAATGAATAACTGTTTGAAAAGGAGTCCATTAAAATATTATGAATGAATATGATTTTAAGAGTTGTTGTTTATGTTTACCCATAGTGAGGATTATTTTCTTTGGGAGGAACTATTTAACATATGAAATTTATTTGATGTATTATTAGGTGTCCCTATTCTCAAATGTATTTTGGCTACAATAATCTGTTCATGTCCTTAGGGCCACTGCAAGTATATAGACTGATTGTTAACGAGCTAATATATATATATCACCATTTTCAACTCCAACTGTGTGCCTACTCGCCGGTCCGGGTACCGGGCCTTTGATAACTAGTTTCTTGGTCAAATTATTAAACACTTACATACGCTCATCAAATATTTATTTCTTGGTCAAATTACTAAACACTTACATACGCTCATCAAATATTTATTTCTTGGTCAAATTACTAAACACTTGCATACGCTCATCAAATATTTGTTTCCTTTTAAATTTATTTTATCGCATTGTGTTTGTTTTTGCTTGACATTGGATAATTTTAAGGCGGAATTTGTAATTTTTTCTCTCGTAAGCGAAACTGAAACAACCCACGCAGGAAAATGTTGTGAACATATTTTAACTGCTTCACGACTTGCCAAATAATATCAAAATTATATATTAGCAGGATACACAAACACATACACACACACACAAACACACACACACACACACACACACATATAGAAAGGGCGTGAGAGAGTGGAGTGAGTAGATATATAGATAATGTTTAATTCGTGTACTTCACCAACATTAGATAACCAATAAAAGATGAAGACGGACCAGCCAGATAGAGAGATGAGATAAACAGACAGCCAATGTCCTGACGGTGTCAACTAGTTTAATTTTCTGCCTCCCCTCCCCCACCCCACTCCTACAGCCCGCCCTTGCGTTACTGGAATCAGTTAAGGAGGTATATATTGATCCTAAATATTAACTTTGGATCACTTGTTAAACATGTGGTTATATTTTTTGATGAAATTGTTTTTTCTCTTTTTTAACTTCATAGGAAATACGGGTCGGGACAAACATTTTGAGACTAGACCTATAATCACAAACTAGACACACAATCACAAACTAGACACACAATCACAAACTAGACACACAATCACAAACTAGACAAATAATCATAAACTACACACACAATCACAAACTAGACACACAATCACAAATTAGACACACAATCACAAACTAGACACACAATCACAAACTAGACACACAATCACAAACTAGACACACAATCACAAACTAGACAAATAATCATAAACTACACACACAATTACAAACTAGACACACAATCACAAACTAGACACAGAATCACAAACTACACAAACAATCACAAACTAGATACACAAAATCACAAACTACACACACAATCACAAACTAGACGCACAATTACAAACTACACTCACAATCACAAACTATATACACAAAATCACAAACTACACACACAATCACAAACTACGCACACAATCACAAACTACGCACACAATCACAAACTAGACACACAATCACAAACTACACACACAATCACAAACTAGACACACAATCCCAAACTACACACACAATCACAAACTAGACACACAATCACAGATTGAAACTAGACACACAATTACAAATTGGTTTGTTTCGGTGTATTAAAATAATAACTATAGATAATACTAAATACACTAATTGTGGTCTGTACCTATTTACATATATAACAAAGGGCAGTAATTCTTTTAAAGAAATGTTTACTTGTTAGATTTTGTTTATTTGGTGGTAATCCTCAACACAGCGGAAACAATCATAACAATGAAGATAGCCATATATTATATTTAAATTTCTAGTTTAAAGATCTGGTGGATCTTTATCTCTACTCAAATAGTGTGGCGATCATAATGCAAAGATCTCTACTTTAATGTTGTGGTCATCTCTAATTAAGATGTTATTTTCCACTGAAATGAGTTGGTCCTTTAGTTTTACACACATTTCAACTGAAGATAAACAATCTGTATGCTTATAAATGTGTTAATCTCTACATAATTATTTTTATTTTACCATTTAATAAGTAAATATTATTTATTATGTACATTTATTGTACAAAGTATATGATACGTACAGTTGGACTCTTTGTTACATCTACAGTTTCTCCCCCGATGCTACATAAACGTGTTTTTTTAAAATAACATAGCTTTATTACATTGGCTGAATGGAGAGAATATTTACTCATTTAACCCATAAAACAACACACAATCACAAACTACACACACAATCACACACACTTCAACCTCCACATCCACCATTTCCTCCGTCAACTAACTCTCCAATCTACTCACACCAATATCCCTGACACATCCACACAATGAACCCTTTGTTTGATGTTTCTAATAAAACATATTAAGTTCAACATCTGTCTGTATGAGCTTTCTCCGTTTCCCTCCCCACCATTATAGGAGACCATCATGTTAACAACAATGAGGTCATTTATAATAACAACAATGAGGTCTTTTATAATAACATAACAATTCTGTAAATACAGACGTAATTAACGACACCTCCAATACTTGCTAGAAAGCCAAATTCACTACTGAATGATGTTGAATATAACATTACATGTTTTACGAAATCTCTCATGTTAAATTTGAATCGACTTTTTATTTACTCCATCTTATAGCACTTACAGAAGACCAGGGACAGAGTTCAGAATTCTATATTGTTATATCACAACATTCAGTTTGTAAAGTAAATGGCCTCTCTGAATACGAGTGTTAACTTTATATGGTCTGTTCAGGCATATATTTACTTATTTTTTACATACTTTTTAAAAAAAAAAGTTTTATGGTCTAAAAATTCCATCCATTTAAAACAAATTTGAGATACATCCACTTCAAACAAATTTGAGATACATCCACTTCAAACAAATTTGAGATACATCCACTTAAAACAGATTTGAGATACGTCCACTTCAAACAAATTTGAGATACATCCACTTAAATCAAATTTGAGATACATCCACTTCAAACAAATTTGAGCTACATCCACTTAAAATTTCAACTATTTCGGTGGTATAACTTTTTAAAATCTTCTCTTAGATAATTTTTCAATAATAAATGGTGATAGAAAAAAACTTAAATAAATCATAGTTAAAAAAATAACAATACGGATATTGAAACTGGAAATTAAAAACAAATTATTTTACATTGGTTGAAATCAAAATAATTTTGAAATAGTGCCAATCCAAATTTAAAATAATTTTGAAACAAATTTAAAAAAAAGATTAAACTGCATACCTCTTTTTTTATCCTTGTCTTTCACATTCTTGACGACATAGAGATAAAAAAACCTTCCCCTTATATAATTACTAGCTGTACCCTGCAAAACTTTTGTTATATTTAGTAGACTAAATTTTTTTTGGTTTCGGACAGATCCGATTTGTTCACGATATTATTACAAATTAAAGATGCAATATGTTGTAGAAATAGACAAAAAATTTAAATAAGTGGAATTATTTCACATTTTCATATTTGAATACCACAGAGACAATTCAAAACTTTAGATTAAAAAAAAAACATTTATCGAATCGAGACGCCGTCTAAACGCCATTTTGAATTCTTGCTTTCAACTTTCAGTATAAAGAAGACGCGAAACCGCTATTATTATATACTAGCTGTACACTGCACAGT
>JAGDYQ010000167.1:1266330-1332848 GCA_021962125.1 Bulinus truncatus
CACGACATTCTGAGCAAGGTTTCAACCGCAACAATGTGGATTAATTATTGAGTGGGTTTTCTGCACACCTTGAATTATGACATTTTTAACAAATGTATTAGTTAAACCCATCATCAGAGACGTTCTTAAGGTAATTTGAAGACCTTGGGAAAAAGCTTTTGTTGGCACCAAGGCAAGAAATACTAGAAGAACTCATATTGCATCATATTTGACAACCTTTTGTTATTTGAAAGGAGTCATTAGGTGGAGGGATCTTTGGCGGTGGGGATATAAGGCAGTGGGGATACTGTATGGCAGTAAGGGATATAAGGCAGTGGGGATCTTAGGCAGTGGGGATCTTAGGCAATGGAGGCTTCTTAGGCAATGGGGATCGTAAACAGTGGAGGCATCTAAGGGGCGGTGGGGATCTTAGGGACAGTGGGGATTAAATAAAGCAGTGGAGGCATCTTAGGCAGTGGGGGCATCTTAGGCAGTGGGAATCTTAGGCAGTGGAGGCATCTTAGGCAGTGGGGATCGTAGACAGTGAGAGGCATCTAGGCGGTGGGGATCTTAGGCAGTGGAGGCATCTTAGGCAGTGGGGATCGTAGACAGTGGAGGCATCTAAGGCGGTGAGGATCTTAGGCAGTGGGGGCATCTTAGGCGGTGGGGGCATCTTAGGCAGTGGGGATCGTAGGCAGTGGAGGCATCTAAGGCGGTGGGGATCTAAGGCAGTGGGGGCATCTTAGGCAGTGGGGGGCATCTTAGGCAGTGAGGGCATCTTAGGCAATGGAGGCTTCTTAGGGCAATGAGGATCGTAGACAGTGGAGGCATCTAAGGCGGTGGGGATCTTAGGCAGTGGGGATATAAAGCAGTGGAGGCATCTTAGGCGGTGGGGGGCATCTTAGGCAGTGGGGATCTTAGGCAGTGGGTATCTTAGGCAGTGGGAATATAAGGCAGGATCTTAGGCAGTGGGGATCTTAGGCAGTGGGGATCTTAGGCAGTGGGGATCTTAGGCAGTGGGGATCTTAGGCAGTGGAGGCATCTTAGGCAGTGGGGATATAAGGCAGTGGAGGCATCTTAGGCAGTGGGGATCTTAGGCAGTGGAGGCATCTTAGGCAGTAGGCGGGGATCTTAGGCAGTTGTGATCTTAGGTAGTGGGGATATAAGGCAGTGAGGGATATAAGGCAGTGGAGATATAAGGCAGTGGGGATATTAGGCGGTGGATCTTAAGCAGTGGGGATTTTAGGCAGTGGAGATATAAGGCAGTGGGGATATTAGGCGGTGGATCTTAAGCAGTGGGGATTTTAGGCAGTGGAGATATAAGGCAGTGGGGATATTTGGCGGTGGATCTTAGGCAATGGGGATTTTAGGCAGTGGGGATCTTAGGCAGTGGAGATAGAAGGCAGTGGGGGGATTGATATTAGGCTGTGGATCTCTAGCCAGTGGGCATATATAACATGGATTAACTAATAGTCGCAATGAATAGAGTTTGAAAGATAAATGAAAGTCTTTACTGTTATACTGTTGAAAAAATGTCATTTAATAAATACAAGAGATACAATTAGGCTGTTATATACTTAGAATAACCCTATTTAAGATTAAATAAATTTCAATAATTAAGAAAAATACTGGTTCTAATGAAGTAAAAGTCTAGAGATTTGACTTTTACCATGATGTCTCACGTGATCTGTGTGTGTGTGTGTGTGCGCGCGCGCGCACGTGTGAGTGTGTATATGTTCTTAATGGTGTGTTTATTTATAAACAGAGTTTCATTTGATGAAAGTTAAGACCCGACACTGAATTTGCAAGGGCCTGGTTGTGTTAAGATTATGTGAGCCAAGGATTAGGGTTAGGGGTTGGGGTGAGGGTTAGAGTAGGGTGAGGGTTAGGTTAGGGGTTAGGGTGAGGGTTAGGGTTGAAGTGTGGGATTAGGGTTAGGGTGGAGACGTAACCACCCGACAACACGAGCTAAAATTAAATTGATCACCTTTTTTAGAAAAAAAAAATCATATACAATTATAACAATGAGTCATTTTTAAAGTTGACAAAATGCTCAGCACAAAAGCTTTACGCTTAATACTCATTTGTGTGAAAACGTTTTGATAGATGTGTTGGTAAAATATTTTATAACGTTAAATTTGTATTATATCTTGTTTAGATCTTGTTTACCGGCAGATTTTTTTGATTGGATGGCGTTTAGACCTGTTACAGGTTAATAAATAAAAAAAAAACTTTTGAGGTAGACTATATTTTAAGCCACACATTCGAGATCTTTATAGCCATTCAGTCAGAGACTTATTTAGTAGGTTGGTAAAACTAAATGTATGCTCCCACGTGAACAAAACATCCAGAGACAATCCTTTGTTTTTAAACTTTGGAATTCAGTTAATCTAGTGAATGATGTGAATGATATGTATAAATTGTCTTGTATCAAAAAAAATGGCTATAATTAGTTTAAATACTGTTAAAAATATTAAATTTTGTAAGAATATACACCGTGGTTTAAAAATGAATAATGTTGGTACTGTCTCAAGCTAAAAAAAAATTACTACACATTCTTTTACAATAAAATTATATTATGTCCATGTAACAAAAAATGTACTGTATTCAGCCCCGTAGCGTGAAAATTCTACAGCAGGGGCCAGGCATTCTACAGAACGGGCCAGGCATTCTACAGCAGGGTCCAGGCAATAGAAGGGGGGCCAGGATATACATTTTACTAAGTAGAGCAAACAAGCAGAGGGGGCCAGACAAAACGCAGGGGGGCCCGGCCCCCTAGCCCCCCGCACGCTACGGGCCTGACTGTATTTAGTTTTATTTAAGTTTTAATTTACCCTTTTACTTCAATCAGAATATGATACTTATGTGGTGGTCTTAATCCTATTGCGCCGGCCACGTTCAGTGTGCTCTGGTCTCAGTGATGTCCCTTGTGGTAATAAAAAAGCGTAAAAATAGTGTCTCGTGGTCGTGGTGTCCTTCAAAAGTCCAAGGGAAGGGGGGGAGGGGGTAGGCGGCTGTCTTCCTTGTGTGCCCGTCGTTAGAACCGCAGATGTACTATAGTAAGACAGATATATATCCTACTTAGGGGCCGTTCACATATTATAAAACGCAAAAATGTCGATTTTTTTACCCTCCCCCCCTCATATAAAATTAGGTAACACTAGAAAACTCCCCCAATAGAAAAAAAATAACACATTTGCATCCACCCCCCTCCCCTTCTGCGTTATTTATAATATGTGAACGGCTCCCTAACAATTTAAATTATAACATCTCTTCTTTAATTAAGTTTCAACTTTAAATAGTTCATCAACGAAGACTTTAAATCTTAAGTCAGACGCTGGAATGAAGTGACTGTGAAGTTAAGTTGCTTACATTCAAACTAACACTGTCACATGTTATACTCTTAGTGATGAAAGTTATCGGTCAAGTATTGCACTTGACAGTGAAGATTTGTTTACTTGCATCTGTTGATTGCTGGGTATAATAACGATGGTTTATTTCAATGACCTGTTGTACTAAAGAAATCATTTTAATTGTTTTGTTTTCAAATGGTGTATCTGCTGAGTGAAATCAATGGAAAGTGTTTCAAAAAATGTTGGAATTAGATAATCTAATAGAAATTTTAATTATATTTTTTATAGCTTTATGTGGGGGCTTTATTGGAAGAGATTTACAGATAATGTAGGACCCCCACTTGGGAATCAGATGTAATAAGAATTTAATTTATGCTGGGGATGGGCTCCATAGGACGCTGGGGGCCCTTCAGGAATTGCTTAGGTGCCTCTTCATGCGAACGGGTCTAGTTGTTAAGTTCAGCTGTACAATGTGAATAATTTGTGTGTGTGTGTGTGCTAAAAAACTATTAAACCGGTGTCATGAAATAGCAAACTGATATTCTCTGTGTCACATTCAGAATGTTAGTTTGAAAGCCCTGCACACGTTGTTGTTTACAATAGATAAAAGTGCAACACAACACACACACATTTTTATATATATATATATACACACACGCATACACCCACTTACACCACACACTCAAACCACCACACACACACACTACACCACAGCCCTACACCACAAACACACATAACACGCCATTTCCAATATAATTATACAAAAGATACATACATTTTATTGTTATCCAGCAGGACCATGTGAAGACAAGTGTTTACAATTCTAACATACCGTTCACAATCACACGCTATATAACAAATGTGAGATTGTAAGGGGGACTGATATGAATCCGTTCCACGGAGGTGAGGAGGGGAACGAGTTAGTTGACGTCTGTTATAAAATAAAAATAAACAATATAAAATACACACATTTGGTACATTTTTTCTTCTGAACCTAAAGGCCCGAAGTAGCCTCTGTTAAATAATCAGAAAGGAGGGGTGTGTTAGCCGACTTTAATAACGTATCGTTATGTTGAGGAGAAAAAGGGTGGGGGATTGTTTAATCATTATTTTAGCGTTATATATAATATACACATGTAAACGATCCGTAGCTAAATCAATGGAAATAACAGCAGCAGCCCCGTAGCGTGAAAATTCTACAGCAGAGGCCAGGGCAATAGCAGGGGGGGCAGGAAATAAATGTTACTAAGTAGAGCAAACAAGCAGTGGGGCCAGACAACACGCAGGGGGCGGCCACCCCCTGCCGCTCCCCCTCACGCTACAGGCCTGGCCTTTGGCCTGGTCGACAGTGTGTAAAGCGCTCAGAGGTAATTTTCGGGTATGCGCCATTCATTCAAGTGTTTCCCCTCCCTCCAAACATAACATGAAGACAGCCTTATTGTTGTTGATAAAACAAACAACAGTCACTGGAGCCCGTGATTAAATTTGTCGGCCTGGATTTATTTCCCATGTTCGGCCATTTCCTAACTTAACCCCCATCTTTGAAGCACTCAGCAGATTTACCTGCTCACTCAAGTTGTTTCATTTATTTCTAATCATTAGTGGACAACCTGTCAACAAAGCCAAACTTAACTCCGTATAATTTGCTTTTTTTTTTTTGAGCCACGTTGCAAAGTTTCTGAAGTACGATTTTTGGAACGCTAATTTTTTTTTTTTTTACAAATTCAACAACCAAAGATCCCAAATAATAGAAAGTAACAGCCAGATTCACGTCTGATACAGCGGTTCGCAAACTTTATTGAAACCGTAGAGCGCACTAAAACTTTTGACCTTTTTATTTATGGTTCCATGGAGCAATCGCTAGCAGTACAACCTAACTGAAATCAAGAGCTGCGAAACACTGAACCTGAAACACTCACGGGAGTTTGGTTGGATATCCTCCCCTGTTCCTTTAAAACAATTTATAATTCAGTATTTGATTTGCCAGCGAAAAAAAAAGTTGATTTGGCTTCACCGAACACATGTGTTTAGTGAATTTCGGATTGATAAGCACTGCACTTATGTATTGTTTAATCACAAAGCGTATATAAACAGTGTTCTTTTATAAAGAAAGTTATTTACTTTGCACGATGGTTCCATGACTTTCAAACATTACAACTTTTTTGATGTAACTTATTCTTAGAAAATCTCTCCACTCCCACCCCCTCCCTCCCCAACCACTATCTTTTCTCTCTCTTTCTCTCCTTTGATACATACACATTTATAAATATTTCTATTTACTTTCGCAGACTCAGTCAGGATTTCACCCAACTAAAGATGGCCCCTGACATTTTATCAATATTAACTTTCTGTTTATGTTGTCTCCACATCACAACTTCCGACTACCAACAAAGCTGCTTTTTGCTGAATGACGTGACATACGTCGACAGACTTGTGTGCTTCGTCACTTCCGTCTCCGCCTACGACGCCACGGTGCGTTCCATCCCCGCCGAGATTGAGGCACTGAACTTGATATGCAACAGCTACGCGAGATCCAGCTATCTGTCTCCGGACATCTTCGGACGCTTCACCTCGCTGAGGTCTCTGGGCATCGGGCAGTGCAACGTGACTTCACTTACAGCCTCGTCTTTCCGCGGACTCTCAAACCTGGTGGACCTCAGCATCGGCAGCAGCATTCTCCCCGAGCTGGGCGAAGACGCGTTCGAGCATCTCCCGTCTTTGGAGGTTTTGACTATCGTGGAGACAAACATGAAGAAGCTACCATCTCTGTCTCACATGACGTCGCTGAGGCGTGTAAACGTTTCTTTCAACGCGCTGCAGGAAGTGACGGACAGACCAACCAACTCAACCACGCCATTATTCCACCATGACCTCACAGAAGTCGACCTGAGCTACAACAGCTTCGCGTCCGTTCCCATGGAGATTCTCAGAGGCACGTCCAGCTTGCGAAAGCTGTACCTGAAAGGTCTCACGGCCGTTTCCGGGCTTCATTTTCCTGCCGACCTGGATCTCGGCAAGTTGACCATCTTGCACGCGGATGGCACAAACTTCAAGACCGTGGATATTTCCAGGTATTCATGTGAATCTGTAAACATCATAGCTTTATGGGCCAGCAGTAGCTCGCAAACTTTGACGCCTCGCGACCCACTGGTGGCAGCAGTTGTGGTTTCCGCGACCCATCATGAATAACTGTTTTGCTTTCTTGATCCGTCTGCACAGAAAAAACTGCTCCAAAAAAAAAAAGAAAGAGTATAATAGCGTATTTAGTTTTCCCTCTTTGACTTTGCAGGTTTTCAAACGTATTTTGAAAAAATGTCATATAAGAGGGGGACATTTGCTCCCCCCCCCTTACATTTAAAAAAATGTCCTTAAGTTGTTATTTGCCCCCCCCCCCCGGGAAAATTTCTAGCGACGCCCATGGATACAAGTACAGTAGGCTTTCGGTTATTCAGCCTAAACATTTGAGGGTCACACCGGTAAAACTAAGAACTCGGATCTGTTTAAATAATCACTATCTGTTTTAAACCATTGACAAATTTAACGTCTTTTTTTCCCGCCAAAACCTCCTTTAAAATAATAATAACATTATTTACTTAGGTAGAATTATATTAAGTCTATATTTGTTTGTTATGGTAAATATGCTTGTGCCACGAAAACTCATATAATGAAAATAGTTTGTCCATTTTATGTTAATTTGCTAGTCTGTATGTTACAGATTGGAGGCAGCTACTCATATTGAAGAACTACGTTTGTGTGGCAAAGGAAACCCTCCCAATTTTCCCGGATTTAACCGCTGGAGCAGCCTCGAAGAGCTGTCTCTGAATAATTTTGCAATAAACGACTCGATCTGGTCAGAGCTGAACTCGACCCGACTGGCGAGGCTAGATATGACTAAAAACAATTTGACCCTCATCGACTTGAGCAGGCTACCGGCTCTCAGATTGATTCGACTGGCCGAAAACAACATTTCTGAGTTAGCAGAAGATGCTTTCTATGGCCAACCTGGCCTCTTGCTGCTAAACGTTTCTTTTAATAACCTTGCCACGTTGCCAGGTATTCTGTTTTATGGAAATCCAAATCTCAAGGCTCTGATTTTAAATAACAATAAGCTGCAGTATCTAAATAGGAGTACGTTTTCAAGCCTACAACAGCTTTTCTACCTCGATCTAAGTTTCAATCAAATACAGATCACAGATCAAGACGTCTTTGGTGATCTCATATCAATAACTCTTCTTAACTTGCAGGGAAACAATCTCGTCTCGCTTCCTACTGTGACACACATGCCGTACCTTCATACCTTGAACGTTAGTTTCAACAACATATCGCAGATCGCCGACGGGCGGCTGGACGGACTGGACAGCCTGGAGTTTTTTGACGCGAACGACAACCGGCTGACCTTCGTCGTCCCTCACATGGTCACCAGGTGTCCGAATCTTCTAAGCCTCAACCTTCACAACAACCAGATCACAGATGTGGGGACATTCGGGGCTCACCCGAGTCTCATGATGATCAGGTTGGACAACAATTCAATAACAGACTTTGAATCAATCTCACCGTTCGTCGATATGAAACGTTTGTTATTCCTATTCCTGGACCAGAACAAATTGAAAACCGTTCGTCCCAATTGGTTTCCGGTTTCTATCACCTCCATTACTCTCGGTGCGAACGAAATATCCGAGTTCTTCTCCACGAGTTTTAAGAACCTGAATAATTTGACTTTTGTCAATTTATACATGAACAAGGTGGCGTTGTCAATGCCCAGTTACTCAGTTAACGTTTTCAAAGCCAATTCTCCGAAACCGGTATTTGAGATGAAGTATAATACATTCTTGTGCAGCTGCAACTTGGCCGACATCAAAGTGATAATGGAAGACGGATACGTCAATAACGTTTTCAACAATAACTATCCCAAGTTCGTGGGACTGGAGACCTCGCAGTGTGTTACGACCTACGGCACTCCCGCTGTACGGCCCATGGTCGACGTCCCTCTGAGCCACTTCGCATGTCGCTATGAGGGGACCATCTGTGACATAACGTGCCTTTGCTGTTACTCACTTCCAGACTGTCCTTGTGCGCTGACGTGCCCGGAATCTTGCACTTGTTATCATGCTGGTTCCGGATTTAAGAGGTATTACTTCCACATACACTGCGACAAGAACAGCTTGCAGTCTGTTCCCAACGGAATCCCTTCACGGGCAACTAGTGTCTATCTGGACGGTAACATCTTGAATAATTTAACGAGATCTGCTTTGGGGAATCTAGAAAGGGCAGAGGTGATTTATTTGAACGCCAGCGACATCGTCTATTTAGAAGACGGTCTGTTTGACAATATGACCTCGCTTCTTGTCTTAAGGCTTGAATATAATCGCATCAGCGAAGTCTCTGAGTTTTTATTCGCGGCGCTGTCGAAACTGATAGAACTGTATCTGAACGACAACCGCATAAGCTTCATTCCCAGAGACGCATTTTCCGGATTGAAGTCGGCCGAGCACATCGCCCTCCACAACAACCGACTCATCATGCTGGAGGCGGTGTACGGAGTCTCGTCTCTCAAGTCTGTAACCCTCGCCGGCAACCCTTGGCAGTGCCAGTGCAACGCGAGCACGGACGTACTTCGAGTTTTTCACGCCCTCAACGATATCATTCAGGACAGGGAACGGATGTGTTGCTACGTGACTAGAAACCGTGATGAAAATCGGGAATTCGCCACGACCGCCGCGGAAGTTTCCGAAGTGCTGGCGGAAAATCCCGGTGGGCACTGCTACGAGCTGTTGACATTCCCGTATCGAGACGTGTGCGTGCCGCGCGCTGACAACGTGACCACTGGCTACATTAAACAGGCGGCCGAGTCTCTGACGCTGCTCATCTCTTTGATCGTTGCCGTCTTCATCTTGTTGCTGCTGACCATCATCGTCCTGGTGGTCATTTTCAAAGGCCGCGAAGTCCAAGCTTGGGTTTACGTCAATGTAGGAATTCGAGTGTATGACAAGAAGGTCAGTGTATATATTAACACTTGTCATGCGCAGGGTTTCTATGGGGCGTACATTTTTCACAAAGTCGTAACTTCTTATACACCACAATCAATAATATGAACACATCAAAAAGTTATTCATGAAAACACAATAGTATAAGTTTAATCTATTCGAGCCACAACACAACGATCGGATAATAATGATAAATCATTGACATGCTCTAACACTCATGAACTAACAAACACATCGGTGTCATGTCAATTAACAACCTCCTGTCTTTTCACGTGGTCAAATTCCTCCCGCCCACTTTCACCCAACACCGTCCTGCTCTCTTGGTCTCACCCGTCACCCAACACTCAGTCCGTACGCATCCTGGATATTCCAACCTTTATCGTCCCAACCCTGGCAATCCCATTCAAACACGCCAGTCAACCATAAACAATATACAACACAATAAAATATAGTCTCCTACTCATAGCTGAGTTATAATACAGTCTACAATTCTTAAATTTATACTTTGTTTAAACCACTTAAAAGTAAGCTATTTATAAGAAGTTATCTTGGTGAATATATAGGTTGCCAGAGATGTTCATAATGATAGGTAAACTATCCGACCGCCTAACCCCACCTACCCTTACTTCAAATAGGCGCCCCCCCCCTTTCCATTATTGGCTCCTATTAAATCTGATGTCAAAAACGGGCACGGGCATGTGCTTTGCCCAGGTCTCCCTGGGTCTCCCTTTTCTCTGCTAGCCACCCACCCCCCCTCCCCCCAATAGCGGCTCTGTATGGTGGACGTGATAGTTTACAGTCAGTGTTGTTTCTATGTCTACTCCAGGCTGTGATTGACAAGGAAGACGCTGGCACTAAGTACTTCGACGCTTTCATCTCCTACAGCAGCAAGGACAGCGAGTTTGTCAGTACAGTTCTGGTCCCCGCACTCGATGAGAAGAGGTCAGTGTGACGTTTAGTTTCTTTGTCAGTTTAAGTTGTATTTTTTTTTTAAAAAGTACATTTTCATGTCATTTACTCAGTATTTAATCCATCGACCCTCCCACCCCCAACCCGTTTATCATTCAATTATTTCATAACGCCCATGGGGGCAAACGTATCAGCTGCACTCATAACAATGATTCAATGTCATTTTGTTATCCTTTTGACCTACTTTTTTGCGGGGGGGGGGGACAAATCCTGAAACATCGAATCTGGTGTATATTTATACACACGAAAGACAGTCAGTCTGAAGCTAATTGTGTTCTTTAAATTTCATAGATACCGAATTTGTGTTCATTATCGGGATTTCCCTGTGGGCCAGAATATCGTGGACACGATCTTTAGGGCCATTGAGCGGAGCAGCAGGACCATCCTGTTATTGTCGCGCAACTTTCTGGAGAGTGAGTGGTGTCGCTTTGAGTTTCAGGTGAGTGAGGTCACTAGTCACGTGTCGTTAGTTTCAGGTGAGTGAGGTCATTTGTCATGTGTCGTTAATTTCAGGCGAGTGAGGTCACTTGTCACGTGTCGTTAGTTTCAGGTGAGTGAGTACACTTGTCACGTGTCGTTCGTTTCAGGTGAGTGAGGTCACTTGTCACGTGTCGTTCGTTTCAGGTGAGTGAGGTCACCTGTCACGTGTCGTTAGTTTCAGGTGAGTGAGGTCACTTGTCACGTGTCGTTCGTTTCAGGTGAGTGAGGTCACCTGTCACGTGACGTTAGTTTCAGGTGAGTGAGGTCTCTGTAAAAAACACAGCCATGTTAGGATAATATATGGAATTATATGTAGGATGGTATGTGGAGTTATATATGAGATGGTATGTAGGATGGTATGTGGAATTATACGTTTGGTGGTATGTATGATGGTATGTGGAATTCTATGTTTGGTGTTATGTAGGATGGTATGTGGAATTATACGTTTGGTGAAATGTATCATGGTATGTGGGATGTTGGGTGGTATGTAGAAGGTATGTAGGATGGTATGTGGAATTCTATGTTTGGTGGTATGCATGATGGTATGTGGAATTCTATGTCTGGTGTTATGTAGGATGGTATGTTGGGTAGTATTTGAGGGGCTATGTGGAATGGTATGTCTGATGGCATGTGGGATGGTATGTAGAACGATATGTAGATTCACCCCCTCCTATGTAAAATGCCCCATCCTAACGGACCTTTCCACACAATGACCGACCAGATCAGGCTATGCAACAATAAGTTCACCGCTAGGTTGACACACGAAATATTTTGTAAGGTTATCTTAGGTTGCCCCCTAACATTCACAACTAGCGTGATCTCGATCTGAAAAATTTCCTTGGTCCTCACCGGAGATCGAACCTTCAGGTCGACAGTCGAGCGCTTTACCGCACGACCATCCGTCCCCCTCAACTAAAAAAAAAAATCGCACACCTAATTGGGACCATTTTTTTTAGGTTTTGTAGTGCCCTACTTTCATCTCCACCACAGCCGGGAGTGTAATCGCCATGCAAGAGAGTAGAACTGTTAGACAGGTAGTGCGCTGTCGACAACAGTAGTAGTTAGATATAGTAGACTTGTTGTTAGTTTTAGAAGTTCTCTAGTCCTAAGATAATAAAATTTTCTTAGTGTTTTATGCTGTAAGCTGCACAGAGTTTGTTATTTCATCATATCAGTGTTATAGCAAAATTAAAAATGAATCGTAATGTAACATATTTGGCACGCCTGTCACTATGCTAACATCTAATAATATAAAAGCGATTTGGGCTCTGCGTTAAATCGAAAGTAAAGACTTAATACAACAGTATTCCAGTTTAAAAATACAATCATGAAAAAATCGGATCCGCCCGAAACCAAAAAATAACCCTAGCCTACCGATCAAGCCTAAAGGGATATAACTCTATGTAAAGGTTTGGCATGATACAGCTAGTTATAACATGAGTTACATAACAGATGGTTTGTAGAACGGTATGTTGGGTGGTATGTGAGAATATATGTGGGATGGTATTATGGTGGTATGCGAGGTGATACATAGGCCGGTTTGTGAGATGGAATGCTGAGTGGTATGAGGAATGGTGCTTAAGATGGTAAGGAATAGTTCGTCGTTTGAGTTTTTATAACAAGCTTTCATTTGTGATTTTCAGACTGCCCACCACCACATACTGAAGGAAGGCTCTCACAGACTGGTCATTGTGTTACTGGACGATATCCCTGATGATATGTTGGATCCTGATCTCAAGGTGAGTGTTTGACCACATAGACACATACATAACATTGTGAACAAAATATACAATTAATACATATACATTGTATCGTGAACAACATATCCACATACACTGCATTTTGAATGACACAACATGGTTGTTAAATACACAATATTGACAAATACACAATATGAACAAAAACACCAAAAGGACAAATACACAATATGGATAAATACAAACTATGGGCAAATACATAATCTGGACAAATACACAATATGGACAAATACACAATATGGATAAATACACAATCTGGACAAATGCACGATATCGACCAATGCACGATATTGACAAATGCACGATATTGAAAAAGGCACAATATGGACAAATACACCATATTGACAAATGCACGATATTGACTAATGCACGATATTGACTAATGCACGATATTGACTAATGCACGATTTTGACAAATACACCATATTGACTAATGCACGATATTGACAAATACACCATATTGACAAATGCACGATATTCACAAATGCTCGATATTGACAAATGCACAATCTCGACAAATACAAAATAATGACAAATGCATAATAGTGACAAATGCACAATAGTGACAAATGCACGATAGTGACAAATGCACGATATTGACAAATGCACGATATTGACAAATACACAATATTGACAAATACACAATATTGACTAATTAGTCAACATTTTGAGTATATGAATATGCTTAATCCGATTTATTGACCAATACAACATGTCGACTAACTAAATATTTTAACAAAAAAAAATCAGTGGTGGAAGACATTAAGACAATGCTCACACAGTTTGGATGGCCACTGCCTGGTTGGTAACCAGTATTTAAAATAAACAAACCTACTTATCCAGAAAAGCTTTGGGTGTAAATCAACTACTTTTTTTTACCGAT
The DNA here is from genome assembly GCA_021962125.1 of Bulinus truncatus. Classification (NCBI taxonomy): domain Eukaryota; kingdom Metazoa; phylum Mollusca; class Gastropoda; family Planorbidae; genus Bulinus; species Bulinus truncatus. The sequence continues at coordinate 1,279,736 of JAGDYQ010000167.1, forward strand.
TGTCGTCTCCAGAGCCTTTCTTACGTGGGTCGGGGATGGAGGTGGGGCTCTGTGTAAAAGATCTATCTTGGGGCCCTATTCAAAAAATGCCAGAAATACACGGACCCCTAAAAATCTTAGTTAAAAGAATTCCTTTCTGACCCTCTTCCATCATGTTAATTTATGGCTAGACATTTTAGGTAGCGGCTAAATAAAAAAAAAGTCCCGACCAGGGGCCCCCTTCGGAGAGGGTGGGTCCAGGCAACATCCTAGTTAGCGTAGCTATAAGACTTTCTTGGGCCACATCATTGTATTTTTGGGCATTCCTGGTACATACTTTCTAATCAGAAGCCAAGACGTAGGCCAATTATACATCTATTTTAGCTTACATTCTCTTTCTTTAATTCTCTTCTATAAAAGAATTTAAAAAAAAAAAAACGAAACAGATTTCTTAATGGGTCACGTCATCGCGTGCCTTAAATGTTTTCAAAATCCCCTGCATTTTGTAATGTATTGCATTTTTATTTTGTTTATTTATTTAGGTTCAACTCAAATCCAAAACGTACCTAAAATACGACGACCCTTGGTTCTGGGAGAAACTTTACTTCGCTCTGCCCAACGTTCGCGAGAAGAAAGAGGGGAGAACTGAAGATGATATTTTGAAGGGCATGAGAATACTGGCCGGACAAAAACCGGAACCTGAACATAAACAGACAGACAAAATTATTCAGCTCGACATAAAAGAACCAGCAGATATTAGTTTGGCCTGAAAATGTGATAAGCTCTAAAACTCTGGCTATTTTGTAATTCGGCCATGGATTAAGGACAATAAATAGCCAGTTAAAGACTGGACTCACAACTAAGGAAAAACAAAAAAGCTAAATCTTCATTCAACCTGAAAGTTTTGTTATGAAACTGATGAGAAATGTTAAAAACCAATGATTTCCCAATCTGTGGGATGTGACCCACTATAGGTTGCGGACAAATTTCAGATGGGCCGCAACAAAATTTAAATTGAAAATTAAAGGATTGAGAACATCTACGTATGCTTCTTTGTAAGTATGCATAGTTGTAACTGTATTTCTTTATATCGATAGCAGTGGGATTTTCATGCTGCAGCCTGATTTGCATGTCAAAGGTCACATTCACCTACCTATGTCCCCCCACCTCCCCGTGGTGAGTCCATCGCACATTAATGGTCTGTAGGATCAAAGAGATAAATGTCTCGTGTCTCAACCGGTCAGATACATTAAAAAAACAAACAAACCTGCAGGTGAGTCATGCAAGAGATCCTTTGGCATCCACCCTCATGCAGGTGAAAATGGTATTTATCAGGCCAGTGTTGGGCAAGCTTTTTGAATGGCCACATTGGGTTCGTAAATTTGACAGAAGGGCTGAAGTAGATCAGATGAGGGAGGAGTGTTTATATGAACTAATAAAAATTAAATGTATTTAAAATAAAATGACGTAGTTTGTCCATGACTTACAGATGCTGTCTGGCCATGACTTACAGATGGTGTCTGGCCATGACTTACAGAGGTGTCTGGCCATGACTTTCAGATGTGTCTGGCCATGACTTACAGAGGTGTCTGACCATGACTCACAGAGGTGTATGGCCATGACTTACAGAGGTGTCTGGCCATGACTTACAGAGGGTGTCTGGCCATGACTTACAGAGGTGTCTGGCCATGACTTACAGAGGTATCTGGCCATGACTTACAGAGGGTATCTGGCCTTGACTTACAGAGGGTGTCTGGCCATGACTTACAGAGGGTGTCTGGCATCCTTAGGCAGAAAGTACCGCTTTGGGTTTCTTTTAGCATCGGGTTTAATCGGACTTGAGGACGCCCATCTTGTCTGAAAACAATCGTTTAGTTTGACCCTTGGCAATCATCTTCTTTTTTTATCTGAGATAATGGTCTAGTTTGACTTTTGGCGATCTTAGTTTGATCTGAGATAATGGTCTAGTTTGACCCTTGGCGATCTTAGTTTTATTTGAGATAATGGTCTAGTTTGACTCTTGGCGATCTTAGTTTGATCTGAGATAATGGTCTAATTTGATCATTGGCGATCTTAGTTTGATCCAAAGCAATCGTCTAGTTTGTCTCTGTTCACAAGAGTGAAATGTAAATACTTTTGATAAACCCACCTGACAAATGCATTTTGACCGACTTGCCTTATATATATATATATGTTTTAAAATTAACTTACTTGATTAATCAAATGTAACATATACTTTTGCCCTGTTCAGTCTACATTGTAATGTACATTTAGATATAATTCCATCATACCATGTTTGGCTTCCGTAATACATGTTTTATGTTCTAATCGTTATACTGTTAACGTGTATATAAATATTTGTTTATATTGTCATTTAAAATGTTGTCTTTCAATGTTGTTATGAATTAGCAGAAAATTCAATACTTCACAAAGTTTAACTCAAACGGACCATTTGTTATTTTGATATGAAATAAATTTAATTTCCTTATATATATCTGTCCTGTCCATATTTCACTCACTTACATACACATGCCATAATATACTTATGTCATGACCATGGGCGTCGCTAGGAATTTTTCCGGGGGGGGGGGCAAATAACAACTTTATGACATTTTTTTTTAATGTAAAGGGGGGGGGGGAGCAAATGCCCCACTCTTATATGACATTTTTTCAAAATGTAGGGGGGGCTAATGCCCCCCCCCCCCCATGGTCATGACCTTATTTTGTTATGACTACTGCTTTCTACCATTCACTTACAAAACCAGCCAACGATTGAATCATGGTCAACGTTATATTATATTTCCAACGATACAAATAACAATAAAATAAAATAATATAGGGTTATCTAAAACAAAGTAGGCTACTCAATCTCTCCTGCCACTGACGATCTCCACTACCACCTAAGAGCCATCATAGTCCACCTTGTCGTCTGACCACAACAACCAATCACTATCTTTCTAACTCTGACCTTTCACCCATTCCATTATCTCCACGATCACACTCACCACGTGAAAAGTCAAACAAACACAAAACATATCTACGACAACTTATCAGAATACATATGTCAGAATGTACTTATATGAATACATATGTCAATGTAGCCTACTTATCAGAATACACATGTCAGGACACACATGTCACTCTGCACATCTCAGAATTCACACTTCATTCAATCGTTTCTGAGGCCCAAGATAAACCAACTGTGAACATGAATGCATTTTCCATTTGGACCCGTAAATATAACTTTGCTTATTTCGCCCCCCCCCCCCCCACCAAAGAGCGGCTCAGCGCCAGGTCACACATGTCACATTTCAGAATACATATTCAATCCGAAAGTTTGCATATTGGTGTACTTTGAAAAAAAAAATCCCTTAAATATACGTATTTATATATATATTTTCAACCAGATATTATATATTACATTTTTTAAAATAAAAATGAGGGCAAAATAATATATTTTATAACAAAAATAGGGGAGAGGTCCAGTGGGGGTTTTGTCCGCTGGGGGTTTTGTCCGGATACCGTCATGGGGGGGGGGTCACGACTTGGGGTTTTGCCCAGGTCAACTAGATACCTAAGAGCGGACTGAGAGAGGGATCTTATAATGACGTCATGGGTCTTGATAAGCGCTGCGAAAGTTACAGGGTTCGAATCAGGTCGGCGGCAGCAAACAGTTCACGCAGTCATCTTACAGCTGCGACCAGAAGAATGGGTCACAACAAAACATGTCCCGTCCCCAAAGCCCCCCCCACCCCATCTGTTACTGGGTCGGGTACTGGATCATGAGTTGACCTTGCAATTCATGACGGCAGTCAGCGAAGTACGACGACGAGAATGAGTTGAAATGAAATTTTAAAAAACATATCAATAAAAAAAGGGTCAACATTCTTTGACTGTCACGTGTTGTCTTCGCGGAATGAGATCCTTACTGATCTGGTACACCGCCCCTCCCCCACCCACCCACGGTGACAGTTTCAGGTGTGTGTGTGTGCCGACCTAGGCCGACGCCCACGTCTAGCCTGCAAGCAAGGTTTGATTTGGCGTTGTGGGGGGGGGGCGGCGTCGATTTGAAAAAAAACAACATTCTATTAAAAGGCCCCCACCCACACCCCTTGCAGCACCGGGCCTTGAATTTAATTCGGCAGACCTCCCCCCCCGCCCCATGACCCGTCAGCAAGTTCCACTACTCTATGTGGATAATGCCAACATTATTTGAGATTCGGTTGAGTTGAATCAAATCTTTTTTCTTCGAGATTTTTAAGATTCAATCCCTGCAAAGCTTATCCCAATCATTACTATAAAGGACTAAACTCAAGACAGATGGAGGTAATGAGACCATGTGTGTGCCTTCTATCAGGGCTACTCTGGCTTTTTTTCAAGGGGGCCCCCATAAACAACAGTTCATTAGGGGGGCCCGACAAAAGTAACTTTGGTAGCCTTGTACAAAAACTCCTGTCCAATACCACGGCTTGCTAATGTTGTGCCCCTGAATATCCCAGACAAATTTTTATGCGCCCCCCTCCCCACGACCTCATCAAAAATGTTACGTCAATTTTAGATAGAGCCCCCCCCCTGACCAGTACTAAAAAGGCCCTTCTTTATGAAAGGGGCCTGACTTGTTTGCAATGTACTTCTTTACAGTATCAAGATGGTTCAGAAAAGGTGAAAAAAAAATTAAAACTTTAAACTTGTGTAGCTTTGCAGCAAAATAAAAAGCTCAGCCCCAGAGAGGGGTGGGGGGAGAGGGGAATCTTGGTAGAGTGGGAGAAGGAAGAGCCAAGACAGCCGCAAAGTTTGACTATCCATAATAAGGACAGCTCTGCCCTTTATAAATCTAAGCCTGATTTAAAAAGTCCAATTATTCAATCGGATTTAGTTTCATCGACAGCAGCAGACAGCATTGCAGCTATTAATAGAATTTTAAAAGATAATAAAATGATGATGATCATTATTAAACAAAAAAGGTAATCAGTTTAACTTTTTACTTAAAAATAATTTTTTTTTTTTAGTCAGTGACAATGGTCTTACGAAAAGCAATGATTGTGAAATTAAAAAAAAAATGAAAAACCTTTTCCAATTATGTGCACGTTAATGATAATTAAAAATTATGTAAAAACGAAAAATGCGTGTATAGTCTGTTTGTTTATTTTATTCTTATTTTTTATCTTATAATAAAACACGATGACTAAACATTAACATCATCTGACTGACAAGTTTAGTGGATTTTTCAAACAAACCAGCTACATTGACAAGCAGAGTTACAGTGACAAGCTGAGTGAGGATGGAAGGAATCTCATAACATGCTCTTACTCAAATTTTAAGCACTGTTTCACATCAGTAACATGTACTCTGTCTAGACTCCGATATACTGTAACGTGTTTTGGATATACTGTTACCTGTTTTGGACATACTGTAATGTGTTTTGGATATACTACAACATATTTCAGATAAACTGTAATGTGTTTTGGATAAAATGTAACATGTTTTGGATAGAATGTAATGTGTTTTGGATATACTGTAACGTGTTTTAGATATATTGTAACGTGTTTTGGCTATACTGAGATTGTTTTTTCGATAAACTGTAACGTGTTTTGGATAAATCAACGTATAATTGGATAAAATGTAATGTATATTTGGATAAACTGTAACATTTTTTGGATAAACTGTAATGTGTTTTGGATAAAGTGTAACATGTTTTGGATAAACTGTAACATGTTTGGGATATACTGTAACGTGTTTTGGATACTGTAATAAACTTAATTATTTGTAAAGGAAAAATCAGTTTGGGGTACCTAATATATTGTAACGTGTTTTAGATATGCTGTAACGTTACAGTTCATCCAAAACATGTTACAGTTCATCCACAACTTGTTACAGTTCATCCAAGGCACATTACATTTCATCTAAGGCACGTTACAGTTCATCCAAGGCACATTACATTTCATCTAAGGCACGTTACAGTTCATCCAAGACACGTTACAGTTTATCCACAACTTGTTTGATGATGTGGTTATTGGCAATAATAGTACTTGTATGTTGGCATCAGTAGGGTTTTTCTTTTTCCTCTCCTTGTCAGCTCAACTCTTTCAAATGTTCTTTACAAAATGGGGCTTCCCTAGTAGGTATCAGTCCAAATTTCCTTTTCTTTACTAATCAGATCCATATTTTTCACTCGCATTGGGTTGATTTGTTGCTTGGGATGCAAATAACAGTCTTGGGAAGAAGAAATGTTCTTTTCATTGAATTCAGAAATACATTCTTTTTCAATATGGTCTAGGGCTAAGAGCAGACTGCCATTTTGTTTTCATCTGTCAAGAAGGTTTTCAAAATTAATAGAAGGCTGGCTAACATGCAAAAACTTAATCAAACTTATTTTTTTTCTTTTCACTAAACTCTAAAAAAACTACTTCACCGTAAAATGTTCTTTTAAATCTCTGGAAATTGTCTTGTTAGATGTGATGGTCATCGGCAACAGTGGTGGCATCCGAGGAGGGTTAATTTTTCTTCTTGTTTCCAGCCCAGCATTCTTATTTCATTCTTTTCTTCTTATGGGAGTAAGTGGGAGCTAATGGGAATATTAGGAAATTATGGGAATATGTAAGAGCTTATGGGAGTAAGTGGGACCTTATGGGAATATGTAGGAGCTTATGGGAATATTAGGAGCTTATGGGAATATGTGGGAGCTTATGGGAATTATTGGGAGCTTATGAGAATATGTGGGAGCTAATGGGAATATGTGGAAGCTTATGGATATATTAGGATCTTATGGTAATATGAAGGAGCTTTTGGGAATATGTAGGAGCTTATGGGAATATGTGGGAGCTTATGGGAATTTTTGGTAGCTTATGGGATTCTGTAAGAGCTTATGGGAGTAAAAATGGGAGCTTATGGGAATATTAGGTAATTATGGGAATATGTAGGAGCTTATGGGAATATGTAGGAGCTTATGAGAATATGTGGGAGTTTATGGGAATATGTGGAAGCTTATGGATATATTAGGATCTTATGGTAATATGAAGGAGCTTTTGGGAATATGTAGGAGCTTATGGGAATATGTGGGAGCTTATGGGAATTTTTGGTAGCTTATGGGATTCTGTAAGAGCTTATGGGAGTAAAAATGGGAGCTTATGGGAATATTAGGTAATTATGGGAATATGTAGGAGCTTATGGGAATATGTAGGAGCTTATGAGAATATGTGGGAGTTTATGGGAATATGTAACATGTTTTGGATATACTGTAACGGGTTTTGGATACACTGTAATGTGTTTTGGATACACTGTAACATGTTTGTAAGTTAACTTAGTGACATCATTTAAACATTACCTACTGATAAAGTTGAGTATTAGCAGCTGGTATTCGTGGATCTTAGGAGCTTATGGAAATATGTAGGAGCTTAGGGGAATATTAGGAGCTTGTGGGAATATGTAGGAGCTTATGGGAATATGTAGGAGCTTATGGGAATATGTAGGAGCTTATGGGAATATGAAGGAGCTTATGGGAATATATAGGAGCTTATGGGAATATGTAGGAGCTTATGGGAATATGTAACGTGTTTTGGACATACTGTAACGTGTTTTGGATACACTGTAATGTGTTTTGGATACACTGTAACGTGTTTGTAAGTTAACTAAGTGACATCATTTAAACATTACCTTTTTATAAAGTTGAGTATTAGCAGCTGGCATTCGTGGATCTGAGGAGTTCACTCGTTTTCCAAAGATGTTGTGGACAATATTCATGTCTGCATCAGAGTACTGTTAATTTTGTTACAAAATTAAAATCTTTTAAAAATTATAAACTCATTACATTTTATAAACTGTTACATGTTTTGGATATACTGTAATGTGTTTTGGATATACTATAACGTATTTTGGATGAACTGTAACGTATTTTGGATGAACTGTAACGTGTTTTGGATGAACTGTACCGTGTTTTGGATGAACTGTAACGTGGTTTGGATGAACTGTAACGTGGTTTGGATGAACTGTAACGTGTTTTGGATGAACTGTAACGTGTTTTGGATGAACTGTACTGTGTTTTGGATGAACTGTAACGTGGTTTGGATGAACTGTAACGTGTTTTGGATGAACTGTAACGTGTTTTGGATGAACTGTAACGTGGTTTGGATGAACTGTAACGTGGTTTGGATGAACAGTAATGTGGTTTGGATAAACAGTAACGTGGTTTGGATGAACTGTAACATGGTTTGGATGAACTGTAACATGGTTTGGATGAACTGTAACGTGGTGTGGATGAATCATAATGTGGTTTGGATGAACCATAATGTGGTTTGGATGAATAGAAACGTGGTTTGGATGAACTGTAACGTGGTTTGGATGAACTGTAATGTGGTTTGGATGAAATGTAATGTGGTTTGGATGAACTGTAACGTGGTTTGGATGAACTGTAACGTGGTTTGGATGAACTGTAAGATAATGGGAATATTAGGTGCTTGTGGGAATATGTAGGAGCTTATGGGAATATTAGCAGCTTATGGTAATATGTAGGAGCTTATGGGAATATGTAGGTAGGAGCTTATGGGAATATGTAACGTGTTTTGGACATGCTGTAACGTGTTTTAGATACACTGTAATGTGTTTTGGATACACTGTAACGTGTTTGTAAGTTAACTAAGTGACATCATTTAAACATTACCTTTTTATAAAGTTGAGTATTAGCAGCTGGCATTCGTGGATCTGAGGAGTTCACTCGTTTTCCAAAGATGTTGTGGACCATATTCATGTCTGCATCAGAGTACTGTTAATTTGGTTACAAAATTAAAATCTTTTAAAAATTATAAACTCATTACATTTTATAAACTGTTACATGTTTTGGATATACTGAATGTGTTTTGGATATACTATAACGTGTTTTGGATGAAATGTAACGTGGTTTGGATGAAATGTATCGTGGTTTGGATGAACTGTAATGTGGTTTGGATGAACTGTAACGTGGTTTGGATGAACTGTAACGTGGTTTGGATGAACCGTAACGTGGTTTGGATGAACTGTAACGTGGTTTGGATGAACTGTAATGTGGTTTGGATGAACTGTAACATGGTTTGGATGAACTGCAACATGGTTTTATGAACTGTAACATGGTTTGGTTGAACTGTAAGATTATGGGAATATGTAGGAGCTTATGGGAGTAAGTTTGAGCTTATTGAAATATGTAGGAGCTTATGGGAATATTAGGAGCTTGTGGGAATATGTAGGAGCTTTTGGGAATATGTAGGAGCTTATGGGAAAATGTAACGTGTTTTGGATACACTGTAATGTGTTTTGGATACACTGTAACGTGTTTGTAAGTTAAATAAGTGACATCATTTAAACATTACCTTTTTATAAAGTTGAGTATTAGCAGCTGTCATTCGTGGATCTGAGGAGTTCACTCGTTTTCCAAAGATGTTGTGGACAATATTCATGTCTGCATCAGAGTACTGTTAATTTGATTACAATATTAAAATCTTTTAAAAATTATAAATTCATTACATTTTATAAACTGTTACATGTTTTGGATATACTGTAATGTGATTTGGATATACTATAACGTATTTTGGATGAACTGTAACATATTTTGTATGAACTGTAACGTGATTTGGATGAACTGTACTGTGTTTTGGATGAACTGTAACGTGGTTTGGATGAACTGTAACGTGGTTTGGATGAGCAGGAACGTGGTTTGGATGAACTGTAACGTGGTTTGGATGAACTGTAACATGGTTTGGATGAACAGTAACCTTGTTTGGATGAACTGTTATGTGGTTTGGATGAGCAGGAACGTGGTTTGGATGAACTGTAACGTGGTTTGGATGAACTGTAACATGGTTTGGATGAACTGTAACTACAATAACTACAATGGCAGATGTCTGAAATAAAGTTCAAATGTTTTTATCCTATTTGATAAATGTGTGTGAGTTATTGTCCAATATTTAATCTTTTAAAGGTGTACAAATTTTAGAATGTGTGAAGGATGTAGGTTTCGGGGGTCTGTGATTGATGGTTATTGATCTGCACACTAAGCCAGATCTATCCTGTCGGGGTGTGAGCTTTGGTCCCGTTGTGGTAGGGTGATACTTATTCTTCACTTAACATTCACTTCAATGAATAAACAACCAAGTGGATCGCTGAATCATTATTTAATTTTATATATATATATATAGCAGACTGATGGTGATGTGGAAGGATGTGACAGGAGAGTGTGTAGAAGAGGCTGGAGTTCTATACATGATTTAGTCTAGCTTACTACTGAAATAAACAACATTAGCAGAACCAGATCTGATTCATAGTTTTTTCAGTTCTTAAACTGTTTGATTTGAAAACTTAATGGAGAAAAAATGGAAAATTATAATAAAATGATTAAACATTTCTAGGAGAATTTAAATGGTCAAGAATCTTCTAATTACATATATATATATATATATATACACTAGGTATATGACTTGAAAAACAAATTTTATAATTTTATAAGTGGCATGCCAGATTCTGATGAGCTTTTATATAAAAATAATAAATACAACAAAAAATCATTAATTTTGTTGAAAAAGTTCACCCACCAAAACATTTTTTAGTTTAAAATAATCCATTTGGCTCTTTTTACTGAAGTTCACTTTTACTCCTGTTGTTTACCATTAAAATTCTATTTGCTGTTCTCCATGTTAGATTTTTCAATTATACTAGAGTTTGAATAATTATTTTAAATTTGCTTAATTTTATTCTTTAAAATGTCTTACAAAAAATCATCACTTTCCGTTGCTAAAAATAAGGACAAACACTCTTAAGAAAAGAAACAAAATTGTAATCGAGATCGAGCCATTGCATTCACATTCTAGAATGCCAAAAGAGTGGATGATAATTGGTCGATACATGGAAAAATCCAGATTGAAAAGAGTTGCAGCACTCAGGAAAGAAGTAGAGTTATTATGGAGCTTTTTGAATTTCCCAATACTGTCTTTGCGATCAGTGAGCAGAAAAATTGAAACTTTAATTAAAAGGTATGATGTTCATTTGAGAAAACCTGTGGGTGACATACGGGAGCAGTTTGATAAGTTATTTGATGTCACAAACAAAACTGGTCAATACCAGTCAATGGTTATGTGCTGAGGACAAAAAACTTTATGAAATACAAATTCAAAGTGGAGGTAAGTCAGGATATGCTACAACTAAAATTGCTAGTCAAAGTACATTTCATCCATCAAAACGGAAAATTGTTTGCAAAATTAATGAGGCACAACAACAACAAAGCAGTTTTAAAAGTTCCAGTGATTTAAGTGATAACGAGAATTCTCAAAGTAGCTCTGATGGTGCTGATGAAATGCAGTCATCCACAGAAAGCTTGGATCAAAGCACACATAAGAAACAATCACAGCAATCTACTTCTAGTGCAGTTTCATTAGTTCAATCTGGGAAACTACCAGTTCGTAGAGCAGCATTATTAAGCAAAATTGTGCATAAGTCCGGCATAAAAATAGCAACTCCTTCTCAGTCAGCTGTCTATCGAGCTGTATTCAGAGAAGCAAGTAAACTAAAAGAAACATTAATAAATACTTTGCGTATTAGCTTATGGAGTTTACATTTTGATGGTAAAATTATTAAGAAAAAAGAACACCAAGTACAGTGAAATGTCGTTATAACGAACGTCAGTGTAACGAATTATTCAGTACAGCGAATTTTTTTTTCGCCCCTTCCCCTTGGCTTATATAACATCTGTTAAAAAAAAGTTGTAACGAATTTCGTATTTTCAGTATTGCGAAAAAATAGCCGTTTTGCAGATATTTAATTTTATCAACTTACCAAAAAAAAAATTTAATTCGGCAAATTTCTATAACTCAAGTCAACTTGAACTCAAACGACATTCACATTTACTAAATAATGAGAGGGGGGAGTGTGAGAGGAGTAAGATGTTATGGTAACCTTTAACCTCTACTGATGAGGATAGTAAACATAAATTCCACCAGGTGCAGTACTGAGACAAGTATCGTCTTGTGAAGGCGGGGGGGTGGGGGGTAGTGAGTGGCGGTGTCACAATTACGTAACAACAAACGCGGGGGGGGGGGGGTGATGAGAGGATGAGAGTTTTAGCAAGGTCGGGAAGGGGAGAGGAAGAGAGTTAAGACGTCACGAGACAGCCAAGCTACGGCGGTCACAATTACGTAACAACCAACGAACGGGGGGGGGGGGGGGGGGGAGAAGGATGAGAGTTTTAGCAAGGTCGGGAAGGGGAGGAGGGGGAGAGCCTAAAACATCGTGGGACAAACACATGAATGAAGGGAACATTACACATTCGCGGGATTAAAAAAAAAATCAATAAACCAGCGTTATGTCTGTATTGGGGAAATGCGCTAATGAGAAAGAAGCCATACACTTGAAAGTATAGCTTATTGGAAGGTATGAGAAAGACATAATGGTTTTGGTATGTGTAGAAAGTAACTTGATAGATTTAGTTAAAAAACAATCTTATTGTTTTCGGCAGGGGCTTGATAGAGGGTCGCAATTTTTTTTAGAAAATGGCGATCTTATAGTTTGTGATAGGGACTTAATGGACAGAAGACTGCATTTTGCCAAGATGTTAATAAACTACCGGTAACTGTATTTAATTAATAATACAGGAATGGAAGAATAAATGAGTTATTTATTTGACCTTTTTGTGACATTGAACTATACTTTTTTTCTAATTATAATAAAATTTAATCAAATTACAAAAGTAAATAAATATATAAATATATTTTTAAAATTATTTCGTTTAATAAATCAGACAATATGAGTAAGATAGCCGTAGTGGGTTTCTTATAAATTAAGTGAAGCAAGTCATGTTGAATAACTGTTATAAAAATGAATGAATTACGTCCCTTAGTTCAATGACCGTTAGCGGTAACGAAAGCTGAAAGCTAAATTAGTAGCTTAAATAATAAGAAATAAACGGAGGGAATATTTAACATATTTTTAGCTAAATATCTTTGGAAAAAATAGTAAAATGCCATAATATATTTGCATTGATACCCAAATGAACTATAACCACATATTGCCAACAGAAAATGTCGTCGGCGTCGTCGACGAACCCCCCCCCCCCCCCCCCCCCCCCCCCGATTTCAGTGTAACAAATTTTCAGTATTAGGAATGAATTTCGAATCCCCGTCAATTTCGTTATAGCGACATTTCACTGTAGTTGTATTAAAAAATGAAGCAAAAGAAGTGAGGCTAGCCGTCTTAGTTTTACCTAATGGCAAAGCTGCTACGATTGGATCTGCCATTCAAAAAGTTTTAGATGAATATAACTTATGGTCATCTATAAAGATGATAGTGTCAGACACTACAAATGTTAATACAGGGTCGAAGTCTGGTGTTGTGGTGAAACTTCAGAAACTGTTTGCTCAACATGGTGAGTCTGCACCAGTCTTTATAGGTTGTCAGCACCATATTCTTGATCGTGTTCTTAGACTCGTGTGTGATGCATTGCTCGGTGATTCAACTGAGTCTCCTAACATAAATTATCCATTTGTAAATAAGATTATGAAATGTTAAAAAAAGATTTTGAAAGTAAAACAAAGAAATGTGCTCCAATTTTAGAAAAACAGGAAATAGGTTAGAGAGATGATATGAAATTTTTGCACCATCTAATTAGTGTTTTTAAGCATTTTAAGAATTCTCAACAAATGCCAAAAGTTAATTTTAGCGCACTGCCTGGCCTCAGCAATGCCCGATGGAAACCTCGAGCAATTTTTGCATTGTTGGCTTTCACACTATGGCCTGATGAACGAAAGAACCTTCAGAAATTGTGTGAATTTATCTGTGGACAATGGAGTGATGCTTGGTTTAGTGATCATGACTACAAAGCTGAACAATATGAACTTCTTCTGCATGCTGTTAATGATTATCCAAAGGCTTGCGCTGTCTTTGAAATCATTGGTTTCAAAGTCCATCTCCAATACTCACTCCACGTAGCAATGTTTATGCAGAAAGAGCAATAAAAGTTCTGTAAGATATTATTCCCCTTTGCCACTCACCAGAGAAACAATACTTGAAATTATTAACAAATGTCAATTTTTCTAAAACTTTAAAATGTTTGGTGGGTGACATTTTTCAACTTTTTAAATAAATTTGATATGGTTTTGTGTTTCTACAATAAAAACTCATCTGTTGATGATATGCCATACAAGTGTTGTTCTGAAGTCATATACCTAATATACACACACCTGTATGTAGATTAATAATGGCAGAGAAAATACAGATCACATGTTGAATCATGTACCTATTATGTATTAAATACCTTGAGGAAAAAAGAAGCCAGACAGCCAATAGGACTTGGGAGGCCCAGCATTGATCCAATTATCAATAAAACAACATCTCATTAATAAATCTTTTACCCATGATGCTAAACTTTTTAATGAAGGATAAGAGTTTCTTGTCCACAATGCTGATACCTGATAATTAGGAGAATAAATAGCTGATTTATATCAATCATGCAGTGGTACAACACTGTTAAATTTGAAAAGCAATACATGAATAAAAATTTTTTTTTGATAACAGAGCATATTTTAACATAAACATTAAGATATTCATTTCAATCATTAAGATGACTTGTGAAATGTTCCTGATGTGCCATTAGCTCAGCAATACAGAGACATGATGAAGGTCATATGCTCTTCTGGTTATAATAAAAGCAAATAAAAATCACCTGTCTTTGTAATTGAGACTATTCAGATTTATTTTCTTTAAAACACCTACTTTCCTTTGTTGCGACATTTTGATAGCTTGGCTATGTTTTAATGTTTTGACCTTTTTTTTTTTTGAAAATGATGTTATAAAAACAGTGAAGTAATGGTTATAATTGCATTTCGGGCATGTTTGAAAATGATTCATTAAATTTTGACATGGACATGTAAAATTAAGAGTCTGAGCTGTCATTGTCAAATACGTTTAATACATTTTATTGCTGTATCTTTGTTAGATTTTTGAGCCTAAATGTTTTAAAGTTCAATGGGTGCATGAAATGAACAAATGGAGAAAAAATTGGTTGTAAAATGGCTAATCCTTAAATTCAGTCAGTTTTCTTCCAAATTTTTAGTAATTTGAGTGCAGAAAAAAACTAATGGATGTTTTTCCTTAAACTTTCTTTTTAAATCTACTCAAGTTTGATTCACACATGTTTGGAAATGCTCTGGCATAATCTGCTAATACATGTTCATATATGCAGCAGTTAATGCTAATACATGTTCAGTTTTGTTCATATATGCAGCAGTTAATGCTAATACATGTTCATATATGCAGCAGTTAATGCTAATACATGTTCATATATGCAGCAGTTAATGCTAATACATGTTCATATATGCAGCAGTTAATGCTAATACATGTCAGGCAGCAGTTTATGTTAATATATGTAAGTTGAATTACTCACATGATTATTTAAGATAGCATTGTATACATTTTCCAGTTCTTTACTCATGACCACAAAACCTTTAATTGCTTTTTTCAACTGTTCTATTGACAACTGAAAAGACAGAAAGTGTTTTAAACATTATAAAAAAGTATATTTCGATGTCATAAAAAAGTATATTTCGATGTCATGCTTATTCTCCAACTTGAAGTACAATGTGCTACTACATCAGAAGTACAATGTGCTCCTACATCAGCAGTACAATGTGCTCCTATATCAGAAGTACAATGTGCTCCTACATCAGAAGTACAATGCGCTCCTACATCAGAAGTACAATGTGCTCCTACATCAGAAGTACAATGCGCTCCTACATCGGCAATTCAATGTGCTCACACATTAGAAGTACAATGTGCTCTGACATCGGAAGCTACACTAATCATAAACATGTCTAAGCATTTTTAAAACAACACAAAAATTCATTCAGTGATTTTTTAAATTATTTTTAGAAGAGATTAAATTAGTGAGCCTTTTCAGCGATTTCTATAAACCAAGTAGTTATTCTCATGTAGTTATACTCCAAAAGTAGGTTTTCTGTGCAGCATGTGAAACTGTTCACTTCAGAACCCATCATCCAAGATGGAAAAATTTCATCATGCTATCACTTCTACCAATTATTGACAGGTAGCCAAGGCTAGTTTAAAAAGAACTACAAGTGCAGAACTAATCATTAGCCATGCATCTAGATGTCTTAGTTCACCTTGTAACAGAAAAAAATGATCATTTCATCTTAAATATTGAAACTCAACTTGTATTTTCTTAATGACCTTTCTCTTTTTTTTTAAGTTTAACTATGGATTAAAGAGACCAGTTAATAAATTGTTGTTCTCAATGTCCAGATAATTACTAAACTCAGCTAAATCTGTTCCTGCTGCTATAACCAGTCAGTTGTATCTCAATTGTTATGACCAAGGTTAGACATCATTAAGTACAGATGTAACAAGAGACTGACAAGCTGAAACCTACTTACTACTAGACCATATAGGTCTCACAAATTTTCCTTATCATCAATGCTTAGCTAATATAACTCTGATTTTCAATTCAAGGGCTTAAACTCAACACACCCATGATATGTTATGCACATCTGTGCATTAGTCTATTAACACATGACATGAGTAACTTTGATATTAATATGATGATAATAATTTAATCTCCTATTTTTCATTTCATACTATGATGACAAATACCCTAACCCTTCCTACTTTAATATGAAATACATTTATTGAAGATTGTGAATCATTTTCTTTTTATGTTAGGCTCTTTTATTCTTTTACAAAACTATGGTCTTCCCAAAGTGAATACAATTATAATATTTTCAACTTTAAATTCATGAACAGGCAAATATTTACACAAAATTTTACCATGGCAAATAAACTACTTACAAAAACATTTTAATAACAAACATATTGAGTTGTATGTTTGCATTAATATTTAGGTTATGCTACAACTTGAGTAAAGTGAATAAACAGAAGAATAAATGGGAGCTTCCATAAACAAAAAAACATTTGAAAATGTTGGAAATGTTTTGGTGAAAAATGAACTGATCATTTAAGACAATCTGAAATAATGCATGCTCAGAAAGGCAATAAACAAGGACTTAAAGCACCTTTCTAAGATTTGATTATTCAATGAATATGTTCATGTTTTTAATATTTTTTGGTAACATCAAGTACAGACTTTAAGTTTGAACATTCTACCGGTATATAGAATTCATGAGTTGAAAAATGTTATACTTCACACAAACATTTTGGTAAGTGTTTTATTGCTAAAAAAGTTATTTATTTAAAAAAATACTTTTTTTTACTAATGTAATGTTACAACTTGATATTTTACAGAATGACACACAGGACACGTGGGTTCAATAATGACTAGACTGATACATTTATTTATTTATTACACAAATTTACTAAACATCAATTCCATAACCAAACTAATCAATCCACATTGGAAACAAAAATCACTGCCGGCCACAAGCGAGTCCAACGTGTACTATCCAGGTCACGAACTCCTTGTTCTCTAAAACAACCAGAATCCATTAACTACACATGTCCGGTCTACACCTGCAAAATCAGGTCACGTCACTGGTCTTCACGCATCGTCCTCCTCTCTTGTTTTTACACACCTGTCCAGGCGACGACTGGTCCAGCGCCGTGTGTTGAATTAAGAGGGTCACAACAGTAATTTTCCCAAACCACAAAAAGCCCCACAATTAATGGATAGATTTTTGGGGCATTTCTCAGAACTGCTTGTCATGGCCCTAAATGAGGTGTCATGGCCCTAAATGAGGTGTCACGGCCCTATATGAGGTGTCACGGCCCTATATGAGTTACAACGTCCCTTATAGAAAGGAAGAAAATAAGTTTGGTCTAGCCCACAAGAGTAGACGAAGCCATGGCATTGACAACTTTTTTTTCCCAGCTTTCAAGTAACGGAAATATCCTAAGGTACTTTTTACCCTGAGCTGAACGGAAATATCCTAAGGTACTTTTTACTCTGAGCTTAACGGAAATATCCTAAGGTACTTTTTACTCTGAGCTTAACGGAAATATCCTAAGGTACTTTTTACTCTGAGCTTAATGGAAATATCCTAAGATACTTTTTACTCTGAGCTTAACGGAAATATCCTAAGGTACTTTTTACTCTGAGCTTAACGGAAATATCCTAAGGTACTTTTTACTCTGAGCTTAACAAAAATATCCTAAGGTACTTTTTACTCTTAGCTTAATGGAAATATCCTAAGGTACTTTTTACTCTGAGCTTAATGGAAATATCCTAAGGTACTTTTTACTCTGAGCTTAATGGAAATATCCTAAGGTACTTTTTACTCTGAGCTTTATGGAAATATCCTAAGGTACTTTTTACTCTGAGCTTAATGGAAATATCCTAGGTACTTTTTACTCTGAGCTTAACGGAAATATCCTAAGGTACTTTTTACTCTGAGCTTAATGGAAATATCCTAAGATACTTTTTACTCTGAGCTTAACGGAAATATCCTAAGGTACTTTTTACTCTGAGCTTAATGGAAATATCCTAAGGTACTTTTCACTCTGAGCTTAAGGTGGTCCATGGGCCATTTTAGGTTTCTGCAAGTTTTTTGTTTCTATTTGTTTTATTTTTTAAGCTACACTAGCCATTTTTGGCACATGCATAGAACATACCAATTAATGAACAAAGAAATAAAAAAATTTATAACAAAATTTATTATGTGACTTTTTTGGGTAAAAAAAAGTGTAATTTTATGACAAATTTTCAAAGAACCAATTTTCAAAATCTATTGTAGAAATCATAAAACAACTTTCCACAAATGTTAATGAAAGTGTTCCAAACAAACGTCCAATTTTTATTTTTAAAAAAATGGAAAATAAATAATTTGTGAATTTTTTACTTCTGTACACGGAAAAAAAATGCATTTTTTGGGGGGGTAGGTAAAAAAAAAAATTATAAAAAATTTTATATTCAATATTTCCAAAAAAAAAATTGGAGAACTGTCAACAATAGATATAAGAATTAGCATGCAAAATTGTAAGCTTATATCTTAAGTAGTTTTTGTTAAAGTGTCAAAAAGGCACAAAAAAAAATTTTAAATGCGATTTTGAGAAAAATGCAAAAAACTGTCAAAAATCTCTATTACACTAAGTACGCGACATAAACAAGATATGTAGTGATTGGAAAGTAAAAGTAAGCCATATTGTAATATGGATAAACAATTCAAACACTATAAACATTAGCAGAAAATAAGATATTATGGTTTTAGAAACACATGAAAAATGTAAATATCATTAAATATTTTAAAAAATCATCCCAGTAATGCCAAACACTAACTATATATACTAATTACTTGGAATATTTACATACAGATACACATTAAACATTTAAATCAATTAGAATCATAATAATTACAGCTATATAAACAAAAAATTATACACTAACTATTATGATCCATGAGAAAATCTTTGACTGAGAAAATATTACTAGTCTTTAGAACCCCCGGATAAATACTGTGGCCCCCCTTCTAACTCAAACTGCCTTTGAAACTCCCTCTTTTCTGCTTCCCTAGTCTGTTCCCGTCTTCTTTTTACATTTAACTGTATAGCACTATCTGATTTTCTAATTCACCTCAAAACAACCCAAATATAGTACATAGAGGACAAGAAAAATTACAAAAAGAAGTTTAATACATTCTAACTGAATCAGACATGTACTAGATGGAAGTGTTGTCTGAACCCCTTCAAAACTAGAAAGCTTAGAAGATGATGCAGATGTAAGAGCTGTTGTTGAATCAGATGTAGAAGCTGTTGATGAGACTGTTGTAGAAACTGGTATTGGGGAAGGTGGAGAAGTTGCCGTAGAGATCTTTGCTGTCCATTTCCTTGCTGCCCTTGCTTCTTTCTTTTGCAGTCTCTGTTTTTTGGTCAGTGCCATAGTTATTCTGTTGTGGTACAAAAGATTAAAACATGTTTAATTAGTAATAGTAACTCGCTAATAGCTTTATTTTTTTAAAGCTGGTAAAAATCTTAACTGGACTATTATATTATTATATCTCTCTATAAATATTGCATCAAGAAGACAGTGGTGTTTCATAGATGGTCTATTGTATGTTATAGTTTATAATAATAAAATTCGAAGGTATAATGTTCATTATTATTCAGAGCTGCTTTGCCGTGTTTTAAAAGATACTAAGAGAAACAAAAGGAAAATAGAAAAAGAATATAACTTAAGCTTACCTTCAATTACGAAATAGATAAAAATAAACTCAATTAAACCATAAAAGAGTTCATGAACTGCTAAAAACAATTAACATTGCTTAGGAACAATGGCGTAAGTTATCAACAATTAGTGCAGCGGGCTGTAAACCCCCACCCCCTCCGCGAGTCACGTGACCAGCAACAACCATCCATTACGCGAGAATCCGCTTCTAGCAACAAGAGGGCCAATGATTATCACGCAAACAGTGCGTGATACAGTTCATTCAAGGCTCTCTTGTGTCATTAGACTTAAATAGGTCAATGTGTGATTGCAGAAGAAAGCGAGCGAAGATGATGAGCTTTCCAACGATACCAGACTCGATTCCGTACTACCGGTACATTTTTTAGAATCGCCGGTTTGAAATGGTGTTTTTTTTCCCATCTCGAGAAAAAAACACGTACCCCTACCCCCTTCAGAATTTTTTTTGAATATAAAACATAATATAAAGGTATATTTTTGACTTTACCAAACGATTCCTGAGATATTTTTCTACAAGAAACTATCATAATTGAAAAATCGACATTTTGACCCGTGGAGTACCTTAATGGAAATATCCTAAGGTACTTTTTACTCTGAGCTTAATGGAAATATCCTAAGGTACTTTTTACTCTGAGCTTAAAAGTGTAAAAAAAAACTTGGAAAAAAAAGAAGCCATTCCTTTGAACAAAAGGGGGTTCATAGGTCACGTGTTAGGAGTTGACAACAATTTTGGGTCTGGGATAAAACAGGGTGCGGCCTGGGGTACAGCTTTGGTAAAGAGCCAACATGACCTGCAATGCTGTGGGTTACAGAAAGGACTCCTGGTTGAGTCCCAGTGACCGACATGCTTCCAGTGATGGTTCCATACCTTCTTACATTATTGGCTATAGTTGGGATGAAAGGAGTGCACTGCGAAAACCATCCTATTTAATACTATCACCAAAATCAATTTGTGGAGATAGTTTTCTTACCTTTTTGAATTTCTTCAAGTTTAGATGCATCAATTACATTGAAAAATTCTTTGAGGTAGAGTGGTGGAACAATTGATGTGAGTGGTGTCTGTAACCAGTTGATCCATCAAATCTTTTACAAATTATTTTATTAAAAAAAAAAAACGAAAAAAAAATTTACTCTGGGTTTAAACTTTTACATTTTTACACATTTAATAAAATACATGTGTAAATAATTTAATAGAAAAAAAAAGTATTAAATTTTACTTACCAAGTATTCATGGTTTAAATTGGTTGAAATTCACAGATGGTTTCAGATCTTGGCATTCCTATTAAAAGCCTTGCTAGCATCCCCAGCAACTGATGTTTCCCTTAACATTCATCACTAAGTCCTGCAGTGAGAGTCTATTAAGATATAGCTCTGATATAAGTTTTGAAATGTCAAGTTTGGTAACTACTAAACCACACCCAAATCAAACTGGATAAGGCTAACCTAGGAGTAAAAGATTCTTTTTATTTTAAATTTCAACATTTGATTCTGTTTAAATAAAAAAATTTTTTCCTAGGTATGATAAGTTACAAAGCAACTAAATTCCCCCTCATAACGGGAGAAGTCATGTGACCTAACATTACCCTGCAGCACAAATGGCCAGCAATACACCTACAAGTTCAAAACACAAGTAACAAAATTTTGCAATAGGACAAATATGGTAGAGTGTTGGGTAGACTGGGATTGTAGTTTCCTTCTTACCTCTCTGAGGGAAGGCGGCTGAGTGGTGTATGTAGAGCACTCAACCGCTGACCTGGTTTCAATCTTTGGTGAGAGCCGATTGAATTTTTTGACAGCCGATTGAATTTTTTGAGAGCCGATTTAATTTTTTGGGAGCCAATTGAATTTGGTTTACGTCCCACAAATCCACTCAGCTTTAAATGGGTACCTCATTTAAGTAGGGGAAATAAAGGAGGCTGGGAGTCATGCTAACCACACAATCATTCTATATGCAGAGAAACATGTGAATTATACACTTCATCTCCCCTGATGGCTCTCTATAGGGCAAAGGGAATGTTACTTTTACTACAGTTGAAGATGAAGCTGAGTTTTGATAAAACATGGATGCACTTTATTCTCCTTATTTAAAACCAATTTAAATAACAGCCCAGCAGATTTTCAAGAAAATTACTTAATAGTGGATGTATAATTTTTTGTTTAATAATAATATAATGAATGAGGACAATGAAATTAAGCTAAAAGAACAAATAAAGCTTCATTAATTCCAATGAATTCTTTATAACACTATGAGACCTATAGCAGAGGGGATATAAGCAATTCACTTGGGTCTCTCTATCAGAGGTTGACTGCCTTACTTTAACATATTTTTTTTTACATTGCTTTCATTTAAAAAACTAGCTCCATATTGTAACTTCAGGTTACATATAGAACTAGCTCCATCATGTAATTAAAGGCTACAAAAGTCACCTGAATTACAAAATATTTACTTAATGCATCACAAGCAATGTTCTTTCATGCAGTCCATCATTGGTCTCTGTTATTTCTCTGCCTGTATTCTGTATTGTTATCTCTCTGCCTGTATTCTAAATTGTTATCTCTCTGGCTGTATTCAGTTTTGTTATCTCTCT
Organism: Bulinus truncatus; assembly: GCA_021962125.1. Classification (NCBI taxonomy): domain Eukaryota; kingdom Metazoa; phylum Mollusca; class Gastropoda; family Planorbidae; genus Bulinus; species Bulinus truncatus. The sequence continues at coordinate 1,302,458 of JAGDYQ010000167.1, forward strand.
GGCTGTATTCTGTTTTGTTATCTCTCTTGCTGTATTCTCTTTGTTATCTCTCTGGCTGTATTCTGTATTGTTATCTCTCTGCCTGAATTCAGTATTTTATATGTAAAAAAATACTCATCTGCACAGCTAGAAAAAAATTGGTTTTAGAATAGAGAAATGCTTATAAAAATTAGTTAACAAAAATACATTCAATAAATAAATCCCTAAACCGAGTGCTTTGGAGCGCTATAACAGAAGCCTTATTATGTGAGCTAATGATGTTTACAGATGGTGGTATAATTGTGGTGACACTAGTAACTGTAGCCAAAAAAAAAACCCAATGAAGAAAGAAAAGTGTGAGAAATTCCCTTACTTCAAATAAAAATAAGGGAGGTGAGTAAAATGTTGGGAAACATCCTATGATTAAATAGCAGCATTGCTACCGATTGTGATGTTCAGATTTGTCTGATTAAATATAATGTTCCAATCTGACTTGCCAAATCTGAAGTATTGTGTGTGACTATGATATAACTTCATAATTCAACTTTACTCCAATATAGATATAAGAGAAAAAACTCTGTGCAGCACATAAGATAAAACACTTTAATAGAACGCAGTGGCTACGGTTCGGTCCGACCGAACCCGTATTTTTCTTTTCTTCGGGTACCAGCCATAGATAATATTGCTCCACACCCTAACCCTATCCATAACCCTGAAAAAAAAAAATTATATATGCCATGTTCCTTATACCCTAATATAATGGTTTTGGCTGGTGCCGGAGCCACTGCGTTAATAGAAATACACTTATCTAAAGAGTGGACAGGCAAGGTTCATATACTGGCTCTTAGACTACAGTTACTGTATATATACATTTTTTAAAATTATAAGCAAGTCTACTACATCTAACTATTAGGACTGTCAACACTGAAATCCATTATATGAAATAAGCTAGAGACTACCCAACTGGACTGCCCACTCTGTAACTAAAAAATTCTTAACTGAGCTAAATAAGCCAAACACTTACTATAATTGTGAGAGACAACCTAAAGTTATCAGACATCATCAAATCATTAGACCCAGCCATGTTATGAATTGGTCAGTTTACATGGGTTCTCATTTGGGATGGGAGATGAAAAGTTTCAACAGCTTAAATAGAGAGGGGGGGGGGTTAAGGTTGATGTGGGCATTCTGAAGTTACGGCCATGAATCAGTTTTAAACAAAGTTATGTCACATTTTGGTGAAATTCTTACAAGACAAAAGCAATTGTTACTGGATATAATAATGAGCAAACAGCTATTAGTAACAGAGGAAGACATTCTACACAATGAATTTATCTTAATATTAAATTTTAAAATACTAAATAGTATTCTTTATTATGCATAACAATTTTTTTTAGTTTTCTTTTTTTTAAATCATCCCTTATCTCAAATGGTCTAAGATGCTGAGATATATATACACCAATTTTGAAGGAAATATGCTCTTAAATCGAGGATTGATTGTACTGATAATAAGTGACTAAAACTTTGTTTAATTATTTTTCTTTAAGGAAAAAAGTTCTTTGATGGCACTTATAAATAAAAGAATGCCTTGTGCACTAGGTAGGAACTAACCATATTAGGTACATCTTCATTATACAAAGTGGGACAGTAGAAGCTGCAAAACGTTGCTAGTGAATCTCCAGGAATTTCTGTGCAACACCCTTTGTTATTAATTCTGAAGCAAATATCTTGTTAAATTGCATCTGACTGAAAGAGAAAAAATAGGGTTTGTTTAAAAGAAAATGTAAAGACATCTGATCATGCTGCTAACCACTTAATATTCCCTAGCTATTATAAAATTAACTCTACTTAATCTGCTTTAAAAAGATTAAACAATAAAAAAATGACTAACTAAAAAAGAAATGAGATAATTGAAGTCGCACTTCAAATTTAAATTGAGAACTTCGGCTCCCAAAGATATCAGCAATTTTCATTTCGGAAAAACAAACAAGCAAATTAGCAATGTGAAGTTTTAGTATATTATTTAAATATTTGAATAGACTTGGAAATAATTAAATTCACAGTTAATGCGATGAGAATATCACACATTTACAGAAACATTTTTTTGAAAGTCTAGAAATACAAAAAGTATGCATTTAGTTAACCAGATTCAGGCTAACTAAAATTCCTAAGTAAACCTGTTTCTGTACCTATGACTATTAAACCTGATGCTATCATGGTCCATGTGGAGACATGGATCTATCCCTATTGTGCAGAACATTTCTGTTTATCACCATCTGTACAATTCTTCCTTCCCTATTGTGTAGAACATCCCTGTTCCAATTTCTCTTGCTTTATAAGTGCATGAAGGCAAATCAGCATTCTTGATAGCTAAAAAAATACACCAGACATAGTAATGAGCATGTGTAGTATTAATACAAAATAAAAGCAAAAAAAAAAATGATTATCTTTAAAAGTATACATTTAAAGTACAATAATTAAGTTTGCTTTATTCATAAATTTAACAACACAAATGTAATAAGCAACACCCAGATGTGTAAAAAAAATCTGTCTTTTGGTGCATTTTGTTCAATTTTGGTATGAATGCAAAGATAGGCCTATTTAAGTAATTTCATTCAAACTGCCCAAAATTTTTTTGTGTACATTAAATTTAAACTGTAATTATATTTAGTTAAAAATGTTCTATTCCTGAAAATTTTTTATAAAATTAGTGCACATTTAAAATATACAATGTAGCGAAATTTTATGAAGTTTTTGCATGTTTGTCAACTGCATTACCCCCTTTCAGAATTTCATGTGTATCAATAATACTGTATAAATTATTAAATACATGTAATGTCATATTAAGGAGTGGCATATTTTAATAAAAACTTAAATTAATTTTTATACATGGAGACCAATGGAGTGAATATATAATTTACCATTTCTAAAAAAGCACTATTTTTTAAGCCAAAGTAAATTAACCAACACTCTGCAAACAGTAGTTTGGGCTACTGATTTCTGGTTTATCTGTCAGTTTCAAACTTAAACTGAAAGACAAAAAATTAAGAAAAATTATTGTGAGTGTTTAAAGATGTTAAGGCTAAGGTAGTAAGGATGTCAATATATATTCTGAGTTACAATTTTGGTAAAAATAGAATAATAAAATTTCATTAAAGTGAATCACAGATTATACAAAACTATTAAAGAAAAAATTAACGAAAAAAAGTATAATACTGGTACTCTCTCTAGATGTGGTAAGAAACTTGAAGAGGAGAAAGCGCATGCTTGCAGAATGTGTAAAACTAATCTATTGACTACACCAGACGTAAAGGTAAATTGCATAACGGATGGTAAATAGTACTTTTAGAAACGTACTTTTAACATTTCGCAAAAATATATTTTTATGATCGATTTTCAAAATCGTAGACATTCTTTATGAGTGATATCGAATTGCAGAGAAATATACTATGTTCATTGTGCATTTTATTCAGACCCGTAGCGTGCGGGGGGAGGCAGGAAGGCCAGCTTGCTGTAGAATGCCCCCCCCCCGTAAAATTTTCACGCTACGAGGCTGATTTTATTATCTTTTAAAATTTACTTTTGCTACACAGAAATGAATTTAATAGTTTTAATTAAGGAAAATATTACATGGTATTTGTTTTTTTGAAGCTTACATTAGGCAGCAGTTTTCAAGAATACTATTAGAATATATGTAGCGTATGCCTATATCGGCAACATATTATTTAATAAAATCTGTGATTGTTCACATGTTTTATGGCCCCTGGCCTAATCTGGTACAGAAATCTACCATAAAATGACTCAGCAATAGTGTTTAGGTGTGATCATATGTCGGCGGAGATTGTCAAATACCCAATATAAGCTGGTGGGAGTTTGTTCTGTACCAATGAAGATGTAGCTCCAACAGAAACAACTTAATATGAGTCAGTACGAATATTAAAGCAAAATAACTTTTGCATGAGGCACTGAAATACATGAAGTTCATCACAGGTCAGAGACGTTCTTTTACAGCATAACATGTTTAGTCCGTCGGACAATCAGTATGGTTTAGGGTGAGGAGGGGGGGAGGGAGGAGCTTAAAAACACCCACGACAACGAAATGTATATTTAAAAAATCTAGCACTTGAAATCTGATACGGAGACAATCCAGTTCATTTAGACGGTCATATCTCGTACATATAGTTACATGGAATTTTTATTTTCTGTTTTAATGCATCGGTAGCCTATGAGCTTGTGTCTTCTTTAGCAAGTTGACCTTATATGCAGCTGTATGAATAGCATTCGCATTAAAAAGGACTTCGACGAATTGATTAATAAAAAGAATTACAATGAATTCGGAAACAACTTCATCAGTTTAAAAAAAAATACCTTTATTAAAATCTGAATAATATATGGCTATCAAGCTTGTGAGTTAAAACGTGGGTGAGCGAAAGAGGATCTGGTTGAGTGAGGGAGTGCATTTGTGAATGAGTGGATAGACGTAAGAGAGTAAGTGAGCAAGCAAGTGGGTGAGTGAGTGAATAGACACTGAGTGAAAACTGAGCAAGGACGTGGGTGATTGAGCGAGCGCGTGGGTGATTGAATAGATACCTGAGTGACTGACTGAGCAAGCACGTGGGTGAGTGAGTGAATAGACACTGAGTGATGAATGAGCAAGGACGTGGGTGTTTTATAGTATTATTTTACATCTTTGTCAACAGGGGACCTGCCTCGTTTTGGGAACTTCTAACAGTTATATGCCAACACATTTCATATACTAACAGACAGAATTGTGATTGATTGCTTAGAGGAAAAAGCTAGCCAATGACACAAGAGATGAGTACGCTTGCAAAAAAACATTTGACACTTCTTAGTACAGCCAACTTAAATATGTTGAAAAACAAAATAGAATTAATAAAATAAGTTTAAATGTCAATGTTATTGTTCATATTTCTTTGTGAATGGTGAGTAGAATGGACCCCTATGTCACTGTCATTAGCCTACATGACATTCAATTCGGTTACATTAAATCTACAATTATATAAATTGAATTTGCATAGGGCCTGTTATCTGCATCTAATGAAAAAAGGCAATCTTGTGCATACATTTGTATGTGTCTGTGTGTGTATGTGTGGCAATGTGAATGTATGCGTCTGCCTCTGTATATGGTGTAAGAGTGTTTCTATATGTTTGTGTCTGTCTCTGTGTGTATATAGGGTAGATGTCTTTCTGTGTGTATTTCTGTGCCTGTGTGAATAGCTACGTATATGTATGAGTCTGTCTGTGTATATAAGAGAGTCTGTTTATGTATGGCAATGGGTCTGTCTATCAATGTATATGGTGTAGGTGTCTTTCTGAGTTAATGGCAATGTATAAGTCTGTCTGTGTGTATAAAGATGTGTGTGTGTGTGTCTGTCTGTGTATATAGCGATTTGTCTGTCTGTGACATTGTATGGTGAAGCTGTCTTTCTCTGTGTATCTATTTGTGGATGGCGATCTGCGTCTATCTGTGCGAATGTTGTAGATGCATGTCTGTGTGCATGGCGATGTATGTGTATGTCTGTGTGCATGGCGATGTCTTTGTCTGTCTGTGTGTATAAAGATGTTTATGGGTGTGTCTGTGTGTATGGTGATGTCCGTGTCTGTCTGTGTGTATGGCGATGTCTGTGTCTGTCTGTGTGTATGGCGATGTCTGTGTCTGTCTGTGTACATGGCGATGTCTGTGTGTGTCTGTGTGTATGGCAATGTCTGTGTCTTTATGTGTGTATGGCGATGTCTGTGTCTGTATGTGTGTATGGCGATGTCTGTGTCTGTCTGTGTGTATGGCGATGTCTGTGTCTGTCTGTGTACATGGCGATGTCTGTGTGTGTCTGTGTGTATGGCAATGTCTGTGTCTTTATGTGTGTATGGCGATGTCTGTGTCTGTATGTGTGTATGGCGATGTCTGTGTCTGTCTGTGTGTATGGCGATGTCTGTATGGCGATGTCTGTGTTTGTCTGTGTACATGGCGATGTCTGTGTTTGTCTGTGTACATGGCGACGTCTGTGTTTGTCTGTGTGTATGGCGATGTCTGGGTCTGTCTGTGTGTATGGCGATGTCTGTGTTTGTCTGTGTACATGGCGATGTCTGTGTCTGTCTGTGTACATGGCAATGTCCGTGTCTGTCTGTGTACATGGCGATGTCTGTGTCTTTATGTGTGTATGGCGATGTCTGTGTTTGTCTGTGTACATGGCGATGTCTGTGTCTTTATGTGTGTATGGCGATGTCTGTGTCTTTATGTGTGTATGGCGATGTCTGTGTTTGTCTGTGTACATGGCGATGTCTGTGTCTGTCTGTGTACATGGCAATGTCCGTGTCTGTCTGTGTGAATGGCGATGTCTGTGTCTTTATGTGTACATGGCGATGTCTGTGTTTGTTTGTGTGTATAAAGATGTTTATGGGTGTGTCTGTGTGCATGACAATGTCTGTGTGTGTCTGTGTGCTTGTCGAGGTCTGTCGCTGTCTGTGTGTATGTTGATGTCTATGTCTGTCTGTGTGTATGGCGATGTTTATATCTGTCTGTGTGTATGTCTATGTCTGTCTGTGTGTATGGCGATGTTTATGTCTGTCTGTGTGTATGGCTATGTCTATGTCTGTCTGTGTGTATGGCGATGTCGGTGTCTGTGTGCATGGCGATGTTTATGTGTGTGTCTGTCTCAGTTGATGGCAATGTGCGTTTCTGTCAGTGTGTATTGCGATGTCTGTGTGTGTGTGTGTGGCGATGTATAGGCATTAGTAAAGAAAATAAAATATCAGAATTTGTGTTTTATTATTAAATTATCTGTTCTGTACTTGTTCTCATGAGTTGTATCTTCTGTGGTAGTGTGAACGTAATGATTACAGTGAAGAATACAACATGTTATGTGGTAGTAAGAACGTAATGATTACAGTGAAGAATACAACATGGTGCACTCAGTAGGATTCACACTACAAAAAATTGTTGTTGTTTCTCTTGTTTTGTTTTCATTCCCTGGTATTAACGACATGTGTAAGATGTGAACAGCTGTCTATAATAACAAGACGCATCATTGTACGACCAGATAACTTGTTGATACATGTCTATACTGGGTTCATATCATTAGGGAGCGACCGATGTGCCTTTTTACCGATAGTCCGATACCGATATTTCCCCCAGCATTTTTACCGATACCGATACCGATATTTTATTTTTAGGGGCTGTCCATTATTTATGTCAACAAATTTTTGGCGATTTTTACCCCCCCCCCCTTGTCAACAACTTGTCAAACTTTCCGAGATCCCCCCCCTATAAAATTACGTCAACATTTGATTACCCCCCCCCCCCCCTAAAAAGGTGGCTTCCAAAATGTTTATGTGGCAAAATTAGTAGGAATATAGTTAGTTTAATTAAAATACTGAATGTTAAGCGAGTGTGTAACACAGAACTACAAACGCTGCTTAATTTTCCTATTTATTAAGTAATTATATTAAATTTAAAAAAGTAACATTGTTGACGTCAACTTTTCTTGACCTCCCTCCCCTCCCCTTGTCAACAATTGTCAAAAATTTTCTGACTCCCCCCTCCCCCCTATTTTGTTGACGTAATTAATGGACAGCCCCTTAAGCAACAACAATGCCAATTGCCAAACACGTGTTTCTCTCATGCTAATACAGCTAATGACGTATGTCAACCCATGCTTACCCCTTCCCTGTCATATTTCGTGACACGTAAGTCTTTCTCCCCCCCGCCCCCCCCCCCAACTTCCCATCCCAACAAAAAATACGCACAGATGTTCACTAATTGTATCATTCAAGGTCATACATTAAAATTAAGAAATGCCAATCCTAATGTTTCAAGGTCGTATCTCTGATGTATACGGGACAATTTCTGTGTACGGGTTTTTTTTTCCTTTTTTTTAAAATCTTGTCTGATCTGGTTATAGAATTGGGTTATTTACTGATTTTATTTTCTGCAACTCTGTTGTGAAAAAAAAAATGTATCGGCAGCCAAAAAACGGCCGGTCCGACAGTTAACCCATATTGCCAATATCGGTTCGACTATCGGTCGCTCCCTACAACAATCGGCCGATCCGATATTAACCGATAGTGCCAATATCGGTCCGATACCGATAGCGATCCGATTATCGGTCGCTCCCTACATATCATGTTAAACCTCGTCGGCGATTCTAACTTCTTTACCTAGATGTACCGTGCGTACCATGAGACCCTGTACACTGTACACAATTAGATATATAAAAAGAATTGTATTTAGACCATGGTAAGAGAAAGTGAAGTCCACAGAAATAAATCATACAGAAGCGCATCGTCAGTTCAAATCAATATTTCAAAAAAGCTGACATATTTCTAAAAGTGTGCTACGGAGTATCTATATTAGGGTGCTATACTATGAAAAAGTCACTATTAGAGAGTTCTTTAAATAGCGATGCGCAATCTCTGTGCTGTTTACACCTTTCTCAAAAAGTAGTCCCCTTACTGAATTGTTTGTTTAAATGGACAAGATACACTTCTGGTACCAATTAATGTACGCAAATTTGCGAATAATAAATTTCTGTTGCGGCTATTCTTTTAATTTTAATCATGAAAATCAAATAATCATAATTTAATACATTTTTCAGTCTGATTATTTATTAATATTAATCTTAAAAGTTGAAGCTAAAAAGTAGAATGGTTAAAAAAATAATATCATTGACCATCACCTCATCATAATGAGGTAGTAGTTTCAAACCTTTTACTACCGATTTTTAATTACTATCTATCGCACAATATATGCTAACCAAAAATATACTGTTTTACATATGACCCTACATAAGTCCCAACATATGACCCTACACAAGTCCCTACAATAATCCCTACATAAGTACCTACATAAGTCTCTACATATGACCCTACATAAGTACCTACATAAAACCCTACATAAGTCCCTACATTAATCCCTACATAAGTACCTACATAAGTCTCTACATATGACCCTACATTAATCCCTACATAAGTACCTACATAAGTCTCTACATATGACCCTACATTAATCCCTACATAAGTACCTACATAAGTCCCTACATATGACCCTACATAAGTCCCTACATATGACCCTACATAAGTCCCTACATAAGTCCCTACATATGACCCTACATAAGTCCCTACATTAATCCCTACATAAGTACCTACATAAGTCTCTACATATGACCCTACATAAGCCCCTACATATGACCCTACATAAGTCCCTACATAAGTCCCTATATAACATGTGTCTCTACATATGTCCCTACATATGACCCTACACAAGTCTCTACATATGACCCTACATAAGTCTCTACATAAGTCCCTACATAAGTCCCTATATTAGTCACTACATAAAATTAAATTTTGGTAATAAATTTAAACTCATTATATCTTAGATTAGATTAAAATGTAGAAAAAATAATCGAGAATTAATAGAAATTATCGAGCTAAGTATTAATCAAGTATATAAATATCAATAACACAAAGCGACCGGAAGCCCATTATGATCTTTTCACAAAGAGAGCTGACGCGCAGGAATACATGTGAGAAAGGTCCATATTATGTGGTTCAATATATCTAGAACAAGACAACATATATAATTGAACAAGCTTACTCTAGGGAAAAACTAAATAACATGTAGGCCTACTGTGGACCAAAATACTAGAGATTTTTGTTGCACTTTACTTTTAAAACGAGACAGTTACACTACAAATGTATTATATGTACTTTTAAAACGAGACAGTTACACTACAAATGTATACATGCACTTTTAAAACGAGACAGTTACACTACAAATGTATACATGTACTTTTAAAACGAGACAGTTACACTACAAATGTATACATGTACTTTTAAAACGAGACAGTTATACTACAAAAGTATACATGTACTTTAAAAACGAGACAGTTATACTACAAATGTATACATGTACTTTTAAAACGAGACAGTTATACTACAAATGTATACATGTACTTTTAAAACGAGACAGTTATACTACAAATGTATACATGTACTTTTAAAATGAGACAGTTATACTACAAATGTATACATGCACTTTTAAAACGAGACAGTTACAACACAAATGTATAGATATATTAATGTTCAAGTAGATATATTAAGAATACACTTTTCTAGAGCATGTATTTAAATAGCAGAAGGAGAAAATATATGCTGACTCACAATAACATGGTTCAGACTCCGCTGAGGTTAAAAACATTGTTAAAAATAAAACGACAAAACGACAGTGAATAAATACAAACTTTTTTTACGAAATGACTTGGACGAAAAAAAGACTTAGTAAGACTTGATAGAAACAAAGAAATGACTCAGTATTGACTCCCGTATGAAAGAAGGGCACTACAAAACCTAAAAATTGTCCCATTTAGGTGGGCGATTTTTTTTTAAAGGGGACAGATGGTCGTGTAATAAAGCGCTCCACTATCAACTTGAGGGTCCCTGGTTCGATCTCCGGTGAGGACCAAAAGATTTTCAGGTCAAGGCTAAATCCCCGCGATATCTCCCGTGGTGCCCTCATGGTCTTTGCATTAACGGCTATACAGGGGGACCATAAGTGGTCTATAGGTTCTAGGTCCTAGGAGATTCTGTATCATCCTTTCAGTGATTCACACACTAGTTGGGGGGACACATGGGCATCGCCCTAGTCACCTATCTATTGTTGTGCACAGGATCTTTGTTGGGCCCCCCTCCCCTAACTTATCTCCTTCGTTGATACTTCATAATATGCCCGCATTCTTTAAGACCAACATCCCAACTGCCTCTTAAACACCACGCACCAAATGACACTTGGAAAAACACTCGCTTATACACAACAGCGAAACACTTCAAACATCCAATCAGTAATAAGAACAATGTATTCATAAAAACGAAAAATAATATAAGTTTAATCCATCAAATCTATAAAACAAGAAAGATGACAAAATAACAATAAAGTCCAGACTAATAGTGTAGTCACCAACGGCCCAACTTTTTACACTCGTCAACTAGCACCTGTCTTATACGATGAACTCTTTACTGTTCGCTTAACTCCCTTCTCCACGTTTACCTACAACCACCTTCACTCCTAACCCCTGATCTCCTCAACCAAATACAGCCATGCTCCACTGGTCACTGCGGTCACTCTCCATTCACTACTTTGATCTTCCAACCTTTCACGATAAAACCCACACCATGCCATTCAAACACGCTAACTGACCCAACACAGCTCTCACACCCACATATAATATTTTGACAGCAGATATTCTGCTGCGCGATTCACAAACTAGTACACAACTCACAACACTATGTCCTCCATTGCGCACACATAAAAACAGCGCACACATGTTTAGCTTACCAGATATACCGTTAGGTTGCGCAAAAAAATGAATTTATTTATAAAGATACGCACTGCCAATGATTATTGCGCACATGGTCCTTTGAAAGTAATAAAGACCATTCCCTGTATAGTCCTAACAAGGTCGGCTATTGCGGTAATACAAGAATACAGCAACGCATTTTGCAGTGGCGTCACTAGGGTTGGTGTCACCCGGTGCGGTAACTCATGGTGTCACCCCTCTCATGACACCCCATAGACATACAGCATTCTTAGCAAAATTTATAAATAAATTTACAACGACAATAGAAGAATAAATAATTGATATATATAGGTCAGTGCAAGTATACCAATAATTTCATTAAAATAATTAATAATAAAAAGTACGCAGTGTCTGTTAATAATCGGAGATATTTTTATATTTGGCATTAATTTTTTTCGAAGCCTTATAAAGTCATTTGCTGTTAATAATCGGATATATTTTTATTTATTTCTAAATTTTAAATACGGCTTTGAATTATTTTAAATTACAAAATAAGAATATAGGCCTAAAACTAGATATTTTGCATTTTGGTGTCACCCCTTGTGAGGGTGTCACCCGGTGCGGTCCGCACCCCCCGCACCTTCTAGTGACGCATTTTGTATTACAAAGGGAAATAATTCTTACAAAATATAGCTCGCCATGATTTATGCACCTTTTCCAGTCATTGTGACAAGTTTCATCATGCACACTTTGCACAGCAACTAAAAAATAACATGCGCCTGCTGTTAAATCAACCACTGTGTCAAATTATCTAGTTTGCTGTGTCTAGGTAGCTCGATTTAGAGCCAATCATGGCCGAATAAATGAGGTAAACACAGACCCATTATTTGTGTAGTACATATGATTCGGTAATATCACAAGATAGCGACCATAATTATGTTGATATATATATATATATTATTGATACTTTACCTCTATAAACATTCCAAAATCATAGTATTGATTGTTATTTATCAAAAAAATACGAGAAATATTTTAAAAAATGTGCTTAAATGCATTAAATAAATTGGGAAAAAAGTTCCTCTATAATCTATATAAAATACTGTCAGCCATGTTTAGAGATGACCTGAATTGTATACATAAAAAAGGCAACTACTGTATAAGATTATTAAAAAATAATGCAAGAAAAAACCGTACCTTCAGAAAAACTAATGACCTGCACTTAAAAGACATGACCGAAATTATTTAAACCAAGTTTATGTTAGGGGGATAGATACTCTTGGGGCCCCTAGGGCCGTTTATCTTGTACCGCTTCGTATAAGGTGTAGAACGGGGCCCTGAAATTGACATAATTATTAATATAGCTTATATAGTAAAAAAAACGGTAGCCTTAGAAACACTTATGCCCAGCAGTCAAAGGGGATGAACAAAATTATTTAAACCAAATTTATGTTAGGGGGATGAATACTATTGGGGCCTCTTGTATCACTACGTATAATGTGTAGAACGGGGCCCTGAAATTGACTTAACCATGACATAATGATTTGTATATAATACTTGCTGTACCCTGCAAAACATTTGCATAGAGTTATATCCCCTTAGGCTTGATCGGCAGGCGAGGTTATTTTTTGGTTTCGGGCATATCCGATTTTTTCATGATTGTATTTTAAACTGGAATACTGTTGTATTAATTCTTTACTTTCGATTTAACGCACACTGGAAATGAGTATTATTATATATGATAAGACATATTAGAAAAATAAAACAGTGAAAAAGCCATCGATACCCGTATTATGTCAAATATTTATGAGTTCCAAGAAAACATAACACATTGCACGTGGTGCAGTGCGTACTATTTCTCAATTGACGCCTAACAGCTAACCACTGAATAGACGATTCTTGGTTATGCATTTCTCTTTCTAAATCAGTTAGATTCCAAATTTCTTGTAAAATGGCTGCGTGGTCCATAATATTTTGAGGATCTACTATATTGTAACGAAGATTTCTAGGTCTAACTGCCAACACAAAGTTAAATTCGACACTGCAATAAAACTTGTTTTACGTCAAATAACTGAGTTAACTTTAATTAAGTTCTGATCACGCGTGGTCTTATAACAAAAGATAACAATGTACTCAAAAGATTTATTTGGTTTGAATTGTACTTAAAAATTGTTCAGATTAAAACTACAAAAGCTTATTTTATATCGGATGGTCAATCTATCAAAGAAAAGAAAAAAAAACAACCATGAGCTAATATGAATTAAGGACACAGTGGAAGTGTACTTATCTGAATTAACAGCTATAACAAAGTAATTCAATCACAAAGCAATCACTATTTCCAAGATGAAGAAAGAAAATCCAATGCAAATCAAACTCTCTCTTTCTTCATAGTATGAAATACTAAAATGCAACTTTACATATTACTTATATTTGTAGCAAAGTTTTAATTAAACTGATCTATCATGGAATGTTTCGGATGTTACAATGACGTCACGTTGCGTAATTTTGTGTAAAAAGTGGCCAGACTTACCCCCCCCCCCATTACACAGAAAAAAAGGGGAGGGGTATTCGAAACGTTTAACGAAACTATTTACCCTTAGTCCATGTTCCTCTAATCCCGACACTCCCCCCCCCCCCCCCCATAGCCCTGGCAGAGCGACGGTCAGCAGATCTAAGAATTTTCACATCAAAACGTGAAATCCCTGTTCAGCTACCGACCGACAACAAACGAATAGCGAGACACGGGAAGAAGAAATCTTACTTAGCCTACCTTATCTGGAGGTCCATTAGAACACCCCCACCCCCACCCCCACCTTCTCCATTTCACACACCTCCAAAAAAGGGCGGCCAGTTAACAATGAGTGATTAACGAAGAAGATAGTACCAAATATGGAAGAAAGGTGATGTAGAAGATAGTACCAATATGGAAGAAAGGTGATGAAGAAGATAGTACCAATATGGAAGAAAGGTGATGAAGAAGATAGTACCAATATGGAAGAAAGGTGATGAAGAAAGTACCAATATGGAAGAAAGGTGATGAAGAAGATAGTACCAATATGGAAGAAAGGTGATGTAGAAGATAGTACCAATATGGAAGAAAGCTGATGAAGAAGATAGTACCAATATGGAAGAAAGGTGATGTAGAGGCATTCGTCCAATAGGTTTCAAATGAGGTTGTTGTAATAGAGAGGCCAATGAAGGTGAAAAAGAGGAGTGCTGATCTAATTGGTTTCATTAATTTTTTGTCATGCCCATTAAGGGCTTTGCATCAGTGTTTCTCAAGGTCCATTTATTCGTATATAGGCTGTTTATTCCTTTTAGAATCCCCCCCCCCCGCCCGCCTTAACCGCCCCTTACCTACATCGGCAGGTGAAACTTGACCGTGTTGATTACGTAACCCAGGTTCATGGTCTGGTCTCTAGCTAAGCTCCCAACCTCGATTTAATGCCTACTCATAGCACAGGCCGCACAGGCATAGAAAGCGTAATCATCTCCCAACCCCTCCTCCCCTCCCCCCGATGATCATCCCCTTACCCACCTGACCTTTGTGTAGTCATATTAAGTAAAGCTAGAAACAGTTGATTAGAGAAAGATGCAGTAGTATAGCGCTGACAGGCTTAGAGTAGACATAGGTAGTTTAAAGTAGTTTGTTATAGTAGACATAGGTAGTTTAAAGTAGTTTGTTATAGTAGACATAGGTAGTTTAAAGTAGTTTGTTATAGTAGAAGTAGATAGAAGATAAGTAAAGTTTTTTTTAAGTTGTATTCAATTATTTTTATACAGTGTACTGCACTCAGTTTTTTTTTTATAACAGTCTTATAAAATCTACAGTAACATATTTAGCAAGTCTAAAAGTTAAAGTTACAATTCCTATATAACCGATACTCCGGCTCCCACAAATTTGACGGCTCCGGCTCCCTATTAAGATAGTATCACACGAGACAAAAATTTGTGTACTTGCGCCACGCAAACATGCCGCTGATAAAAAGTTATGCACATTTTGTCGCGTTCACCCCCATAGAAGGCCCGAAGCGTGCGGGGGGACCGGGGCCCCCTGCGTTTTGTCTGGCCCCCTCTGCTTATTTGTTCTACTTAGTAAAATTTATTACCTGCCCCCCCCTGCTATTGCCTGGTCCCTGCTGTAGAATTTTCACGCTACGGGGCTGCCCCATAGTCAGGAACTTGAAAAATATACGCATGTTGGTTTTACTAAAAACAAACCATTTCAGTGCATCCAGAATAATATCATTATTTTCGACCGAGGTTTCACTAGTCGCCATTTTCATAAGTAATAAAAAATGATCAAATTAGCGAATAGTAAAATGATACATTATTTAAAATATCTTAAAGACTTCAGTATTTATATTTATTATTCATAAATTCGAAGTGACTATTCGGACCCGGGTACCAATAAACTCCGATTTTTATTCGTCCCCCGTCCCAATAAAGTCTGATACTTATTCGGACCAGTGGCAAATATGCACTTAGCTTAGCTATACATAAACTTTATTGATTAAGCGTTGTTAAAAACATATTACTAAGTATATATACACACATACTAAACGTTTGATTTCATAGAGATTCAAAGTCATTTTTGACAATTAAGATAATATGTATTAAAATAAGGCGATAAATAACAATTTCCCACAACAGGTCAAATAATAATTATTATTGACATGTAACACGTCTGAGTCAGTTCCGATCCGAGGGATTCAGGGACCCGGAGGGGGGGTGGGGCTTGGCCTCTTTGGGAGCCCCTGTATTTTGACATTTGACACTATGACATGAAGATAATGTACTTAATATTTGATGTAAAAAAAATTTTGGGGGCCCCCTCCAAGATGGGGCCCGGTGGGGACTTTCGATTTGGGACCCCCCTCCCCCCACCCTAGGTACACCTCTGGTCAGAATACTATAAGCTCACGTTTTCTATTATTAAAACGTTTTACCTGTAATACAATGTCCATTTATATCGCCGAAATGATTAACGAAGACATCTTTCATAACATACACACACACACACTGATGACAGTCAGTGTTATGAAAAGTACATAGACTGTTAAGTCGAGAAAAGAAGACACAAATGACATCATATACAATAGCGTTTTTTTTAAAGTGACTTGTGTGTCATGTCAGGTTTGACGTCAAGCTGTGTATCAAAGCCGTTTTACGTCATAATATGTGCATCTAAATTGTATTACTGTTACACTAATCCAGTTTTTCCCAAAGTGTGGTACGCGGAGAATTTGTCAGGGGGTACGCGGAGAGTTTGTCAGGGGGTATGCGGAGAGTTTGTCAGGGGGTACGCGGATAATTTGTCAGGGGGTACGCGGAGAGTTTGTCAGGGGGTACGTGGAGAGTTTGTCAGGGGGTACGCGGAGAATTTGTCAGGGGGTACGCGGAGAATTTGTCATGGGGTACGCGGAGAATTTGTCAGGGGGTACGTGGAGAGTTTGTCAGGGGGTATGCGGAGAATTTGTCAGGGGGTATGCGGAGAATTAGTCAGGGGGTACGCGGAGAATTTGTCAGGGGGTACGCGGAGAGTTTGTCACGGGGTATGCGTAAAGTTTGTCAGGGGTACGCGGAGAGTTTGTCAGGGGGTACGGGGAGAGTTTGTCAGGGGGTACGGGGAGAGTTTGTCAGGGGGTACGCGGAGAGTTTTTCAGGGGGTACGCAGAGAATTTGTCAAGGGGTACGCGGAGAATTTGTCAGGGGGAACGCGGAGAGTTTGTCAGGGGGTACGCGGAGAATTTGTCAGGGGGTACGCGGAGAGTTTGTCAGGGGGTACGTGGACAGTTTGTCAGGGGTACGCGGAGAGTTTGTCAGGGGGTACGCGGAGAATTTGTCAGGGGGTACGCGCTTTACCGGGCTGAGAACATCTGGTAAACATTGCCCGGCTAAACAGAAAACAATGAAATGAGGTGAAGCCACGACCGTAAGAACAATATATAAATCATCGTATATAATAATACTCATTTCCAGTGTGCGTTAAATCGAAAGTAAAGAATTAATACAACAGTATTCCAGTTTAAAATACAACCATGAAAAAAATCGGATCTGCCCGAAACCAAAAAATAACCTAGCCTACCAATCAAGCATAAGGGGATATAACTCTATGCAAAGGTTTTGCAGGGTACAGCTAGTTTTTATTATTTTTTTTGACAAGGGGTACTCAGAAATACGAAAATAACACAGGGGGGTATACAGATGTCGAATGTTTGGGAAACACTGCACTAAGCCATTGGATGTAAGAATGTTAGCGCACACTACATGCAGATATGACTCGACGCATTTCGACAATACGCGACCAGATGACATTTTAGTGTATCGCTGTGTCGACAGATGACGTCGGGAATCGAAAATTTAGGTTGAAACTCCTTCGATTCGATTCCGATACCAGCGAATAGAACCAATTATTTCGATTCTCGATTCCGATGAATCGTCTCATTGGTCGTCCTAAGTGTTTCAAAAAATTAAAGAGGGGGGGGGTGACGAAAGTTATATATATATATATATATATATATATATATATAAATATTTATATATATATAAATATTTATATATACAGGGGCGTAGCTAGGGAGGGGGCATATACAATACAATCCCTACGGTGCCGATATATTTCTGGACCGTAATATTTGCTTCGGGGAAAGGGTAACATCAGCAGCATAGTAGTCAATATGTACCTATATGTTACGTATTGCATTAGCTGCACATGCACTTCTTTTTGTCAATCCTGGCTAATATTTGCGCATCCCTTTAGACTAGTTCATGCCTCCCTAGGAAGTCTCGCTTCCCAGTTTGAAAAACACTGCTCTAGAGTATGATGGGGATAAGTCTAGAGCATGATGGTGATGAGTCTAGAGTATGATGGTGATAAGTCTAGAGTATGATGGTGATGAGTCTAGAGTATGATGGTGATGAGTCTAGAGTATGATGGGGATGAGTCTAAAGTATGCTGGTGTGATGGTTACGAGTCTAGAGTATGATGGTGATGAGTCTAGAGTATGATGGTGATGAGTCTAGAGTATGATGGTGATGAGTCTAGAGTATGATGGTGATGAGTCTAGAGTATGATGGTGATGAGTCTAGAGTATGATGGGGATAAGTCTAGAGTATAATGGTGATGAGTCTAGAGTATGATGGGGATAAGTCTAGAGTATAATGGGGATAAGTCTAGAGTATGATGGTGATGAGTCTAGAGTATGATGGTGATGAGTCTAGAGTATGATGGTGATGAGTCTAGTGTAGATCATTTGCTATTCGAGTGCTCTAGACTGGCGGACCACAGGGTGGACCAGTCCGGAAGCCTGCTGGCCATCGGGCACTATGGCAGTCTCCAGATGTTGAGAGACACAGCAGGTCTATCTCACGGGCTCTAAGAGACTAAGTCTCAGCCCGCAGATAAAACTGAGAGAGTTCAAAGAGAGAGAGAGAGAGAGAGTCTAGAGTATGATGGTGATGAGTCTAGAGTATGATGGGGATAAGTCTAGAGTATGATGGTGATGAGTCTAGAGTATGATGGTGATGAGTCTAGAGTATGATGGGGATAAGTCTAGAGCATGATGGGGATAAGTCTAGAGTATGATGGGGATAAGTCTAGAGCATGATGGCGATGAGTCTAGCGTATGATGGTGATGAGTCTAGAGTATGATGGTGATGAGTCTAGAGTATGATGGTGATGAGTCTAGAGTATGATGGGGATAAGTCTAGAGCATGATGGGGATAAGTCTAGAGTATGATGGGGAAAAGTCTAGAGCATGATGGCGATGAGTCTAGCGTATAATGGTGATGAGTCTAGAGCATGATGATAATGAGTCTAGAGTATGATGGTGATGAGTCTAGAGTATGATGGTGAAGAGTCTAGAGTATGATGGGGATAAGTCTAGAGCATGATGGTGATGAGTCTAGAGTATGATGGGGATACGTTTAGTGCATGATGGGGATGAGTTTAGAGTATGATGGGGATGAGTCTAAAGTATGCTGGTGTGATGGTGATGAGTCTAGAGTATGATGGTGATGAGTCTAGAGTATGATGGTGATGAGTCTAGAGTATGATGGTGATGAGTCTAGTGTAGATCATTTGCTATTCGAGTGCTCTGGACAGGCGGACCACAGGGTGGACCAGTCCGGAAGCCTGCTGGCCATCGGGCTCTATGGCAGTCTCCAGATGTTGAGAGACACAGCAGGTCTGATCTCACGGGCTCTAAGAGACTAAGTCTCAGCCCGCAGATAAAACTGAGAGAGTTCAAAGAGAGAGAGAGAGAGAGTCTAGAGTATGATGGTGATGAGTCTAGAGTATGATGGGGATAAGTCTAGAGTATGATGGTGATGAGTCTAGAGTATGATGGTGATGAGTCTAGAGAATGATGGGGATAAGTCTAGAGCATGATGGGGATAAGTCTAGAGTATGATGGGGATAAGTCTAGAGCATGATGGCGATGAGTCTAGCGTATGATGGTGATGAGTCTAGAGTATGATGGTGATGAGTCTAGAGTATGATGGTGATGAGTCTAGAGTATGATGGGGATAAGTCTAGAGCATGATGGGGATAAGTCTAAAGTATGATGGGGATAAGTCTAGAGCATGATGGCGATGAGTCTAGCGTATGATGGTGATGAGTCTAGAGTATGATGGGGATAAGTCTGGAGCATGATGGTGATGAGTCTAGAGTATGATGGTGATGAGTCTAGAGTATGACCGGGATGAGTTTAGAGTATGATGGGGATGAGTCTAAAGTATGCTGGTGTGATGGTGATGAGTCTAGAGTATGATGGGGATAAGTCTAGAGCATGATGGTGATGAGTCTAGAGTATGATGGGGATACGTCTAGTGCATGATGGGGATGAGTTTAGAGTATGATGAGGATGAGTCTAAAGTATGCTGGTGTGATGGTGATGAGTCTAGAGTATGATGGTGATGAGTCTAGAGTATGATGGTGATGAGTCTAGAGTATGATGGGGATAAGTCTAGAGTATAATGGTGATGAGTCTAGAGTATGATGGGGATAAGTCTAGAGTATAATGGGGATAAGTCTAGAGTATGATGGTGATGAGTCTAGAGTATGATGGTGATGAGTCTAGAGTATGATGGTGATGAGTCTAGTGTAGATCATTTGCTATTCGAGTGCTCTAGACTGGCGGACCACAGGGTGGACCAGTCCGGAAGCCTGCTGGCCATCGGGCACTATGGCAGTCTCCAGATGTTGAGAGACACAGCAGGTCTATCTCACGGGCTCTAAGAGACTAAGTCTCAGCCCGCAGATAAAACTGAGAGAGTTCAAAGAGAGAGAGAGAGAGAGAGTCTAGAGTATGATGGTGATGAGTCTAGAGTATGATGGGGATAAGTCTAGAGTATGATGGTGATGAGTCTAGAGTATGATGGTGATGAGTCTAGAGTATGATGGGGATAAGTCTAGAGCATGATGGGGATAAGTCTAGAGTATGATGGGGATAAGTCTAGAGCATGATGGCGATGAGTCTAGCGTATGATGGTGATGAGTCTAGAGTATGATGGTGATGAGTCTAGAGTATGATGGTGATGAGTCTAGAGTATGATGGGGATAAGTCTAGAGCATGATGGGGATAAGTCTAGAGTATGATGGGGAAAAGTCTAGAGCATGATGGCGATGAGTCTAGCGTATAATGGTGATGAGTCTAGAGCATGATGATAATGAGTCTAGAGTATGATGGTGATGAGTCTAGAGTATGATGGTGAAGAGTCTAGAGTATGATGGGGATAAGTCTAGAGCATGATGGTGATGAGTCTAGAGTATGATGGGGATACGTCTAGTGCATGATGGGGATGAGTTTAGAGTATGATGGGGATGAGTCTAAAGTATGCTGGTGTGATGGTGATGAGTCTAGAGTATGATGGTGATGAGTCTAGAGTATGATGGTGATGAGTCTAGAGTATGATGGTGATGAGTCTAGTGTAGATCATTTGCTATTCGAGTGCTCTGGACAGGCGGACCACAGGGTGGACCAGTCCGGAAGCCTGCTGGCCATCGGGCTCTATGGCAGTCTCCAGATGTTGAGAGACACAGCAGGTCTGATCTCACGGGCTCTAAGAGACTAAGTCTCAGCCCGCAGATAAAACTGAGAGAGTTCAAAGAGAGAGAGAGAGTCTAGAGTATGATGGTGATGAGTCTAGAGTATGATGGGGATAAGTCTAGAGTATGATGGTGATGAGTCTAGAGTATGATGGTGATGAGTCTAGAGAATGATGGGGATAAGTCTAGAGCATGATGGGGATAAGTCTAGAGTATGATGGGGATAAGTCTAGAGCATGATGGCGATGAGTCTAGCGTATGATGGTGATGAGTCTAGAGTATGATGGTGATGAGTCTAGAGTATGATGGTGATGAGTCTAGAGTATGATGGGGATAAGTCTAGAGCATGATGGGGATAAGTCTAGAGTATGATGGGGATAAGTCTAGAGCATGATGGCGATGAGTCTAGCGTATGATGGTGATGAGTCTAGAGTATGATGGGGATAAGTCTGGAGCATGATGGTGATGAGTCTAGAGTATGATGGTGATGAGTCTAGAGTATGACCGGGATGAGTTTAGAGTATGATGGGGATGAGTCTAAAGTATGCTGGTGTGATGGTGATGAGTCTAGAGTATGATGGGGATAAGTCTAGAGCATGATGGTGATGAGTCTAGAGTATGATGGGGATACGTCTAGTGCATGATGGGGATGAGTTTAGAGTATGATGGGGATGAGTCTAAAGTATGCTGGTGTGATGGTGATGAGTCTAGAGTATGATGGTGATGAGCCTAGAGTATGATGGTGATGAGTCTAGAGTATGATGGTGATGAGTCTAGTGTAGATCATTTGCTATTCGAGTGCTCTGGACTGGCGGACCATAGGGTGGACCAGTCCGGAAGCCTGCTGGCCATCGGGCTCTATGGCAGTCTCCAGATGTTGAGAGACACAGCAGGTCTGATCTCACGGGCTCTAAGAGACTAAGTCTCAGCCCGCAGATAAAACTGAGAGAGTTCAAAGAGAGAGAGAGAGAGAGTCTAGAGTATGATGGTGATGAGTCTAGAGTATGATGGGGATAAGTCTAGAGTATGATGGTGATGAGTCTAGAGTATGATGGTGATGAGTCTAGAGTATGATGGGGATAAGTCTAGAGCATGATGGGGATAAGTCTAGAGTATGATGGGGATAAGTCTAGCGTATGATGGTGATGAGTCTAGAGCATTATGATAAAGAGTCTAGAGTATGATGGTGATGAGTCTAGAGTATGATGGTGATGAGTCTAGAGTATGATGGGGATAAGTCTAGAGCATGATGGGGATGAGTCTAGAGTATGATGGGGATACGTCTAGTGCATGATGGGGATGAGTTTAGAGTATGATGGGGATGAGTCTAAAGTATGCTGGTGTGATGGTGATGAGTCTAGAGTATGATGGTGATGAGTCTAGAGTATGATGGTGATGAGTCTAGAGTATGATTGTGGTGAGTCTAGAGTATGATTGTGGTGAGTCTAGAGTATGATGGTGATGATTCTAGAGTACTCTAGAGTATGATGGCGATGGGAATAGACCAGCAGCGTAGGAAAAATCAATACATAAAAAAAAATAAACAAAATATATATATATATATATATATTATATATATATATATATATATATATCTATATATATATATATATATATATATATATATATATATATATATATACCTACATGTGATGTTTCTCTTTTTCTTATGAAAGTAAAAATGGACTAACAGAAATTTCCGTAAGCCCTAGTGAATGATTCACGGACCCTCTACTAACCCGTATATCATGATAGGGATCTTAACCATAGGAGCCTTTCACCTTTTTTTAAAGTAACGCTCTATTCTTCAGCCCCACCCAATCCCTTCACCCTTGTCACATTCTGTCACATTTTACACCCCCCACACTAAAAATTACGTAACGCCTAGCTAAGCTCATACCTTTAAACAAAAATAACAGCAATTAAAAAAAAAATAATTGAATACAATAAGACGATGGTTCTAAAATTTGTGAGAATTGCAACCCACTATGAAACTTGCTTTTTTTTTTTTTTTTTTTTGCTGAAATTTATTACAGGCTTATATATATATATATACAGTGTTGTGTAAACTCACCCAAAAATGATTTGATTCAAACTTTCAACTCATTTCTTCCGAAAAGAGTTTAACTCAAACTCAATTAATTTTTTTTCAATGAGTTTAATTCACACTCAGTGAACAAAATGAGTTAAACTCATAAACTCATTTTTATTATAGTTTAATTTAATTAATAAAAAATGAAGTTTTAAAATTATTTATTGAAATTTTCAAATCTACAAATGTTGACCTAAGAAAATGTAAAAAAAACTTTTTTGACTTAAGTTCTAAAATGAAATTACTTTTACTCAACTTTTTAACTTTAGCAGAGAGAAAAAAATATATATTGTCATAAAACGTTTTAATAGAAAATAAATACATTATTTACCCTGAGATGTCATACAAAATTACTGGTGGCCACTTCAGTCCCAAAAAATATCTTTATTAAGACAATTTTTACATTTTACCACGATTTCTCCATCTTCCATTTTTACTATAGCAAAAAAAACGTACCGTCTAACATACGGGGAAATTGCGCCATTATACTTATTCTAATAACAACAACAACAACGATGATTTCGTTTAATTCAACTGATTTGGATTGCTCTTGACTTATTTACTATTAGGCGCGAGAAAATAACACTGGTCTGGGTTTGAAATTTTTTTTTCTGAGGTCTGACTGTTTTAAAGCTTGTCCTTTTTGTCCAATGTTTTGACATTGACAAGCTTTTAATTAGGTCAAGTTTGATGTGTAATGGTGGAAGCAAAATTTTCTGAGGGTTGACAAGAGCATTCGAAAGAACATTCATTATAAAGGGACCTGGTTTCAGATGAGGTCTTGCTGGCCAATTGCGTTTTATGTAGTGCTGTCTGCCCTGCTTTCCCATAAACAGAGGAAACATGGGTACATCATAGCATGGTTAAACAAAAAAAAGTTCTCCGATTCTAATGCATTGTGGTTCATTTTTTTCCTTTTGGCAAGCAAATCAAGAAAAACTAAATTTTTTGAAAAAAATGACCACTTTTAGAGATCGTTCAAGCGACCCGAAGTTTCACTGTATGAGATAATGCGGCAGTTCTGATGTGTTGCTCGCTTGTTTTTGCTATAGTGCAGTTTTAGTTCATTGTAAAATTAAAAGTAGACCGTGATATTTGAATTTTAGATTATTTATTATTCAAGTTTGCTGGATAATAAAGTAGTTTTTGACTAAGTACAAACTATTGAATTGATATGGCATCCACATCAAGTGGTAATTCACAAAGTGTATTGACAAGACGTATAACCGAAGTTTGATTGGCCAAACGGATACTTGTCTGCCTAGCGATGTCTGACTAACCTTAGGTCATACTATGAAGATGGTTTTCTATAATCACAAGGTACTGGAGAAGACAATATCCGAAAGCATTAAGGTAACTGTAAACGATCTTCAAAAAGAAAAGCAGTCTAAGAGAGAAGCTGAAGACGAAAGAAGATATCAGAAGGCTGCTGTTACTACTTGGTCTACAAGCAACAGCGAAAGTGAGAATGAAGGTAAAGATAACGACGATTTTGAAATTGAGATTCCTGTTTACTACAAGAAGCTTATGTCAAAGGGTTCGATGCCAGACAAGAAATTTGAAATCATAATTTCAAATTTAGAAGTAAATGCCCATTGGTCATTCACTTGGACGGAAAGATAATTTAGGAAACTACAGATTATTCAGAGATGCAGTCACTTGTAGACAGATTAACTGTAGTTTTAACTGGGAAAGAAGTTGAGAAAATTTTAGGTTTAGCTAAAATACCAACCGTGCTGGTAAGGCACAAGCCAATGCAACAATACAGCTGTCTATGGGAGGTATCTGATGAGATTATTGGTAATATGTGTTTTGACACAACATCCGTCAACACTAATGTTACTAAGGGGACATGTAAATTGTTGCAAGAGGAGCTGTTACATTTTGCCTGCCGACATCATGTACATGAACTGATCAAACGTTTTAAACGATTTTGGCCTAAGGTTGATCAGCAGCTGTATAGTCCGCTGATGGATTCGAGACTAGATTATCCGTTTATGGTGGAACACAAACACAGTATTTTTTTCATTCCTGCAAGACAATCTGTCAAGTGCCTCAAGTTACATACCACTTGAAGTTTACAAAGGGATGATCAAAACCTGATTGTTGGTATTTGACGTCAGTGTAAGCATCCAACCGTGCCACTTTCATGCATTTGACAATTACCATATGGTTCGCTGGATGGCGAAAGTGATATACTGCTTCAAGATCTACTTCTTTAGAAATCAGTTCTAGCCCACACATTCAGAGGTAAAGATTTTGCAAGAATTCTGCTTGTTTGCCACTCACATTTACGTCAAAGCTTGGATCTCATGTCCTTTGAGTTGTGATGCACCGTTTAACGATCGATTGTTATTCAAGCAGATCTCACGAAATTTGAAATGTATTTGAATCCATAAGTCTTGATGTATTTAATCATTGGGTCTGTATGTATTTGAATGAATTAAGTATTGAGTGCCGACCCCATCCGTTACCACCGCCAGATGTGAATGCTACGGTCTCAGCCACCCTCACAATGTTTTATCATTTCTGACCTGAATAAACAATGATGTTATGCTCTTAGATCATAGAATATGCTAATGAATAGCATAATTCTAATGTTATATATTGTCGGAAATGCAATGAATCATCAAATTTTGCTAAAAGTATATTAAAACTTGAAATGAATTTTGAAGTTAGTTTAATTATTTTTACATTTTTTTAAAATTGGTTTTAAATTTTATTGATTTTTTCATTATTTTTATTATATTTTTCATAAATCTTTATAATAATTTATTACACACAATAAATTGTAAAGTACTTTTTATTTATTTCAAGATTGTTGTTTATATGACTAATAAAAGTATAATGTAACCTTTTTATACAGTTACCTCCCTTATAAAAAAATCGGTGCTACTTACCTCTTGTATGATCGTTGGGATCGGCTTTCAACAGGGAGCGCTGGTCAGTGGGAAAGGGAAGTTAGCATTTTAGTATTAAGGGGTGCTAGGCATTTTTTCCACTTAGCATGTGGCTAATGTTAGTTCTATTTGGACAAAAAAAACTATAGGAGGTTTTTAAGGGGAAATAGCACCCAGGGCGGTCACACAAACGTAGCTCCCCCCACCCATCTAACAAAAAAAATGACACACATAATAAAAGCAAGTGTAAGGTAGGACAGCCGTTGGGAAAGAACCTGTTGGATATAAATATTGATGGGATTCGTCTTCTGAGCTAGAAAATTGTACATAAACAAATTATACAGAATGCGCCATTTTTTGTTTATTTTTTTTTATGTATTGATTTTTCCTACGCTGCTGGTCTATTCCCATCACCATCATACTCTAGAGTACTCTAGAATCATCACCATCATACACTAGACTCACCACAATCATACTCTAGACTCATCACCATCATACTCTAGACTCATCACCATCATACTCTAGACTCATCATCATCATGCTCTAGACTCATCACCATCACACCAGCATACTTTAGACTCATCCCCATCATACTCTAAACTCATCCCCATCATGCACTAGACGTATCCCCATCATACTCTATACTCATCACCATCATGCTCTAGACTTATCCCCATCATACTCTAGACTCATCACCATCATACTCTAGACTCATCCCCATCATACTCTAGACTCATCCCCATCATACTCTAGACTCATCCCCATCATACTCTAGACTCATCACCATCATACTCTAGACTCATCACCATCATACGCTAGACTCATCACCAACATGCTCTAGACTTATCCCCATCATGCTCTAGACTCATCCCCACTAAAGACTCATCACCATCATACGCTAAACTCATCCCATCATGCACTAGACGTATCCCCATCATACTCTATACTCATCACCATCATGCTCTAGACCTATCCTCATCATACTCTAGAATCATCACCATCATACTCTAGACTCATCACCATCATACTCTAGACTCATCATCATCATGCTCTAGATTCATCACCATCACACCAGCATACTTTAGACTCATCCCCATCATACTCTAGACTCATCAGCATCATACTCTAGACTCATCACCATCATACGCTAGACTCATCACCATCATGCTCTAGACTTATCCCCATCATGCTCTAGACTTATCCCCATCATACTCTAGACTCATCACCATCATACTCTAGACTTATCCCCATCATACTCTAGGCTCATAACCATGCTCTAGACTTATCCCCATCATACTCTAGACTCATCACCATCATACTCTAGACTCATCCCCATCATACTCTAGACTCATCCCCATCATACTCTAGACTCATCACCATCATACTCTAGACTCATCACCATCATACGCTAGACTCATCACCAACATGCTCTAGACTTATCCCCATCATGCTCTAGACTCATCCCCACTAAAGACTCATCACCATCATACGCTAAACTCATCCCATCATGCACTAGACGTATCCCCATCATACTCTATACTCATCACCATCATGCTCTAGACCTATCCCCATCATACTCTAGAATCATCACCATCATACTCTAGACTCATCACCATCATACTCTAGACTCATCATCATCAAGCTCTAGATTCATCACCATCACACCAGCATACTTTAGACTCATCCCCATCATACTCTAGACTCATCAGCATCATACTCTAGACTCATCACCATCATACGCTAGACTCATCACCATCATGCTCTAGACTTATCCCCATCATGCTCTAGACTTATCCCCATCATACTCTAGACTCATCACCATCATACTCTAGACTTATCCCCATCATACTCTAGGCTCATAACCATACTCTAGACTTATCCCCATCAAACTCTAGACTCATCACCATCATACTCTAGACTCATCACCATCATACTCTAGACTCATCACCATCATACTCTAGACTCATCACCATCATACTCTAGACTTATCCCCATCATACTCTAGACTTATCCCCATCATACTCTAGACTCATCACCATCATACTCTAGACCTATTCCCATCATACTCTAGACTCATCACCATCATACTCTAGACTTATTCCCATCATACTCTAGACTCATCACCATCATACTCTAGACTCATCACAATCATACTCTAGACTCATCACCATCATACTATAGACTTATCCCCATCATACTCTAGACTCATCACCATCATACTCTAGACTTATCCCCATCATACTCTAGACTCATCACCATCATACTCTAGACTCATCACCATCATACTCTAGACTCATCACCATCATACTCTAGACTTATCACCATCATACTCTAGACTCATCACCATCATACTCTAGACTCATCACCATCATACTCTAGACTTATTCCCATCATACTCTAGACTCATCCCCATCATACTCTAGACCTATCCCCATCATACTCTAGACTCATCACCATCATACTCTAGACTCATCACCATCATACTCTAGACTCATCACCATCATACTCTAGACTCATCATCATCATGCTCTAGATTCATCACCATCACACCAGCATACTTTAGACTCATCCCCATCATACTCTAGACTCATCAGCATCATACTCTTGACTCATCACCATCATACGCTAGAGTCATCACCATCATGCTCTAGACTTATCCCCATCATGCTTTAGACTTGTCCCCATCATACTCTAGACTCATCCCCATCATACTCTAGGCTCATAACCATACTCTATACTTATCCCCATCATACTCTAGACTCATCACCATCATACTCTAGTTTCATCACCATCATACTCTAGACTTATCCCCATCATACTCTAGACTCATTACCATCATACTCTAGACCTATCCCCATCATACTCTAGACTCATCACCATCATACTCTAGACTTATCCCCATCATACTCTAGACTCATCACCATCATACTCTAGACTCATCACAATCATACTCTAGACTCATCACCATCATACTCTAGACTTATCCCCATCATCATACTCTAGAATCATCACCATCATACTCTAGACTTATTCCCATCATACTCTAGACTCATCACCATCATACTCTAGACTCATCATCATCATGCTCTAGATTCATCACCATCACACCAGCATACTTTAGACTCATCCCCATCATACTCTAGACTCATCAGCATCATACTCTAGACTCATCACCATCATACGCTAGACTCATCACCATCATGCTCTAGACTTATCCCCATCATACTCTAGACTCATCCCCATCATACTCTAGGCTCATAACCATACTCTATACTTATCCCCATCATACTCTAGACTCATCACCATCATACTCTAGTTTCATTACCATCATACTCTAGACCTATCCCCATCATACTCTAGACTCATCACCATCATACTCTAGACTTATCCCCATCATACTCTAGACTCATCACCATCATACTCTAGACTCATCACAATCATACTCTAGACTCATCACCATCATACTCTAGACTCATCCCCATCATACTCTAGGCTCATAACCATACTCTATACTTATCCCCATCATACTCTAGACTCATCACCATCATACTCTAGTTTCATCACCATCATACTCTAGACTTATCCCCATCATACTCTAGACTTATCCCCATCATACTCTAGACTCATTACCATCATACTCTAGACCTATCCCCATCATACTCTAGACTCATCACCATCATACTCTAGACTTATCCCCATCATACTCTAGGCTCATAACCATACTCTATACTTATCCCCATCATACTCTAGACTCATCACCATCATACTCTAGTTTCATCACCATCATACTCTAGACTTATCCCCATCATACTCTAGACTCATTACCATCATACTCTAGACCTATCCCCATCATACTCTAGACTCATCAACATCATACTCTAGACATATCACCATCATACTCTAGACTCATCACCATCATACTCTAGACTCATCACCATCATACTCTAGACTCATCACCATCACTCCAGCATACTTTAGACTCATCCCCATCATACTCTAGACTCATCACCATCATACTCTAGACTCATTACCATCATACTCTAGACTCATCACCATCATG
>JAGDYQ010000167.1:1333348-1353316 GCA_021962125.1 Bulinus truncatus
ATCCGTCACAAATTATATCTGACAACATTTATATCTTATTCCGAATAAACTGTAATATTTTTTCTCATTGTTAAGATCAAAACAATGCTTTATTTATTAATATAAAATTAGCAAAATGTTGATGACTGTTGTTATGTCAGTTATTAATATATTAAAAGGGCGCGCTAAGATTATAGTTTTTACAGTACACTACTTTCATACCCAACATAGCCAATAGTACAAGGGCCAAGAAAGTACCAAGGGAGGTAAGTGACTAGACGCCGGGAGTTGAACTCGTACCCGACATCACACAGATCTGACTAACTAACAACGAGCCACCCTGATGTAGACATTAAAAAAAAATTCATTTAATTTACCTTCAAATGTGTACGCGGCTCAATTTGAGACGAGGAAGACGGCGATGGCAATCGCTAGCATCATTATTAAAAAAGGTATTTAAGATTCAACAAACACGTATCAAGAGTTTAGTTTTATAGGCCAGTGTTGTGATACAACGTAAACTGATCACAATGTAAACTTGTAACAATGTAAACTTGTAACAATGTAACCTAACCCTGATGGGAGACCCTGGCTTCAGTCGTGGGTTTTCTTTGTGATGTTTGACGTTCGATGGGACATTCACTGTCTTATCCTGACCCCCGTTCATGTTCGTCAGCCCCAGTCGTAGTCTTCTCGAAGGCGTCTGCAAAGTTTCAAATGGTGATTGTTATAGCTTGTGACGTTTGTTTCATACGGTGATTGTTATAGCTTGTGACGTTTGTTTCATACGGTGATTGTTATAGCTTGTGACGTTTGTTTCATACGGTGATTGTTATAGCTTGTGACGTTTGTTTCATACGGTGATTGTTATAGCTTGTGACGTTTGTTTCATACGGTGATTGTTATA
This sequence comes from Bulinus truncatus, assembly GCA_021962125.1. NCBI lineage: Eukaryota > Metazoa > Mollusca > Gastropoda > Planorbidae > Bulinus > Bulinus truncatus. The sequence goes on from JAGDYQ010000167.1 coordinate 1,334,235, forward strand.
GCTTGTGACGTTTGTTTCATACGGTGATTGTTATAGCTTGTGACGTTTGTTTCATACGGTGATTGTTATAGCTTGTGACGTTTGTTTCATACGGTGATTGTTATAGCTTGTGACGTTTGTTTCATACGGTGATTGTTATAGCTTGTGACGTTTGTTTCATACGGTGATTGTTATAGCTTGTGACGTTTGTTTCATACGGTGATTGTTATAGCTTGTGACGTTTGTTTCATACGGTGATTGTTATAGCTTGTGACGTTTGTTTCATATGGTGATTGTTATAGCTTGTGACGTTTGTGCTCGTCGCTTGAATTCACTGGCATTGATCGTGAGTTTCTGTGTGAAGTTGATAAGAGACTTAAAGTTTACAAGACAAACTGTACACAAGTTTAATAAAAAATACAGATATAGAGAAAATATGTAGTAATGTATACCATAAACTGGGTTGGAAATCAAACCAGGACCGTCTTCAGCATTACTGCAAAATGCACGGGGGGGGGGCTTGGGGAGAGCATTAAATATTGGGCCTAGATCCGTAATTCTTGTAGATATAAATACGGTATCCTTTTTTCTATCTATCTATCTATCTATCTATCTATCTATCTATCTATCTATCTATCTATCTATCTATCTATCTATCTATCTATATATATATCTATCTATCTATCTATCTATCTATCTATCTATATATCTATATATCTATCGGGAGGATCGTCCTAGTGACCCACCTCTCGCCTCCCCCAACCCCCCCTAGCCCCTCCCCCAGCCATAGACTCAGATAATGTGGAAGTTGAACAACTACCGAGATGGAGTTATGATTAACTTCAAATTTGGATGATTCATGGTACATGTACATCAATACTGTTTTCTTATATACTAAATTTCTCTATACTTTACATGACTTTAAAATTTAAACTACAATATAGTATTCATATCGTCTTAATTATTACTATTCTTAGCTCGACGTGTAAGATGAACAATAAAGTAAAGATCTAAATCTTATTTCATCCTGCTCATTAAATCTTTAAACTAACATGAGAAAGCTTTGGTTACGTCAAAAATGAATCGATTAAACTTCACGGATAAAAACTTCTGCTTATCGAACTTTATCTCACTGGCTCAGTGGTGGTTATGGACCTTTTCACGAATGACGTGCTAGATCACATGACTTGTTTTTAGAGGCTTGGTTATTAGCTGGTTTTAGTAAAGTCGATTGAAGATCATTTACTGGGAGGCAGTAAGAAAGAGAGAATTTAATTTACTATCATCAAAATGAAAGAAAAATTTAAAAACCATCCCCCAAAATTAAACGAAACAACTATAGAAAGTTTTTTGTTTTGAAAACCCCATAATGATAAAGTGTATTGTTCAGCTTGTGCATCACTAATAATAGGCAAGGGGGACTAGCATTGGGATTCTAGGCAAAGGAAATTACATTGGGTGCTAGGCAAAGGAAATTGCATTGAGTGCTAGGCAAAGGAAAATAAATTGGCTGCAAGACAAAAAACTTACCTTGAGTGCTAGTCAAGGAATTTGCTTTGGGTAATATTTACATGGAGTAGGGAGGAATGGATCCAAATTTATTACTAATTTTATGCATCATCTGTTTAGTAGAATATTTTGAGATTTAATTAAACTTTGTTAATTTTGCATTCGTTGAAAGCGGTTTTATCACAAAAAATGTAGCTATTTTGTTGAGCTATTTTGTTGAGCTATTTTGTTGAGCTATTTTGTTGAGCTATTTTGTTGAGCTATTTTGATGAGCTATTTTGTGATCTATTTTGTTGAGCTATTCTGTTGAGCTTTTTTGTTGAGCTATTTTGTTTAGCTATTTTGTTGAGCTATTTTGTTGAGCTATTTTGTTGAGCTATTTTGTTGAGCTATTTTGTTGAGCTATTCTGTTGAGCTATTTTGTTGAGCTATTTTGTTTAGCTATTTTGTTGAGCTATTTTGTTGAGCTATTCTGTTGAGCTATTCTGTTGAGCTATTTTGTTGAGCTATTTTGTTGAGCTATTTTGAAGAACCTTGCCTTAGCGAGACCCCCCCTCCCCAAATCCCCCTAATTTTTGCGAAAGTGAACGTAACCGGTATTATTTTGCATTTTACATATACAAGCAGCTTAGTACATTTAGCATTCAAATACAGGATGTCCTTTAACTCAGTGGTCCCCAGCCCCGGGCTCTTTAATTTACTGTTGTGTATTTCTCTTAGATCGTCCGAGTTTCCATGGACGAGAGGTTAACCTGGAGCTGAGCGGCAGTGAGTGGCAGTGGCTGTGAGTGGCAGTGGCGTTGAGTGGCAGTGGCGATGAGTGACAGTGGCGTTGAGTGGCAGTGGCTGTGAGTGGCAGTGGCTGTGAGTGGCAGTGGCGTTGAGTGGCAGTGGCGATGAGTGGCAGTGGCGATGAGTGGCAGTGGCGTTTAGTGGCAGTGGCTGTGAGTGGCAGTGGCTGTGAGTGGCAGTGGCTGTGAGTGGCAGTGGCGATGAGTGGCAGTGGCGATGAGTGGCAGTGGCGTTGAGTGGCAGTGGCGATGAGTGGCAGTGGCGTTGAGTGGCAGTGGCTGTGAGTGGCAGTGGCTGTGAGTGGCAGTGGCTGTGAGTGGCAGTGGCTGTGAGTGGCAGTGGCTGTGAGTGGCAGTGGCTGTGAGTGGCAGTGGCGTTGAGTGGCAGTGGCGATGAGTGGCAGTGGCGATGAGTGGCAGTGGCGTTGAGTGGCAGTGGCTGTGAGTGGCAGTGGCGTTGAGTGGCAGTGGCTGTGAGTGGCAGTGGCTGTGAGTGGCAGTGGCTGTGAGTGGCAGTGGCGTTGAGTGGCAGTGGCGATGAGTGGCAGTGGCGTTTAGTGGCAGTGGCTGTGAGTGGCAGTGGCGTTGAGTGGCAGTGGCGTTGAGTGGCAGTGGCGATGAGTGGCAGTGGCGATGAGTGGCAGTGGCGTTGAGTGGCAGTGGCTGTGAGTGGCAGTGTCTGTGAGTGGCAGTGGCTGTGAGTGGCAGTGGCTGTGAGTGGCAGTGGCGTTGAGTGGCAGTGGCTGTGAGTGGCAGTGGCGTTGAGTGGCAGTGGCGATGAGTGGCAGTGGCGTTGAGTGGCAGTGGCTGTGAGTGGCAGTGGCGTTGAGCGGCAGTGGCGTTCAGTGGCAGTGGCGTTCAGTGGCAGTGGCGTTCAGTGGCAGTGGCGTTGTTGGTTCAGTGAAGAATTGATGTTGTTCTCCACTAAAGACATTAGTCGTGAATTAGGAGAGGCTACTAGGGTTGAATGGTCGAATGGTAAAGCACTCGACTGTCGACCTGAAAGTACCTCGTTCGATGTTTTTTTTCAGGTTCTGGCTTATGCCCCCGCTATGTCTCCCGTGGTTCCTCCATGTACATTGTACCATCATCTATGGTGGGGTTGAAAGAAGGACACTGCCAAAACCGTCCCATTAGTAGTTTATAGGATCTAAGATATTGCATCTCATTCTTACAGGAATAAAAGAAAGCACGTGTGGCTTTGTCGGCTATCATTGCGACTAGACGCATTCAGGAAATATCTGAAGACAACGAGACACAATTGTCCGCACTCCAGATAGACGAATCTACAAATATCGACAACAAGGGAATACTACTTATATCTTTATCAGGATGATGAATTGGTATGAGGATTTGTTAAGTGCAATCTCTTTGCCAACTAAAAGCACTGTATCAGAGCTTTTGAAGTCACTGGATATTAGGACAAGGATGGTCTTTTTGTATCAGTACATGCACAGACGGAGCACTTAAATCCATATTGCCATTTCAGTCACCCTATCTGCGTGAAGCGGGTCTGCAGTGTCAGCAAACAAAATAAAACAAGGGAGTCAACTGGACATAAGCAACTTACTTCGGGTGTCATTCTCTCCCATTTACCCAGATCGAAAAAAATCAAGTGAATTAAAATGTCAATCTCACCATCTTCATCTTTTCTGGTGTAACTGCATTTTATTTTGAAAGGAATCTTCTTGAATACAATTGAATTATACAATAAAAACAATCTAATACATATATATATATATATATATATATATATACACACAATGAACGTTCTCTGCCCCCCACCCCATCAGGCAAACCGCGGTGAAACTATCCAACGTTGATTGGTCAGTGGCGAGAAAAAGTTTGGGGACCACTGCTTTAACTGAATAGCCCAGTAGCGAGCTACGGACCTAGGCACAGCCATTCACGGGGCACCTGCGTCTGTGTGTAGCAAAACTTTGTTTCAGGCCTTGCTTATGGCCGCGCTATCGATCTCATCCTCACCATGGAATACAGTGCAAAAGCCGTGGAGGCACAACGGGTGATATATAGAGGATTTTAACCAAGGCCTGAAACATCATTGGTCCTCACAGGAGACCGAACCAGGACAGCTTAAGTCGACAGTCGAGAGCTTAAACCCACGACTTACTATCCAATTGCGGATGAGATGAAATCTCTTAGATCCTATAAACCACTATTGTGACGGTATTTATGGTGCGCTTCTATCATCCCCACCATAAACGAAAGTGCAATGGCAATGGAGGCATTACGGGAGATATAGCGGGGACTCACAAGCTATGACCTGAAATATCCATGGGTCCCCATAGAAGATCGAACCAAAGACCCTCAGGTCGACAGTCGAGCGCTTTACTACAAGACCATCCGCCCGATTGTCCATTGCGGGTAGCGCAACTTAGAAAAGATGATCAAAACAGGAAATGTCGGGAAAATGCATACTAAAACAGAAAACTATTGTTTTAACTATGAAAATCACACTCCCACGTAGGAAGATGAACCATGTTTTGTGAAACATGTGAACATTTTTTTTTGTTACTTTTACGGTGGTGTATAAGAAAAAAAATAGGACGTATATATAAAGTGCATCTAAATTGATTGAATGGGTAAGAGGCGATTAAAATGTGTTGACTCCTGGAAGGCTTGAGTTTAAAAAAAATAAAAATAAACAGAGCAATGTTACAGGTAAATTTCATTATAAAAAAACACAACATGATATGCAATGTTAAATGCAATGTTAAATGCAATGTTAAATGCAATGTTATATGCAATGTTAAATGAAATGTTAAATGCAAATTGTACTTACACCTTGCATTGTATTGCTGATCTACTGCCAACTCTATGTTGACCAGACATTTGATGCGACAACTGAGATGGTTTTTTCTAAAAGGAAAGTAAGGCGACCGATGCGAGTTCTTTTTTTTTTCAGGTGAAAGTTCACTCTAACCCTCCTGTGGCTTCTGCTATCGGCTTTGGTGGGGTTTGAAAAAGAGGCACATTAGTAGTTTATGGGATCTAAGAGATAATTTACTTCATAGATTTTGTTTCAAAAAAAAAAAATGAAACTACTTCTAGATTTTGATTTTGTTTAATAATGTATGGGATACCAAAATATACTGTGAAATCAATATGGGTATGGTACAAGTATTGGGTTCCAGTCACCTGTGTACGCAGTTCCATTGCCGGTGCTCTCTCTCTCCCTCTCTCTCTCTCTCTCTCTCTCTCTCTCTCTCTCTCTCATTCTGAACTGCCTCAGTGATAACTGCCTCAGTGATAACTGCCTCAGTGATAAATGCGGGCTGAGACTTAGAGCCCGTGAGATTAAACATGCTGCGTCGCTCAACATCTGATGAAAACTGCCATAAAGGCCAATGACCTACTCGACTGGTCCGACCTTTGATCCGCCAGCCCGGGGCACTCAAAAAGAACTTAATCCACGGTTCCCTCTACCTCTTGGCAGTGCAGGCAAAGGTGTATTGACATTGGGCCTCAATCTCCCCAAAATACGCACCTGTAGGACAATGTCCAGTGCGAAACTGGGCAGTTAGTGGCAGCTCGATCCTCCTGGCCCCCCCTCACCAACGGGTCAAGTTTTGGACGGACGCTCCTTATGGACTGCGGACATTTCTGCCCGTCACCCCATTGTCCCAACCCGAGAACCACCGAGTTCGCTAAAAAAAAGAGCCTGATCTTGACACACGCTGCCTCAAGTGAGCGCCCACGGGCTACGCCTGGGGCATGTGTGGACTTTGAAAGGAAGTCGGCCCGGTCATTCCCGGTCTCGTCCATTCGCCTGGGAATCCACTGAAGAGACTGTTGACGGTGCTGTTTATAAGTTCTTTTGTTGGAGCAGCATAGCACGTGACTAATTCCAGTACTGGACAAAGCTGCCTAGACAATTTGCAGTGTGTAGAAAGAAGGGCACCAGAAAAGTGCCCCCAATAGTGGCTTATAGCAGTGGTCCCCATCCTATTTCTCGCCAAGTGACCAGACAACGTTCGATAAGTTCACGCCGCAAGCTGCCGGGAGGTGGGGGGGGGGAGAACGTTAATTATTTATATTTAAGATTATTTTGATTTCCAATGCCACTGTTTCTTTGGCGGCCATGTACCATATAATACAAAAACGGACCGGGACCGGCTCGCGGCCCGGGGGTTGGGGACCACTGGTTTATTGAATCAAGATATATATATATATATATACTTCTCATCTTTACCGGGTCATTCCATACAATACCCGGATCTAGCTAAAAATATCAGAAAGCTTACCTGTGTGGGTGACGTCACAAGCGCCGCGCCAATCATCCTTTAGTTAGAGGAATCATTTCTTCTGTTGCTGCCTCTAAACAACACGATGTAAGTAGATTTTAATTGACTTTATTATTACTAGATTACGTTACGTTTTTCCATGTTCACGAATATTAATCAAAATATTAAAAGTGAAAATATTGAATTAAATAAATTAATAAATTAAAGAGCCTACAGATTGTTGTACAATAGCAAAGCATGCAACCATTAATAAGTCTTTGATGCCATTAATATAAATTAAATATTTAAAAAAAAAACTTTTTACAAAATAAGTTTTTATTCGAATGGACTAAAAATGTAAAAAAAAAATCAAATAAATAATTCATAATATCGTTTACTTATTTATATACATTATTATCATTACTAGATAAAATAGCTATGGTACACATATAGATATATATGTATATATATATATAATTTATTTATGTGCTTGCTTCTTATCATAAAACGTTAAGGCATATTTCATTCAGTATATTGTAATCTCCCACGCTGACCCCTCCCCACCACTACTAATGACCTCCCCCCCCCCCCCAAACTTAGAGAGGCTCTGTCACGGTTGGTCTCATAGGAATGTAAACACATGTAAATAAAAAAAAACAATCACCCCTACACATGACTACGTAACATGTTAAATTTTTCGACCGAAACTCTCCTGATTATTTAACAGTCTGATTCCATCCTTCCATAGATGAAATTATTTTGATTAGTTTCATTCGTAGATAAATGCTCTTTTCATTGCAACAACGTTACATAATACAATGGGATAGGGGTAAATGCATAACAGAACCATTCGTAACATTGTGTGTGACGCCCGTGTAAGAATAATATGAAATCTCTTAGAAACTATAAACAGCCAATGGGACGATTTTCGAAGTGCCCTTCTTTCATCCCCACCGTAGCCGATAGTGCAATAGCCACGGAGGCAACATGGGAGATATAGCGGAGGCTTAAACCGTAACCTGAACTTCCAATGTCCTCACCGAAGATATGGGTCCCATGGTCGAGAGTTTTACCACAAGACCATCCGTCCCCTAGTTGTGACATTGCAAATGAGCTTACAAGCCTATAAATTCTCTTTTGAATTAGTATTTTTTCATTGAAGGAATATTTTTTTTGTCAGTTTGCATCAATTAACGGTTGTTAGGTCCTACCACAAAAAATGTTTCAAGGGGCCCCCTACTATAAACAACAATTGTTCTGTCGATGTACTTAATGATCCGTGACTTCCGTGAGACGATTCTCGCGACCCCCCCCCCTTTAACGACGCCCACTGATATTGAACATATCTGAACGTGAAATATTTTTTTTCTAAATATTCAGTTCGAATGGTACACCTATAGTGTAGCAGTTAGAATATTAAAATTTACTCTCGATTTCTCACTAGTTCAAGAATAAACTCTTGCATTAGTTCCATTTCAGTATAAGGTCATGTGAATAAATGTTCACGTACAACTCGTTCTTTTTAAAAAAAAAAAGGTTTACTGTTTCTATCCATCTTTGAACGATCTCGGACAATAACACAACAAGAAGTTAAAATAACTGAGTTCCATTTTTAAGTTGATTTCTCTGGTCACTTTTACTGGAATTCTCGTAGCATCAATCGGTAGCGATAAATTACTCATTAAAGTGTGCCTTTTATTTAATTTGTTTCACGTGTTACAGTCTGCGTTGTAAAATGAAAGGAATAACACCCTTCCCTCACATAACGGATTAACATCCTTCCCTCACATGACGGATTAACACCCTTCCCTCACATAAATGATTAACGCGCTTTCCTAACATAAAGGATTAACACCCTTTCCTCACAAAACGGATTAACACCCTTTTCTCACATAACGGATTAACACCCTTTCCTCACATAACGGATTAACACGCTTTCCTCACATAAAGGATTAACACCCTTGCCTCACATAACGGATTAACACCCTTTCCTCACATAACGGATTAACAATCTTCCCTAACATAAATGATTAACACGCTTTCCTAACATAAAGGATTAACACCCTTCCTCACATAACGGATTAACACCCTTTCCTCACATAACGGATTAACACCCTTTCCTCACATACGGATTAACACCCTTTCCTCATATAATGGATTAACACCCTTGCCTCACATAATGGATTAACACCCTTTCCTCACATAACGGATTAACACCCTTCCCTCACATAAATGATTAACACGCTTTCTTAACATAAAGGATTAACACCCTTCCTCACATAACGGATTAACACGCTTTCCTCACATAAAGGATTAACAATCTTTCCTAACATAAATGATTAACACGCTTTCCTAACATAAAGGATTAACACCCTTCCTCACATAACGGATTAACACCCTTTCCTCACATAACGGATTAACACCCTTTCCTCACATACGGATTAACACCCTTTCCTCATATAATGGATTAACACCCTTGCCTCACATAATGGATTAACACCCTTTCCTCATACAACGGATTATTAGTAATATAATTAACGTAAGAAATATTTGAAAGATCTCATGATCATAATTTAAATGTGTAGCATATAGAGTAAAACAAATGTTGTAATCATTACATAATATTTGGATTGAAATGTATGTGACATTTTAATTTTTAAACGACCACATATGTATCACTAGTGATACAACAAATTAATATATCTATCTATCCATCCATCAATCAATCTATTCAACTATATATGTATCCATCCATCCATCTATATATCTATCCATCTATCTTCCCATCCATCTATGTATCCATCCATTCATTTATCCATCCATTCTCCTATCTATCTATCTATCTATCTATCTATCTATCTATCTATCTATCTATCTATCTATCTATCTATCTATCTATCTATCTATCTATCTATCCATTCATCAATCCATCCTCTTTCATATCTATCTATCTATCTATCTATCTATCAATGTATCTCTATCTATCTATCTATCTATCCAACTTTCTGTCTTTTCATTTCCTATATTCCCTTCTCTCTATGCGCTTAACTGTTTCTTACAACTATGAATCATTTCTTTTGAAAATTAGTCTTTTTATTGTTAGTGAAAAAACTTCCAACTTATACTGTGAGCCACCAAAGTTGGCCGACCTGTGGTGTAGCCGACCTGTGGTGTGGCCGACCTGTGGTGTGGCCGACCAGTGGTGTGGCCGACCAGTGGTGTGGCCGACCTGTGGTGTGGCCGACCTGTGGTGTGGCCGACAAGTGGTGTGGCCGACTAATGGTGTGGCCGACCAGTGGTGTGGCCGCCCAGTGGTGTGGCCAACCTGTGGTGTGGCCGACAAGTGATGTGGCCGACCTGTGGTGCGGCCGACCTGTGGTGTGGCCGACCTGTAGTGTGGCCTTCCAGTGGTGTGGCCGACCTGTGGTGTGGCCGACTAGTGGTGTGGCCGACTAGTGGTGTGACCGACATGTGGTGTGGCCGACCTGTGGTGTGGCCGACCTGTGGTGTGGCCTACTTTTGAATTCTTTTTTCTTATTCAGTTGCCCCGCTCCCTCATATTATGTATAATGCAAGGTAAGTGACATTATTGAAAGGCGATCCAGGTAACGATTCCAGTCCAGTCAGCTTCCATACCCCCACCTCTCTGGGATAGATCGTGCGTACCTGTTAAAACAAACATTTAGTGTACAAATGGCCGTTAACATCAGAATTTTTTTCTCATTCAATTTCTCAACTTAAAGCTGGCCAAACTTTCGCAACTTACTAGCGATTTTGTTTTAATTGTCTAAATATCATACGCCGGTTGTCTGTCTAAGTATCATACGCCGGTTGTCTGTCTAAGTATCATACGCCGGTTGTCTAAGTATCATACGCCGGTTGTCTAAGTATCATACGCCGGTTGTCTAAGTATCATACGCCGGTTGTCTAAGTATCATACGCCAATTGTCTAAGTATCATACGCCAATTGTCTAAGTATCATACGCCAATAGTCTAAGTATCATACGCCAATTGTCTAAGTATCATACGCCAATTGTCTAAGTATCATACGCCAATAGTCTAAGTATCATACGCCAATTGTCTAAGTATCATACGCCAATTGTCTAAGTATCATACGCAAATAGTCTAAGTATCATGCGCCAATAGTCTCAGTATAGTCTAAGTATCATACGCAAATAGTCTAAGTATCATACGCCAATAGTCTCAGTATAGTCTAAGTATCAAACGCCGAATGTATAAGTATCACACGCCAATAGTCTAAGTGTCATAGTCAAATAGTCTAAGTAGCATGCGCCAATAGACTAAGTATCATACTCCAATAGACTAAGTATCATACGCCAATTGTCTAAGTATCATATGCATATTGTCTAATACCATACTAGTCCGTAATGCAGTGGGGCCCCCCTCATATCGTTTCAATGAGGGGCCGGTCTCCAACCAATATTTTGCACGATGGCGCTTAAGTTGTTTTCTCATCCATTAACTGCATTACTATCATCCATTATAGGAAGTAAACTAGAAAGCATTTAGGTGATGTACAGTTATTTAGTATGAAAAAGAGGTTTATTATTTAGTAATATCAAAGCAGTTCACCGCGAGATGTGGACCTCAGCATTTCAGATATTTGAAATAAATACAATAAATAAATATATATATATATATATATATATATATATATATATATATATATATATATATATCCTTTACTTCAGGAGTTAAGCAATAGCTTTCACTAAACTCACTGTATTTTGTTACTTTTTTTTTGTTTTTTTTAATTAATATTAGTTGTTAAGTTACTTTATTAATATACTAAAGAGGCCGATCCGATGTAATGACAGAGTTGTTGAGACAAGGCCTAATTCGCACAAATTACAAAGCTATGTTGGAACTTTTATTCTTAATTCGTTTTTTTTTACGGGTTTTCGGTGGGGGGGGGGGGTAGAGAAGAGGGTGTAGAAAGTGGAATGGGGGAGGGGGGAGAAATTTGCCTGGCATGGGACTCCACACTACATCACGGCGGCCAATGGGTGTAGTCTCTATATATTTTTTTTTTAATTAGATCTTAAATGTGGCTGAAGACGCGTGATACATCATATTTTTGGCCACGTGTTAAGATGCAGAAAGTAAACAAAAAGTAAACAACAAACATAAAACACACACACACACACACACACACACAAGATTTGTAGAGTTGCCAACCTTTACTGAATAAAAAAAAATCCTCTATTAATGTAGTTGTTTTTTTTTAAATATGAAAACTACAACAAGAGATATTACCCGCTTTCTATCCTTATCTTCTCACTTCTCTCTCTCTCTCTCTCTCTCTCAATCTGTCTTTCTCTCTATCACCCTCACTCTACCAGTTTCTCTATCTCCATCTCTCTTTATCACCATCTCTATTTATCATCATCTTTCTATCACACCTATCTCTTTATCACCCTCTCTCTCTCTTTCTCTATCATCCTCTCTATCACTCTCTCTCTATCACCCTCTCTCTATCACCCTCTCTCTATCACCCTCTCAATCACCCCCTCTCTCTATCACCCTCTCTCTATTACCCTCTTAATCAACTCTCTCTATCACCCCCTCTCTCTATTACCCTCTCTCTCTATCACCCCCCCCCTCTCTCTCTCTATCAACATCTCTCTATCTCTCTCTCTCTCTATCTCCTTCTCTCTCTCTCTCTCTCTCTCTCTCTATCACCCTCTGTCTATCACACATTCTATCAATATCACCTTATCAGTCATCATCTCAGTAACGGACCGTTTAAACACACAACTCTTACTAGAAAGGAAACGAACCCCCCCACACACACACACACTTTTTTCAAACTTTAACGCATTGCGAACAACAATTTCCTCTTCGCGACATACTATGTACAATGAACGTCCATTCTTTACAAAGAATCTACCACTTCACATTGCAGATGTTTTATTTTCTATAATATAGTGCAGTGGTCGGGGAACCGGGGTAAATTACCCCAAATGGGGGGGGGGGGGTAAAATGAAACTTTGTGAGTAAAAAGTATATATTTTTAATTTGCTATGGGGTAACATCAACTTACACAAAAATATTTTGGGGTAATGATTAAAAAAGTTCCCCGACCGGTGATATAGAGAGATAGTGTTGTAGCTATGTATACATAGACTATCCATCTTCAAGCTGTAAATTAAATTTGGCCCTTTAACCAAGTGCCAAGCGTTCAATCGTTGTTGGTGGGCCCTATACAAAACATTATTGGCCCCTATACACACACATTATTAGCGGCCCTATACAAAAACATTGCTGGGGCCCTATACAAAAACATTGTTGGGGGCCCAATACAAAAACATTGGTGGGGGCCTTATACAAAAACATTATTAGCGGCCCAATACAAAAACATTGTTGGGGGCCCTATACAAAAACATTATTAGCGACCCTATACAAAAACATTGCTGGGGCCCAATACAAAAATATGTCTGGGGGCCCAATACAAAAACATTGTTGTGGGCCCAATACAAAATTATTGTTGGGAGCCCAATACAAAAACCATCTCTGTGCCAAATGTAAATTCTCTAGCCTAAACTGATTATTACACACCCAAGGCCCGTAGCGTGCGGGGGGCACGGGGGCCAGGCCCCCCTGCGTTTTGTCTGCCCCCCTGCTTATTTGTTCTACTTAGTAAAATGTATTACCCTCCCCCCCCTTACTATTGCCTGGCCCCCTGATGTAGAATGCCTGGCCCCTACTGTAAAATTTTCACGCTACGGGGCTGGTACCCCCTTTCCCTTCCCCTATACCTGTTGGCATTGGCGCAACCAGGGCAAATTGGAGGGACCCTGCAATTTTTCCAAATCCAATGAATTTTTTGGATGTGGTGGGAGGGGGGGGGTATGGTGCTTCTCAATATGCCATAACCACAATAACTTTCTTTCTTTTGTATCATCGATACAGAATTAAAGTTACAAAAAAGTTTGTCAAACTCATAATAATAATAATAATCTGTTCTATCCTTAATTCTTTATTAATTTTATTTTTTTTATTTTTGATTAGAAGAGTTTGAAAAAAATTTTTCGACTGTGGCGGGCTTTTGTCTTTTTTTCAAAATGTGAGCCCCCCCCCCCCACCCAGCATTTTTCGCTGATTGCGCCACTGTCTGTTGGGGGGGGGGAGGCTCTTGTCAGTCACTTCAAACTAATTACAACTAATTATGATGCTATAGACACAATTGGGAAATTATATGACTGCCAGTCCTGCTGCCCACATAATATAAATTATACAGAAAGCGCACGGCTATTTAGACAGTCCTCTAATAATGACTACAAAATAAAAAAAAAGCCTTTATTTTTGTCATTATCTTTTTAAATAGTGTAGCACCGAAATATTGTTACAAATAATATAAATAAACAAGGCGGATTTCTGAAAAAAATCATTTTTATAGTGAGGATGCACATTTTGTATTATTGTTCATACTTTTATATTATTGTACATACTTTTGAAATAGTGTACACACATTTGTATAGTGTACATATATTTGTGTACTGTACATATGTTTGTATCACGAAGCTGATTATAACGATTGACACACATGAAGTTAATATAAATACACCATGCAATAACTCTAAACTACAACGAGAAGTTAAAAACATACAAAAGAAGATATATATATATATATACATACCTTTACGTTTACTCAGTGGCGTATGGGTGCATCATGCCCCGGGCGCTACTCACAAAGGGGCGCAAAATGGTACATTTTTACATATAACATTATACGGTTTTTGAATGGGTAGGGCGTTAACAAGTATTGTGCCCCGGGCGCGAGTTAAACTCCCTACGCCACTTGGTCTACAGTCTGTAAGCCTATGGTTAATACAATATATACCTGCCAAGCACAGGCCCTTGACATACCTACATCCCTATGCTGCTGAGGAGAGGTCTAAAATGTCTAAGCTCCTCAAGAGCTAGGTCTCCCTCCCCCCCCCACCCAAACACACACAAATGCGCAGCTGACCACTGATCCAGTACGCAACAATGTTTTTCACCCGACTTAAACCTCCGTCGCACTACAACATTCCAACCTCAGTACAAGCAACGGTTATCAATACATTTGCTTCGTTATTCACTATGTGCTTCAATGTACAATAATTGCTTCATCCCCTCCTCCTCCTCCATACTAGAACTAAATTAATTAATTAGGTCATATCCCACTCCATTCTAACGCCCATTTGATTATTTAAGCACATCCTTCCATACCATATTTGAATGGGTACCTGACTTTAAGTTGGGGAAGTAAAGGCGGCTGGGCGTGTGTGCTAACCACACAATCCCTTCATTTGCCGAGGTTACAGAAACAGATGACTTCTACACTTCATCTGCCCAGATGGCCCGTTAGGGCAAAGGGAACTCTACTCCCATACTACAGCTGGTTAGACAATTTAGGTCATACCTCCCCCTCCCCCGATTCTAACAATAATTTGATAATTTAGGCCAAACCTTTCTACCATACTAGCTCACTTTAATAGGCCATATCCAGGGCCGGACTTACGAAATGCAAGGCCCAATCTAACGGATGCTTGCAAGGCCACTCTCCTAATTTTTTTTTTGACAATAACAGCTGTTACTAGTAATGCAAAATGTAAATTACGCGGCCCCTGCCAGGCGCGGGGCCCAATTAGGAGCAATCGGCCAGATCAGCCTAAGGCCTCCCTGGCCATATCCCCCTAGGCCCCCGACCATAACAGCACTAATTTGATTATTTAGGCCATACCCCCCCTACATTTTGACAGGCCAGACAACCCAAAATCTTTCATTGCAAATAAATGTATAGCTTTTTTTTTTATAATAAAGTGAAAGATATGTTGATACAATTGAATCGTTTTGTATGTTTCAGCTATATAGGTTATGTTGTGTTTCTAGTTTATCTTAATGTAGCTTAATGATACTAACACTAGATACGCCAGTAGTTTGCCCACTAACACTAGATACGCCAGTAGTTCGCCCACTAACACTAAATACGCCAGTAGTTCGCCCACTAACACTAAATACGCCAGTAGATCGCCCACTAACACTAAATACGCCAGTAGTTCGCCCACTAACACTAAATACGCCAGTAGTTTGCCCACTAACACTAAATAAGCCAGTTGTTCGCCCACTAACACTAGATACGCCAGTAGTTCGCCCACTAACACTAGGTACGTTAGTAGTTCGCCAACTAACACTCAATACGCCAGTAGTTCGCCCACTAACACTAGGTACGCTAGTAGTTCACCCACTAACACTAGATACGCCAGTAGTTTGCCCACTAACACTAAATACGCCAGTAGTTCGCCCACTAACACTACATACGCCAGTAGTTTGCCCACTAACACTAAATAAGCCAGTTGTTCGCCCAATAACACTAGATACGCCAGTAGTTCGCCCACTAACACTAGGTACGTTAGTAGTTCGCCCACTAACACTAAATACGCCAGTAGTTCGCCCACTAACACTAGGTACGCCAGTAGTTCACCCACTAACACTACATACGCCAGTAGTTCACCCACTAACACTAGATACGCCAGTAGTTCACCCACTATCACTAGATACGCCTATAGTTTACCCACTAACACTAAATACGCCAGTAGTTCGCCCACTAACACTAGGTACGCCAGTTGTTTGCCTACTAACACTAGGTACGCCAGTTCTTTGCCCACTAACACTAGATACGCCAGTTGTTCGCCCACTAACACTAAATACGCCAGTAGTTTGCCCACTAACACTAGATACGCCAGTTGTTTGCCCACTAACACTAAATACGCCAGTTCTTTGCCAACTAACACTAGGTACGTTAGTAGTTCGCCCACTAACACTAGATACGCCAGTAGTTCGCCCACTAACACTAGATACGCCAGTAGTTTGCCCACTAACACTAAAAAAGCCAGTTGTTCGCCCACTAACACTAGGTACGCCAGTAGTTCGCCCACTAACACTAAATACGCCAGTAGTTCGCCCACTATCACTAGGTACGCCAGTAGTTCACCTACTAACACTAAATACGCCAGTAGTTCGCCCACTAACACTAGGTACGCCAGTAGTTCACCCACTAACTTTAAATACGCCAGTAGTTCACCCACTAACACTAGGTACGTTAGTAGTTCGCCCACTAACACTAAATACGCCAGTAGTTCGCCCACTAACACTAGGTACGCCAGTAGTTCACCCACTAACACTAGATACGCGAGTAGTTCACCCACTAACACTACATACGCCAGTAGTTCACCCACTAACACTAGATACGCCAGTAGTTTGCCCACTAACACTAGATACGCCAGTAGTTCGCCCACTAACACTAGATACGCCAGTAGTTTGCCCACGAACACTAAATAAGCCAGTTGTTCGCCCACTAACACTAGGTACGCCAGTAGTTCGCCCACTAACACTAAATACGCCAGTAGTTCGCCCACTATCACTAGGTACGCCAGTAGTTCACCCACTAACACTAAATACGCCAGTAGTTCGCCCACTAACACTAGGTACGCCAGTAGTTCACCCACTAACACTAAATACGCCAGTAGTTCGCCCACTAACACTAGGTACGTTAGTAGTTCGCCCACTAACACTACGTACGCCAGTAGTTCGCCCACTAACACTATGTACGCCAGTAGTTCGCCCACTAACACTAGGTACGCCAGTAGTTTGCCCACTAACACTAGGTACGCTAGTAATTCACCCACTAACACTAGATACGCCAGTAGTTCACCCACTAACACTAGATACGCCAGTAGTTTGCCCACTAACACTCAATAAGCCAGTAGTTCGCCCACTAAAACTAGGTACGCCAGTTGTTTGCCCACTAACACTAGGTACGCCAGTTCTTTGCCCACTAACACTAGATACGCCAGTTGTTCGCCCACTAACACTGAATACGCCAGTAGTTCGCCCTCTAACACTAGATACGCCTGTAGTTTGCCAACTAACACTAAATAAGCCAGTTGTTCGCCCACTAACACTAAATACGCCAGTAGTTCGCCCACTAACACTAGATACGCCAGTAGTTCGCCCACTAACACTAGGTACGTTAGTAGTTCGCCCACTAGCACTAGGTACGTTAGTAGTTCGCCCACTAACACTAAATACGCCAGTAGTTCGCCCACTAACACTAGGTACGCCAGTAGTTCACCCACTAACACTAGATACGCGAGTAGTTCACCCACTAACACTACATACGCCAGTAGTTCACCCACTAACACTACATACGCCAGTAGTTCACCCACTAACACTAGATACGCCAGTAGTTCACCCACTATCACTAGATACGCCAGTAGTTTGCCCACTAACACTAAATACGCCAGTAGTTCGCCCACTAACACTAGGTACGCCAGTTGTTTGCCCACTTACACTAGGTACGCCAGTTCTTTGCCCACTAACACTAGATACGCCAGTTGTTCGCCCACTAACACTAAATACGCCAGTAGTTTGCCCACTAACACTAAATACGCCAGTTGTTTGCCCACTAACACTAAATACGCCAGTTTTTTGCCCACTAACACTAGGTACGTTAGTAGTTCGCCCACTAACACTAGATACGCCAGTAGTTCGCCCACTAACACTAAATACGCCAGTTGTTTGCCCACTAACACTAAATACGCCAGTTCTTTGCCCACTAACACTAGGTACGTTAGTAGTTCGCCCACTAACACTAGATACGCCAGTAGTTCGCCCACTAACACTAGATACGCCAGTAGTTCGCCCACTAACACTAGATACGCCAGTAGTTTGCCCACTAACACTAGGTACGTTAGTAGTTCGCCCACTAACACTAGATACGCCAGTAGTTCACCCACTAACACTAAATACGCCAGTTGTTTGCCCACTAACACTGGGTACGCCAGTTCTTTGCCCACTAACACTAGATACGCCAGTTGTTCGCCCACTAACACTAAATACGCCAGTAGTTTGCCCACTAACACTAAATACGCCAGTTGTTTGCCCACTAACACTAAATATGCCAGTTCTTAGCCCACTAACACTAGGTACGTTAGTAGTTCGCCCACTAACACTAGATACGCCAGTAGTTCGCCCACTAACACTAAATACGCCAGTTGTTTGCCCACTAACACTAAATACGCCAGTTCTTTGCCCACTAACACTAGGTACGTTAGTAGTTCGCCCACTAACACTAGATACGCCAGTAGTTCGCCCACTAACACTAGATACGCCAGTAGTTCGCCCATTAACACTAGATACGCCAGTAGTTTGCCCACTAACACTAGGTACGTTAGTAGTTCGCCCACTAACACTAGATACGCCAGTAGTTCACCCACTAACACTAAATACGCCAGTAGTTCGCCCACTAACACTAGATACGCCAGTAGTTCACCCACTAACACTAAATACGCCAGTTGTTCGCCCACTAACACTAGATACGCCAGTAGTTCACCCACGAACACTAAATACGCCAGTAGTTCGCCCACTAACACTAGGTACGCCAGTAGTTCACCCACTAACACTAGATACGCCAGTAGTTCGCCCACTAACACTAGATACGCCAGTAGTTCACCCACTAACACTAGATACGCCAGTAGTTCACCCACTAACA
>JAGDYQ010000167.1:1353816-1368313 GCA_021962125.1 Bulinus truncatus
AGATCACTAAGCCCATGTCGATTCAGGCTGGTCAAGCTGGTGACTGCTATAGCCGGGCCGTCCAGTAACATACTCCACCACTCCCCTCCCATTACAAGTCAAGGTCAGTCACTGTTATTCAAATGTAGTTTAAATCATACTTTTTTACTTACCCTGGCAACCCTAGGTTCTGGCCGAAGAAAATCTATAGCATTGTGTTTTGTGTTTCATTTGTGCTTCGATGATATACATTTGTGCCTTTTTTGATGATAAACATTAGTTTCCTTCTTTGTTTGATGATACATCTTACTTTGCGCTTTGTAAGTTTGGGAGAATTAATGCTGTGATAATCCTTTTGGTGACGTTGTGGTCACAGGTTTGAGCCTCAGTTTGACAAGTTATCTCCATCACTTAGGGCATGGATAAGATTTAGAAAGATACACTTCCTAACTGTTCCAATAGGATCATTAGATAAACATCACAGTGATAATCTTTCAGACATAGTACCAGACTGAGAAACTATTTGACCATTTCACAATCTGTCATTTATTGCAATTAACAGAACAGTAGACTTAGTACTTAAAGGGAACTGCCATCATCAACCTGCTTAATCCCTGTTTAATATTGAATTATATGTGGTCTAGGAACTTTCCTTTTTATACTTTTATTGTCTAACTGCTGTTTCTGGTCTTCACTGCAGCTGTTTAGCTTGCAGGCTAGGCTACAGAGAGCCAACGCAGATGGAACTGTGTCTGGGTCACTGACCATTCTCCCTCCATGCAGTTTTGCTCTGTATTTGAGATCCCTTGTGCTCCCAAAGCTGTGGTATGCATATTTTTTTTTTTTATTTTTTTTTCAAATTTCATATCATTGGCAGATTATAAGTACATGTATTACAAAATTTATTTGGATATGAAAGTATAATTTCCATTAGTTAGTTAAAACTAAGATCATTCAAAACATCTTATAATTAAAAAAAAAAATTCTTATTGTGGAGATAATTTAATATTTTATTTAAAATCAGAAGCTATGTTAATTTAAAAAAAAAAACTTTTATTTTCTATTTTAAAGTTTTTATTAATATATATATATATATATATATATATATATATATATATATATATATATATATATTAACTCATATTGATGTGTACTTTTTGTCACATGTCTGTCTAGCTTCTATGTTAATGGTCAGTGTTTAATCCTTTTATTCTGCTCCATTGGGATAATTAGTGGGGAAAAAATGAAAAATTCAGAGACTACCAAAATGTTTTAAAATAGACCATGTTTGTGATTTCCCCCATCTTCATTTTATTGATTTCAGGATGAACTCGTCCTTGCCTGTGAAAGAATGGATGTATGAGATCCCCAACGCTTCTGTCCAATTTCAACAAGGCCAGTGTCATGATGTGCTGCCGGATATGCTTCCTGGCTGTCACCATGTACCCACAGGAATCTCACATCTTAAATGACTCACTGCTGGATGACTTGTTCCTGCTTCTGGTGAGGACTGTTTTGTGTTATACAGGCTGTTCGGAAAGGTTTTTTGTAACCTGTATTATTATAAACAGACATGTTTTAGTATAGAATGGAACAATCCCTATTACAGGCTTATGTAATTTTAAAAAAAATTCTAAACATCGCTGTCTGATGTTTTAGACTAAAAAAAATGCTCTGTCACTGATTAGACTGATGCACAATGACTTTCCAAACATCTACAAGAATTAAAATAAAAATGTTGACATCTTGTTTCTTAGTTCACATCTTTATTTTATGATTGGTTCACAGGTTTGACTGACTTCTTTTTAAATTAGGAGAATCAACCCACCAGAATTATCCCCCACTGATCGGACTCAGTGGGCTGGAGTTCCAGAATCCCTGTGACAGCCAGCTGGTTAGTGCTTGTGTGGGAAGTTTGTCAATGCTTCATGTCTTCCTGTACAGTCCAGGTAGGTCTGTCACTTGTGAGTAACGGTGTGTGAATGAGTCAAAAAACACATGACAGAAAACTGTTTTATCAATTCTGTTCAACTGAACTAATGCAGAAAACTTCTCTTAGTCTTGGAAAAAAACAATTTTCTTTATGTAGAAGCTTTTATTTAGTAACAGTATCTGTGGGTGTGTTTGTTTGTTTGTTTGTTTGTTTATGTGTGTGTGTTAGCAAATCTTGTAACTCAATTTCATATTTGTTGTTTTCGTTTGTTATAGCATGAAAAATCAATTTGTGTTTACAAGTTTTATCGTTCACTATTGTAATAATTTTTAAACCATAAATTAACATCTTGTAGAGATTATGAATTTTTTAGTAATATTTATAGTGAAGAAAATTGGTGCAAGAAGTTATGAAGCCAAATGAAAATATTAGTACAATACACTGCGGAGCAGTGCAGTATTAAGATTTTCAGCTTCTCACTGTTTTCAGTAAAATCACGTAGCCAATTCTTTTTAACACTAAAAGTAAAAAATAAAATTGGAAATTTTTTTTTTTACATTTTTGGTATAGTCTTTATAGTGCCCGTTTTAAACATGTACATTAAAAATAAAATCTGTTTTATTACTTAATGAAATGATTTTTAAAAGAAATGTATTCTTATTTTTTATCTGTATACAGGTATTGGAGGTAAAATGTCAGCCATTCCAATCCTGTTTGGTCCAAGCGACACCTCCAAGTCTGCAGTCCAGATTTTTTCAAAAAGCCAGCACTCGATAAAACAGATCTTCACTTTTTGACTTCTGTATAACTGCCACATTCCAGAAACCAAAACATACAGGGAGTCAGTTTGAGGTAACTTTCTTTCTAAGTCTGTGTGTGTTTTCTTTTTCATTGCAGTGATATAATTATAAGTCAGAAAAACAAAAATTACTTTTACTTGTTCATTGTGATGTTGTAGTGAAAGTTGAAGTGGAGGTAAATGGCTGAATGCATTTCATGTATTTTACCTTTTGGGAAAATATTACATTTGTTATCTTGGCCATTGGTGGAATTCAGGACCGTAGATCTGAAGGCTCATGCTTTAGGCCGTGATGATGGCTATGGATAAGATTTAGAAAGGTCACTGCAAAAACTGTTCTGATTGGACCATTAGATAAAACATCTCATCTATATAGGGACATCACTGTGATATAATCTTTCAGACATGGAACTAGACTGCATAAACTATTAAACAAATGTCAGCTTTAATCCATTCATTGCCTTTAAGAGATAAAAAAAATTAATTTCTGTAAAACTTTGATTGAAGGGAAACTTTTAAAAAATTATTTCCTTTAAATTATTTGTATCATTTATTCTGAATTTTTAATTCAATTAAATTTTTTTTTTTTAGCTCAGGCTCTTGCACTTTATGACTGCCAGGGACTGTGTCTCTGGTTGGACCCTGGTTTAAATTCCTGGTTCCATTACCGCCCACTTATAGCCTTCGACTTGGAGCATAAGACAGGATAAATAACAGTCTTTCTTGACCTGTCACTGGCTCAGATGACCTCACCCTTTGAATGCTGTCTCTCAAGGTTAGTTTAAAGGGTTTTTGAACCATGAAATGTGCAGTTCTTACCTTAAATGTGTTCTTTATCTGGAAATGATTATGAATTGTCTTTTAATCAGTTATTTATTTTTGTGTCCAGATTCATTTTCAACCTTTAACTCCAGGCCAGAAATTTTTTTTGGCTTTTATTGTTGTAGATGGATGGTCCTAACTTGAAATCTCTTATGTGTTTGTAGGTCTTAAGTGGGCTTGTGACACCAATTTAGTCTCAGAATTATCAAGTGTGATAAACTTAGTCCAATTAATCCTTGATAAAAAATATTTTAAGTTAAGATGCAAAAACTAATTCGGCATGTGGACATTTCACTTTAGTTAATGATCTTCATTATACACCCACACCAAATAAAGCCTTACAATAAATGATGGCTGGGATAAATAGCTAGTGCACTCTGGATCTATGTGGCAACATTTCACTTTAAAACAATAAATTAATATCTTAACATCCCGTTGGACTCTTTCTACATTTATATGAGTGTAAATATTTCTTTTTAGTATGTGCTGGTTACTAAATGTCTTGGAATATGTTACCATTTACATTTAATGCCACTTAAGTATTATTTTGGGTTAAGAAGGTTTATTGAAACACATCATATTTTGTACTGTAATTGAACAACATGAAACTCTAAAGATTTATAAAAAAAATAAACTCATTTTTTTACCATAGATTTTGTGTGATGTGAAACCTCCGTCTGTCTCCAACAGCATCTTTATTTGTGGTGTGAAACCTACGTATGTCCTCCAACAGCCTCCTTATTGTGATGTGAAACCTCCGTCTTCTGCAACAGCCTCTTTGTTTGTGATGTGAAACCTCCGTCTGTCTCCAACAGCCTCTTTATTTGTGATGTGAAACCTCCGTCTGTCTCCAACAGCCTCTTTATTTGTGATGTGAAACCTCCGTCTGTCTCCAACAGCCTCTTTATTTGTGATGTGAAACCTCCGTCTGTCTCCAACAGCCTCATTATTTGTGATGTGAAACCTCTCTGTCTGTCTCCAACAGCTTCTGTCCACTCCATCAGCTCCCCTCTCACCCTGGCATTAGCCGCCCAGCTGACCTCCAACTCACAGCCAGGGGCGACCATTGTCCCATCATATAAGAGAAAGACAAAAAAACAGAGGAAATGGAGAAGAGCACATTCAGTGAGATGTTGGCACAGTATTTTTCCACTTGTGAGAATGTTTCCACGTCCAGGTAACCAAATTTACTTTCCCTAAAGCAAAATACCTGCAGTAGTAAATAGCAGACTACACAAGGCCTATAGCTAAACCAGCCCATACATTTTTTTTTTTATTTATGCATCCGAAAATTCATTGCTGAGGATTTGATAGCTGATTTGATGTGCCTTCACTAGTTATAGCAGTGTTTCAGTTTGTTATAGCAGTAATTTCGGTTTGTTATAGCAGTGTTTCAGTTTGTTATAGCAGTGTTTCAGGTTTGTTATAGAAGTGTTTCAGTTTGTTATAGCAGTGTTTCAGTTTGTTAAAGTTATATGTTTCAAATATTTAGGCATTTATTCTGCACTAATGACAGTCTCTGTAAATTTCTAACTAATGTTCATTGTTTGAAGAAATTACACCTGTCTACCACTTTTTGCTTGAGTTATTGGCAATAAGTTATTTCGCTAGCCGATTAAGTTGTTACAGCATTACACATTAGAAATGACACATTAGAAATGACATATGGTGGTGCAAAGGAAAATCCTTTCTTTTTTTTTTTCGTTCAACCATTTAGCTGGAGCTAAAATGGGCACCATATTCCTGCCCAAAACTGGTGTTCCCAACTCAGAGTCCAGCTCAGATATACTAGCTATTGTCCAGCAAGCTCGCCTTGCTGGGAGGCTGTCGGACACTCTGGTCATCTGTCTGCCATCACTGTCAGTGACCAGCACCATGGCCAAGCCGATGAATGTCATTCAGGATCTGCCGTCAGGTCCATTCAAGGGTCCCTGATAGGTGAGCTGTTATGGAAGCAGATTTAACTCACATTTTTTTCTAAATGCTAAGAAAGCAACAAATAGTTCCTGAGGCTTAGATCGTACAAATTTTCAATAAATTGTATTGAGTAAAAACAAACAACATAGGTGATTGACGAATGATTAACTTCAATTTCAGCAAGGAATAAAGTTTCAAAAAGGCATGCAAAGCTTATCACAATTTAGTTGAATGTGGTAGCATCCACAAGTCCTTTCTCAGGACTTCAACATTATTGGGCTGCCAATGGATGCTTTGAAATAAAAAAAGGTTGTAATATCAAGTTGCAATATCAAGTTGTCAAGTTAAAACCCTTTACACACAGAGATGGCGGCGTTGCTGTGTTCTATCCATTAGTATTCTCACTTAGCTTTGTAAAAAATAAAACATATGAAAATTTTTTGAAGAACATAATCAGATTAAACATGAAGGAAGAAATTTATTTTTGTGATTTAAATAGAATTTTTTTTTAAAATATTGAAAACTTTGAGTATACTTTGGGGAATCATCGCAGGTGAGAAGTTGCCATGGTCTGTGAAAATCAACAACCTCTGTGGTTACTTCCTGCTGTCCAGCCAGAGTGACCCTGTGTTCCTGATTCACCCCCTTGGACATTATATCTACGCTAGCGGTGACCTGCAAGTACAACCTCCCACATCTGAGGTCATCAGCATCATTCAGCATTGTGCCTGCATGTGGCTGCCTGTCAACCCAAGCTGGACATTACGCGGCTCAGGTGACACTAATAGTACCTGTGCTGTTATTGACATTGGATATTATTTACTTGCTGTAGAATATTTCATAAAACACCTAATTTAGAATGTGTTTGTTTGTTTGTGTTTTCACTCAGCTTAGTCTAGTTCATTAGTACTAATGGGTTTTATAAACATAATACCGTAGTAAATTTAATTTGCATTAGTGATGGTTTGTTTTTTAAATAATTTTTTTTTTTGTGGTCTATTTCTTTATTGTTTATTGTCTGCTGTGCAGGCTTTTCAACTAGTTCACTTGTATCAGTCCATACCTCATTTATTTTGTTGCTAGAATTGCATTATGGGTTATGGGAAAGGGATGTAAGAAGGGCACTACAAAAACAAATGGTGGTCTATAATATCTGTTAGATAAACATCTCAATCTTCCGGACTAAAGATGAGAATTATATAATGAGAGCATAGATGGTAATAGAATCCTAAGTTCACTTTTTGTTCAATTTCTTTTACAGACGTTTCAAAACAGTCCCTTTTGTATACATCTATATCTTATCCATATGATAAAAAAATGTTTGTAATCCGATAGAGATCCATTAATTCTTGACCAAAGTTATCAAGCTGTGGGAATTTTTAATTGTTTTTTTATTTCTGTATTAAGTAACTATTTGGAATTTCAGCAAAATTAATGGGTCACGACGCACTCTATGAGAACCACTTGCCTGAGACATTTAACATTATCCAATATTACTGTCATTGATTTTATATTTTTTAAAACTTTTACAGCTCCACTTGTGCACTACTATTTTAGAGATGGTACAGAATGTGCTCAGTAATGCTGGGTAAGATGGGTCAGAGACTGCAGTGGCTGTTTGTTCAGGAAAAAGGATAAATCTTTGCTGACTCCATCGTCTAGTCACAAAAGATCAGTGTCATCCACACAGAAGATAGAAAGCATCAGATCTGGTTAAGTTTTGATAATTAATAGCATGCAGTAACTTTTTAGTCAATGATACCACAACAATGAGTCGTGACTTGTAAAACTTTGCTGCGAATTATGACGTAATTGATTTGGCTGTGTTGTTTTTTGGCATGTAATTGTTGCACTGACCTGTGTATGTTTATGAACAGAACAAACAATGTATGTCTTGTTTTAAGAAGGTTAGGTGAAAGAAAATTACACTTGCCGGGCTACAGTCAACTTTTTAAAAAATTTCTTTTAATTGTACAAATGATGCAAAGTAAACAATATTACTCGTTTCAAATTTTAATCCAATTCTTTCACCCTATTTCACAGTTGAAGTGACTGAAAATGTGACCACAGATGTCTCAGAAGATTTCTCCCACGAAGGAAGTCCGTTACATGAGAGCATTATTGATGACCGGGAGGACGCTGGGGTGACAACTTGTCCCTGTGGCTGCAGCTGATGTTCCCTAGCCTCCAGTGCACATTGTACCATAGCCAAGTCCACTCACGCCAACAAGAGTCAGTAGATCAATAACTTAAAGATTGCATAGTACAAATGGTAAATATGTATTGGCTGAACTCTGACTATTTTGTACAAGTCTATATGCTTGCTTCATCTGGGAGCTTGTGATAACTGGCTCCTCTGTGGAATATCCCTTGATGGTGTCCTTTTTTCTTATTGAAAGATGAATTGAAATTTTTATTGAAACAATTTATTTTAACATGTTCATCCATAGTATGGGGGTGGGGTAAAAAATGTTCCTGAGCCCTGACAACTTAAAATGTGCGCTATGCATTAGTTGAGGATAGTAAAGATAGCTGAGCATCGTTCTGTGCGAGCCACATATTCCTTCCAAGTGTACCACTAATGTGAATTCTTCTTCGTCTGCCACTTTATCTCTCTAATAGATGCCTATTCTTTTCAACTAGTTGTACCCCTGCAAAAACCTTCGCTTAGAGTTATATCCCCTTAGGCTTGATCTGTAGGCTAGGTTATTTTTTGTTTCGGACAGATCCGATTTTTTCATGATTGTATTTTAAACTGGAATACTGTTGTATTAATTCTTTTACTTTCGGATTTAACGCAGAACCCAAACCGCTATTATAGTTTTTTTTTCATGATTGGAATTAGTCAGTTAACATTGTAGGCTCAGATTTTTTCTTTTTTAAGATTTCTTCTTCACCTATGTAAGTTACCTTTTATCAGTTCCTTTTTCTAACTTGTGGGATTGGAGATAAAATTTTGTAATATACTTTGTCTTTGAGCTAAATTTTGCATCAGTTATAATAGCGCTGCTCATCTTCTTTTTATAAAATGTTCTTTTTAGAGATGGGCCTGTCGATTGTTTTGGACCATTTTGACCTCTCTTTTTGGATTCTCAAACTGTCTACAGTAAGGCCAAAGTTACTCTGGGGTCAGTCAGCATTCAACATGCAGTCAAAAGGTGAGTAAAAAGTTCTGTATATGATGGACATTTTTTGCATTTCAAGTTTTAGTTGTTTTTGGAAAAAAATATCAATAATTAATTTTGCCCAGCTTATATATCTGTGTATCTGTATATCTGTGTATCTGTGAATATATATATATATATATCGCAAATTTATTTTGTATCTTAATACTTGTATACATTTCTTGTTTGTTTTAGGAATTCTATAAATTTCTTAATAAAATTAAAAAAAATTTTGTATACATTTTTTTTTTTCCAGAAATAGCGGAACATGGTCCTGGACTGACCCAGATGGAATAGTTCTGTCTTTTCACATCAGCTGCCTGCCAACTTGCACACAGTGACAAACACGCCTTGGATGAACGAGGCCACTCCTTCTTTTGCTCAGCACCATGACTCTGCCGGCAGGGGACAAGAAGCATAGGCATGCTTTCCATCACTTTCACCCGGGCCCTCTGCAAGAATGTTAAGAAACAGTTGAGGAGGGCCACCCTTGACCTGCCGGTTGTGAATGAGATGGACGCTTCCCCCTTGGAACTAACCCAGATGCCGCTGGAAAACTTGAGATGGTGGATATGTACTACCACCAGTTTCTCTCAGAATTTTGTATCAAGGCTGAACCCTTTGGATGTTGTACTGAGGCTAGAGGTCGTGCAGCTGGCTTCTGGGCTGTCACATGGCCTGTTGAAAGGAGAGAGAAAACAACCTGCACCTTCTCCAGCTGTCGGACTAGAAGTGCCCAACCAGCCCAAGTCAGGGGGGACTGAATCATCCAGCGTCCACAACACTGAATCATCCAGCGTCCACAACCTGCCTTTGATCTACGCTTGACCTTGGCAAAATCAGGATATTTTTAGTGAAATCCGGACAGGTTTTAAGTGATTATAAACAGACAAAGAAAATATCTGAGCATCCGGAGACCACCACCGCCACTTCAGGCAATGTATCCCATCCTGCCTTTGCAGCTCAGAACCGCCCCAATGGCACACCTTTACCACCTGAAGCTCAAGACAAATTTCAAGAACTGGTTCTTTTCTCTGAACTTTGCTCCACTCTAAACCATGACTTCCTGATTGTGCAGATGAACAGCTGTTTGATCGAAGCTCCCATGCAGACAACCCTTAATCCAGGTTTGTTCTCATGGTTTTTCCAGGTTGTTTTTGTATTTGGCTGACGGTTAATCTGCAAAAATATTTATTTTACTAGTTATTTGTATTGAACCTAACATTTTCTCTCAATTTTTCAGTGTTCATACAAATTTTATTGCATTATGTATGCCTAAAAATATTCATTCCATTTATAAATATTATTCATTTCAGAATGTGACTTCAATGAAATATCATTTTGACTTAACGACCTTTTTTTTTTCTTATGACTTTTTATTAAGAATGTTTTACATTTTGCCTGTATATTTCAGAACTGCACTTCAAAAAGATATATACCATTATGCTGTCCAGTCTGGATGGACTCATCAGCCACAGGATCTGTGATAGAAGACCGCCAGTACCAGATCGATGTCAGGGGGATTACATTCTCTTCTTCGTTGGTTAGTTCCTGTATTTTTTTTTTATTGCCATCTTGTCGACTCCATTTTCTTACCTGTGTTGATTTGGTGGTCAATTTAAAAAATATATTAACGCCTGTGTTTAGCCACATTTTTTTTTTCATTCCTGATACTATGTGGATATTTAGATACTTAAAAGTAATAACTATGGATGCTTTAAGCATTGAATAAATTTCAATTTAATAATCAAAAGGTTTTATGCAAGTTATCACGCCAGTGAAACATTGATATTTATTTTAGATGCAGATATCTCATTCTTTGAAACTTAAAAATTATGTTAATGAATAAATTGAAAAATGTTATGCCTGGCAGGAGTTTGGAAAGATCTAATTCACGAAGTGCAGCAGGTAGAGCTGAGGAAACCATCCGGTGGATCAATGGTTCAGATCCCAGCCTTGGACTGGAACACGTTCCTTATGGACAGGTTTTTACATTCTCGATACCAAGTAGACCATTCATAGTCACAAAAAAATAGCGACTCAAGACATATTAATTCAGTTATTATATTTTCATATTAGCATTCATGTAAATCTATATTTGCTATGCTGAGCTAGAGGGTGAAGTCGCTAATACCGATATTAAAAGAAAACAAAATCAGAATAGATCTGCAGCAGGGTCGAGGCATGAGTGTTGTCGGTCATAACTCTCAGAGAAAAATTTATTGATACTTTTTATGCTATATAAATAGGCACATGCAAACATAAATTTATATATTTTTATAAATAATAAGACAAACAAAATACATTCTATATATATAAATGAATGTTATATATATTAAAACTTGTAGTCATTTTATTATGAACGATTATGCAAACTACATGTATATTCAATAAACACAGTATCATAAATTAGTATTATCTATTTATATGATTATGACCTGCATCACTCATGCCTCATCCCACATCTGCAGTAATAAAAGATTTGATTTATTTTTCAGTCAGACCCATGATAGAAAGGACATTCTTATCATCCCTATTGCAACTCCCTTTGACTTCAGTATAGTAGTTGCACCACCTATATCGTATGTTCCACAAGCTGACGAATTGGATTTCAATAAAAGAGTAAGTTGTTTGGTCCATTTTTTTTTACTCATCATTAATCGTTTTCTTTTTTTTTCAAATTAAAAAATACAAACATCTATTAGTGAATCATTTTTAGTAACATATTTAAATTCTTAATCATAGCTTCATTGTAAGGCTCTTTATTCACTCTGTGATTAAAAATATTTCTTCTTTATTTACTTTATTGAAATAGTTTCAGAGGAAGTTATCTTGGTTAAACAAAAATAATTAATCGCTTATATTCTGAAATAGTAAGAAACTTTTTTGAACATTTTCTTTTATAAGTTGTTGGTGCTAGAATTTCTAATATAAGTAAAATTGACATAAATGCTTTTTTTTCAAAATTCTCCAATGCAGACTTTGCTTATCTGCAAGCCTTTCAACTGAACTCAACCTGACATCTCACTTAGATCTGTACATCAGCACAAGTCAAATCAAACTAATATCTGACATCACCAACCAGATTTCGAACTGCTCCATCACTCGGCCCGATGTTTCAACCCCGCACTCAGTGTCTGGCACCAACGCTGTCACCTCTTTTGGTGCATGGCAGCAGAAAAGAGCCCCACATTGGTGGATTTGATAGTACAGGTGTTGAAAGCTTACCTGTCCACTATGACCTTGGACCACAGAGGAGGTCAGCGAGCGGGTGGATTGAACCAGATATCACAGCAGCTATCAGTGAAGGCAGAGGAAGAGAAAATGAGCGACTTTCCAGTGAAAGGTGAAATGTGGCAACTAATTCATTTCACTTTCAGCTCCAGTGGACATCCTGGTAACAGCCAGTAGAATTTCCTGCAGCGTCTACACACACAAAGGTACAAGTCTGGTTTTTGTTAAGAAAATAGTTTATCAGAATTAAAGTTTTCCTTCCTTTGAATATTAAACATAAAAAAGTCAAACAGTTCTTGTGAAAGTTGTCATGTTTAGTTTACATGACATGATGTAACGTTTAGTTTACTTGACATGAAGTCATCACGTTTAGTTTACACATGACATGAAGTCACGTTTAGTTTTACATGACATGAAGTCACGTTTAGTTTACATGACATGAAGTCACGTTTAGTTTACATGACATGAATAATTCCCTTGATGAATAATGTTTTTTTTTTTACTTTTTTTTTTGTGCTTTGATTATTTTAACTTCAATTTTGATATTTCATCACAAAGCATTTTTATTTGCATGACAGATTTTTTATTCTGATTGATTTAATACACTTTTTTTTATATTGATTGATTTAATACACTTTTTTTATACTGATTGATTTATTACACTTTTTTTTATATTGATTGATTTTATATACTTTTTTTTATAATGTCAGCTAAATGTTTTTTTTTAAATTCATGCTTTCTCTTTTGATGGACATATCTGATGTAACAAATGCTAAGATAGTTTCCTCAAGCACAGAATCACTTTAAAATGTTACAGTGTCAAAATTTAACCATTATGAATCAACTTCAAAAATGAAAGTATTTTCCGCAGGTCCTTGATGAAAAAGATCACTCTTGAGGTGCCAGCCTTCAGTGTTGGTCAGCATTCCGACCAGAGTCCATCTGGGGCCAGACCTACTGCAAGTAGAAAGGTGTATAACGCCAAAGATAATTTGGAGCAGATTCTCTGGAGCTCAAAGCCAAGAATGTCTTCCAACAGCAGCACGGATAAAGCTGAAGAGGCTGACTCTGATAGCTTTGAGTTGATCGATGATCTTGACTTCAGCATTAAATTTCATGAAAGTAAGTTTTTAGCATTTTTATTGAAATTTAGTTGATGACGTGCTTATCCAATATTTCTAAGAAATTTAAGTTTGAAGCCTCCAACCATGCTGCTTGGTTGTTTTATTGTCAGAGACATGGTCTTGATGGTGGCGATATAGGGGGAACATTAACTTCACTTGCCAACTTTGGTTAAATAGTTTTAATAAAGGATCTCCTCCAACAGGGATCCCAAAGGATTTTACAGACTTAGATGTATATTTTGAGTTGATTATTCCTCCATGTCTAGATTTCATTAGTCAACCTAAAAGAAAATTGTGCCACAGTTTTGGAATATAAATTAGAACAAAACAAAACTAGCCCATGTATTTTAATCATCACATATTTAAAAGCATTAAAAAATGTATACGTGTATGTTTTGTGAGACACTGAGGAGGTACAAGTCATAAAAAATGATTTTTTTTTAAAGAATTTTTTTTTAAGTTATAGTTTTTTCAGCAAACTGTGCAGTCTATAAAATAAAAAAGCATATTTAAACATAGAATATATTAAATTAATTAGATTGGTGAACAACTTATTTATTTATGTATGAAAGCAAATTTCTTGTGTAATACGCATTTAACAAACTATCTAGCCCAGTGCTGAGGAAAGTATAAAAGAGTTATCCCAGAGGGCAGTATATGTATGGTACCCTTTGTTTATCTGTACATCACTCAACCTTACCTGCATAGTGTCAACCCAAAGCAGCCTGGAAATGAAAGTTGAAGGCTCATGTTACGACGTCCTCATCAAAGGGAGCTTCGAACAGGCAACTTCAACAGCTAGTATGTTGTTTATTTATGTTTATTATTATTATTATTTTTTTTAAAAATTTTGTTTAAACTTTAATGATAGAATGAATACTGCTAATGATGATAGTAACCCTTGAATACAATAGTGCACTTCATACAAATTTGTAGTTGCCAGGCTTAACAACAAATCAACTAATTACTAAATACCTAACAACTAAACAATTAAGCTATTACTAATTAAACAACTTACAATTAAACAACTTACAATTAAACAACTTACAATTAAACAACACAATTAAACATCTAAACAATTAAACAACTAAACAAGTTCAAACAACTAACAATTCAACAACTAAACAGTTAAACAGCAAACAGTTAAAAACAATGAAACAACTAACAATTAAACAATTAACAAGTTCTCTCAGTGATCCTTACTACTATATTTTTACTACTGCCTATAAATTACAATTATTGGTTACATTTCTTGTTGAATTCTACTGTCTGATCGTCTGATTTCTAAGTTGATGAGTTCCACATCACACCACAACTGTGCACCCAATACAGCATCCACTGGTTGGAGACCAGACCGGGGCAACCTCACCCTTACACCCGGCATCCACCATCTTTGCTTACTGTCAAATTTTCCAGCAAACCTTCGGTTCCAGGTAATGACTGTATTCTTTTTAAAATTTCTCAGTATGTCATGCTTTTGATGGTCGATCACCACAGTAAATGCATACAATACTTGTACAATATC
>JAGDYQ010000167.1:1368813-1399732 GCA_021962125.1 Bulinus truncatus
GCTTCACACTTTGAGAGATAATTTCAGTTGTTTCATAAACATTGTCCGTTTTCTTACATAATGGGATGCATATTTTTTGTGGGTTATAAACCAACTTATTATCATTGTAAACATAAGCATAAAAATTATCATATTGTACATTTGCATTGACTGATTTTTTTTTATAATTTGTTTAGTCCATTGGGTTTTTTAGAGCTCTAAATATTTTAAGAAAATGAGTTTAATATCTTTTTAAAAAAAATGGCCCTTTTTCCCTAAGTTCACAACCTTAGAATTTCAGTATGTTTAAGAAGATATCAACATTTGTTATTTTTTTCCAAACAATATCAACACTTGAAAACCATCTTTGCTTACCACTTGGCTTAAAATATTATAAATTACCGTGTAAAATGTATGGGAATTATGACAATAAATATAAATAAGGCATTATAAAGTTTAGGATGACTGTGATAAAGGAACAACCTATTAGGTAGGTAATAATAAAATGGACCACAAGTTGGTGGGAAACTGTATAATATACATAGTTTTATTTATCATTAAAAATATTAGGAACTTGATGATAGTTGTGATATTTGATTGGGTAGAACTGATGATAGGGTTGTGATATTTGATAGGGTAGAACTTGATGATAGCTGTGATGTTTGATAGGGTAGAACTAGATGATAGCTGTGATATTTGATAGGGAAGAACTTGATGATAGCTGTGATATCTGATAGGGTAGAAATCTTTGTTTGTTGGAGAGGATGTTTGGGTTCAAAAGTTTATATAAATATAAATTATTTTTTGGCATAAAAATTTAGAAGTGAACTTGGAGCAGAATCCTGATCAGAGTTGGGCATCATGGGCCTTGGTCTTACGTGTCTCAGATACTACCAACTGAAGAGGATGAAGAAGGGCTCAGTGAAACAGAGCGAGCGAACAGAGGGAGACCAAAGGTTTCATGTCTTGTCCATAGGCACTACATCAATCATGGCACCATCATATTTAAGGTGAGTTTTTTTTTCACTTTCATTTAAAAAAAAAAAAATGAACCAAAAAATAAACAATTGAGGTAGCACTTTCTAATTTCACATTTGCTGTCAGTCAACCACAATCCTGCTTTTGTTTTCCTTTGTATTGTAGTATTTGATTTACTTGCAGCTCACTGATAAGTCAAAGGACAGCTCTGAACTTTCACACCGGAAGGTGCACTTCCATCCCTTTCTGAGGGGCTGAGTGTGGACGGGGCTGGCGTTGATGTACTGCTGCAGGGTGTCAACTTCTGGGCAGCATCCAGCATGGGCTCACCTCCTTGAAGCTGACAACTTGTGGCAACTGTATCTGTGATGTAGCTGATGAGAAGATTGCTCGGGTAAACTGGTTATATCTTTCTTTATTCACCTCGCCCAGAAATTTTAAACACATTATTGTAAATAAGCATATGAGGTCAATGAGAGGATGGGTCCATAGTTTCTAATCCTGATTGGGATTTCTGACAAATATCGAGTACCGCTTAATTTACTCCCTTTTTTTAATTTTCTACCATAGCCGAAGCAGAAATGGTTGCTGAGGCACCATGAATGGATAAGTAACGGCATTGCTGGGATTCTAACCTCTATAGCCTGTGTCACACAGACTGTGTCAAAAATCTCGTGAGACAAATTCCAGAGCAGCATTACAGCTTTTTTGGATATCAAAATAAAATACCTTGAAAACCTTCACTATAGTGAGTTTAATAAGAAAATAAAATGTTAGGCCATAAAAATGAAAACTGATTGAGAGCAGCACCAAACCCATTTTTGTGGCTCTATGGGCGACATTTGGCGACACTTGTTTTATTGTAGCCCATCCCTGCTTTATTCAAAATGTACATATGCTTAATAAGTTTACTCAATGCACAATTTTAATAGAAGTAAAAGGCATAGGAGGTAGAGCACTCAACTTCCAACCTGAAGGTCCCAAGTTGGAGTCCTGGTGACTGAACTATATTTTTATTGTTTTATAGTGTAACACTTTGCTGAGTGGAGGGGAAGATTTAGAGAGCAAGATGGGACTGAACTATATTTCCAACTCTCTCTCTTTGGATGATGCCTCTGGGGAGAACAGAGGTCAGAAGGCGAATCACATAGTAGATGGTGACTTACACAGACAAGTTTTCACAGAGCAGTATGCACTTCAGCGATTCGGAGCTTTCTGGATAGACAACTTGTACACCTTTGGAAAGCAGAGAAAACAGGCATGGAGGTACAGAAAATGAGTTTTTAAGCAAAATTTTAGGCAATATGAACATAATAATTAGAAAGTACAACACGATTTAAAGCATAAATATACCTTACTTATTCATTCTTTTTAGGCTTTTAGTAAAGACATTAATTGTCTGATTCATTTATATGTTTTTTCATTTAAATGTATTGACACTTTATTTATTCTGTTATAATATCATTTTCACATAGCATTTTTTTAAAAATTTTCTTTTACAGTAAATCCTGCTATTTTTTTAATTTGTTTTAAGCCGTGGCAGTAAAATAAAAAGGAATAGCTTCAAAATGATTAAAAGTTGAATTTTTTATTTTATTTAGTTTAAGATATGTATGTGTAATGGAAAAGTTTAGACTTTGAGAACATTATAAAAATATTTTTTTCTTCCACTAATGCATTTATTACCTATTTTTTTTTTAAACTCAACTTTTGCAGTGAAATTCAGTAGTCATATTCCTTAACATATATAGATAATCAACTCATCTTTATAAAATGTGTGGCATTAAGCTTTTTAAACAAATTCATTGCGCACACCATTTAAAGTGTACAAATCTTTCCACCAAGGCCCAGCCATTATCAGAAGATACAGAATTACTGATTATACTTCATAGCACATGTTTTTATTTTTACTTTGCTCACAGATAAAGTTTTGTAAATTTGTAACATATTTTCACCAATTCTGGAATATTTTATCCTCCGCTTTGAACGTGTATCAGACCGGGCGTGAATTGAATGTGCACCTGTTTTCATTTCGAAATAGCAGCTTATTCTTCCTGATACTGAAAATACTGAGAGCATATTCACGAAAGAGTTTCTTCCACTTTGAGATTTCCAGTGTTGGGTAACAACCATCTCCATAGTGCTCAATCCACTCTGAACCATCGGTTGAACTAAAATCATCCGACTGTGCAACCAACCTATCAGTACCCACCGTATGCGTAGCTCAAAGTCAGGTACCGTGGAATATGTAATTCTTATCTTTACCAAGGCCAGTGAACCTTTCCAATCGCTGAAATGAATCTTTATGATCCCTGAAGTCAGTAAAAAAATAAAGACTTTATGTAAAGATTCTGAAAAATAAAAGTGTAATAGAGGCATTGATAAGTTAGCATTTGATAAATACGTAATTTATGGAGGAATGGATATGTAGAAAAAAAATCGTAGAATTAAATCTCAGAGAAGAGAATCTAATAGATTTAAATGCCAAAAAAAGGTTTTAAAAATATTGCAAGGTTTTTTTTTCATGTAAAAAATGGAAAAGACATTTTATTAACAACTCGTAAATAAATAGCCATAATATTGTTCTTTATTTAAATATTACATGTCCTTTAAAATAAATTTTTTTTCTAGAAACACAGAGAATTATCCGGAATTAATCGTATAAAGTTATTCAAATACAGGTAGACTCTAAAAAAAACCTGGCAAATTTAGGTCACGAGTTGTGGCTGGATTTGTACAAGAGCCTTGAATTTGAAGGTTTATGTATGGTATGTATAATTAATAGAAAACTACCACTTTTACAGTCTTTTAAAAGGAAATAAAAAAAATAAACACTTAGTGAAAATAAAATCTAAATTAAAAACATCTATTAGCTTACATTTGTACATTGAAGGCAGAAAGCTCGGCTTAAAAATGGTGAAGAAATAAGCAATTCATCAAGAGAATTTTTTTTCTAAACTCTGTAGGCTGTAGCAACTACATTCCGTAAGAACGCCTAAGCCCACTGAGGATCAGGTGAAAGTCCCTGGAAGATTTCAACCCCACTACCCCAGTCGCATTTGTATTATGTTCATTAACCTCCCACGGTGACCCTCACTGCAAGCTGAGTATTCTTTACATTCGCCGTAATGCCAAGAAAAACTACAAAGATCAGTCAAAATAGAGAGTTTAAGTAATATATATTCGATAGCATTTTTCAGATTTAAATTAATTGTTCTCAAATTGAAACTGAAATTTTTAAACATTATTATTAATTAAATAAAATTTTTTTTTAAACACTCAACATTCAACCAAAGAATTTTAGATTAGATCCTCAAAGTAATATCCGGTAAGAACTGAGGAAACTGGCTTACGGGTTTTTGGAAATATAGGGTCCTAATTTGAATGGAGGAATGGGTCCGATGGATTGTAAAACATGTGTGGTCCTCGTTACTTTTCGGGGAATGAATATTTTCGACATTTCATTTTTCTCTGTGATGTCAAGGCTCCAGAAGATAATCAGCACAATGTCCCCATTCCTGCGATAGTTCGGTAACCACCCACCAGGCTTGACCGTCAGATCACGCTAAGGTTCCATGTATCCAGGCAGGTGGTCAAGCTGGTGACCACAATAGCCGGGCCATCCGAAGTAACATACTCCACCATCTGCCACTCTGATCTACAAGTCAAGGTCAGTCACTGTTATTCAAATGGAGCTTAAATGATTAGTTTATTTTAATACTTACCCTGGCAAAACCCTAGGGTTCTGAGCCAAGAAAATCCTATAAGCATTATGGGGTTTGTGGTGTTCATCAGTCGTGCTTCGATGAGATACATTTGAGCCTTCTTTGATGATAAACATTAGTCCCTTCTTTGTTAGTGATGATACATGTATACATTGGCGCTTAGTAAGTTTGGGAGAAATTCATGCTGTGACAATCCTTTTGGTGACGTTGTGGTCAACAGGTTTGAGCCTAAAGGTTTGACAAGATATCTACTTCCTGGGGCATAAGGATAAGATTTAGAAAGATCGCTTCTAAAACTGGTCCAATAGGGATCATTAGATAAACATCACAGCGATAATCTTTCAGACATAGTACCAGACTGAGAAAAACTATTTGACCATTTCACAATCTGTCATTTATTGCAATTAACAGAACAGTAGACTTAGTACTTAAAGGGAACTGCCATCATCCAACCTGCTTAATCCCTGCTTAATATTGGAATTATATGGTCTAGGAACTTTCCTTTGTATATACTTTTATTGTCTAACTGCTGTTTCTGATCTTCACTGCAGCTGTTTAGCTGGTAGGCTGGGCTACAGAGAGCCAACGCAGATGGAACTGTGTCTGGGTCACTAACCATTCCCCCTCCCTCCATGCAGTTTTAGCTCTGTATTTGAGATCCCTTGTGCTCCCAAAGCTGTGGTATGCATATATTTTTTTTTATTTTTTTTTTTCAAATTTCATGAAATCATTAGCAGATTGAGTAAGCACATGTATTACAAAATTTATTTGAATATGAAAGTATAATTTCCAATAGTTAGTTAAAACTAAGATCATTCACAAAACACCTGATATTTGCAAAAAATTCTTATTGGAAAGATAATTTAATATTTTATTTAAAAACTAGAAGCTATGTTAAGTTAGAAAAAAAAAACTTTTATTTTCTATTTTAAAGTTTTTATTAATATATATATATATATATATATATATATATATTTTGCAGCTAGGTAGCTATTAACCCATACATGGATGTGTACTTTTTTTGGTCACATGTCTGTCTAAGCTTCTAAGTGTTAATAGTCAGTGCTTAACTCTTTTATTCTGCTCCATTGGGACAGTCAGGAGTGGGGAAAAAATGAAAAATTCAGGACTACCAAAAAATGTTTTAAAATAGACCATGCTTGTGATTTCCCCCATCTTCATTTGCTGATTGATTTGACGATGAACTCGTGGGGCCTTGCCTGTGAAAGAATGGATGTGATGAGATCCCTAACGCCTTCTGGTCAATTTCAATAGGGCTAAAAGTGTCATGATGTGCTGCCGGATACCGCCTTCCTGGCTGCCTTCCATGTACCCAACAGGAATCTGATCACATCTGTAATGACTCACTGCTGGATGACTGGTTCCCTGCTTCTGGTGAGGACTGAAATTTTGTGCTACACATGCTGCTCGGAAAGGCCTTTTCAAACCTCGTATTATTACAAACAGTCATAGTTTTAGTAGAGCTGAAACAACGTCGGCATATGTACAGGCTTTGTAATTTTAAAAAAAATTCTAAACATCGCCGTCTGATCACGTTTGAGACCAAAAAACGCCTCTGCTACTGATTAGACTGATGCACAAAATAACCTTCCAAAAACACCTCGACAAGAAATTAAAATAAAAATGTTGACATCTTGTTTCTTAGTTCACATCTTTATTTTATGATTGCTTCCCGGATTTGACCGACTTCTTTTAAATTAGGAGAACCAACCCAACCAGAATTATCCCTTACTTGGAGATCGGACCCAGGGGCCGGAGTTCAAGTCCTATGACAGCCCGCTGGCTAGGTGCTTGTGTAGGAAGTCATTGTCAAGGCTTCATGTCTTCCTGTACAGTCCAGGGTAGAACGGTCTGCTCTGTGGAAGTAGCGGTGTGTGAATGAGTCAAAAAAACACATGACAGAAAACTAAGTTTTTATCAATTCTGTTCGAACTGAACTAATGCAGAAAACTTCTCTTAGTCTTCCGGAAAAAAAAAACAATTTTTATTTATGTAGAAGCTTTTATTTAGTGAAGACAGTATCTGTGGGTGTGTTTGTTTGCTTTGTTTGCTTTGTTTATGTGTGTGTGTTAAAGTAAATCTTTGTAACTCAATTTCAAATATTTGTTTTCGCTTAAGTTATAGCACTGAAAAAAATCAATTTGTGTTTACAAGTTTTATCAATTCACCTATTGTAATAATTTTTAAACCATAAATTAACATCTTGTAGAATTATGAATTTTTTAGTAATGTTTATAGTGAAGAAAATTGGTACAGAGATTATGAAGCCAAATGAAAATATTAGTACAATACACTGCGGAGCAGTGCAGTATTTTCAAGATTTTCAGCTTCTCACACTTTGTTTTCAAACAAAATCATGTGAATTCTTTTTTTTTAACACTAAAAAGTAAAAAATAAAATTGGAAATTTTTTTTTTTACATTTTTTGGTATAGTCTTTATAGTGCCCGTTTGAAAACATGTACATTAAAATAAAATCTGTTTATTAGCAATGAAATGATTTTTTTAAAAAGAAATGTATTCTTAGGTTTTTTATCTGTATACAGGTATTGGAGGTAAAATGTCAAAGCCATTCCAATCCTGTTTGGTCCAAACGACACCTCCAAGATCTGCAGTCCAGATTTTTTCAAAAGCCAGCACTCGATAAAACAGATCTTCACTGTGACTGTATAACTGCCACATTCCAGAAACCAAAACATACAGGAGTCAGTGAAGGTAACACTTTCTTTCTAAGTCTGTGTGTGTGTTTTCTTTTTTTTTCATTGCAGTGATATAATTATAAGTCAGAAAAAACAAATTACTTTTACTTGTTCATTGTGATGTTGTAGTGAAAGTTGAAGTGGAGGTAAATGGCTGAATGCATTTCATGTATTTTGCCTTTTGGGGGGAAGAAATATTAC
Source organism: Bulinus truncatus (assembly GCA_021962125.1). Taxonomy (NCBI): domain Eukaryota; kingdom Metazoa; phylum Mollusca; class Gastropoda; family Planorbidae; genus Bulinus; species Bulinus truncatus. Next base: position 1,376,415 of record JAGDYQ010000167.1, read on the forward strand.
ATTTTGTTATCTTGACGTGGTGGAATTCAGGACCGTAGATCTGAAGGCTCATGCTTTAGGCCATGATGATGGCTATGGATAAGATTTAGGAAAGGTCACTGCAAAAACTGTTCTGATTGGACCATTAGATAAAACATCTCATCTATATAGGGACATCACTGTGATATAATCTTTCAGACATGGAACTAGACTGCTAAACTATTAAACAAATGTCAGCTTTAATCCATTCATTGCCTTTAAGAGATAAAAAAATTAATTTCTGTAAAACTTTGATTGAAGGAAACTTTTTAAAAAAATTATTTCCTCCAAATTATTTGTATCATTTATTCTAGAATTTTTAATTCAATTAAATTTTTTTTTTTTTTAGCTCAGGCTCTTGCACTTTATGACTGCCAGGGACTGTGTCTCTGGCTCGGACCCTGGTTTAATTTCCTGGTTCCATTACTGCCCGCAGCCTCGACTTGGGCATAAGACAGAACAAATAACAGTCACTTCTTGACCTATCACTAGCTCAGATGACCTCACCAAATTTGAATGCTGTCTCTCAAGGTTAGTATTTAAAGGGTTTTTGAACCATGAAATGTGCAGTTCTTACCTTAAATGTGTTTCTTTATCTGGAAATAATTATGAATTGTCTTTTTAATCAGTTATTTATTTTTGTGTCAGATTCATTTTCAACCTTTAACTCCAGGCAGAAATTTTTTTGGCTTTATTATTGTAGATGGATGGTCCTAACTTCTTGAAATCTCTCTTATGTATTTGTAGGTCTTAAGTGGGCCTGTGACACCAATTTAGTCTCCAGAATTATCACAGTGTGATAAACTTAGTCCAATTAATCCTTGATAAAATATTTTAAGTTAAGATGCAAAAACTATTCGGCATGTGGACATTTTACTTTAGTTAATGATCTTCATTATACCCACACAAATAAAGCCTTACAATAAATGATGGCTGGCATAAATAGCTAGTGCACTCTGGATGTATGTGGCAACATTTCACTTTAAAACAATAAATTAATATCTTAACATCCCGTTGGACTCTTTCTACATTTATATGAGTGTAAATATTTCTTTTTAGTATGTGCTGGTTGACTAAATGTCTTGGAATATGTTACCATTTACATTTAATGCCACTTAAATATTATTTTGGGTTAAGAAGGTTTATTGAAACACATCATATTTTGTACTGTAATTGAACAACATGAAACTCTAAAGATTTATAAAAAAAATAAACTCATGTTTTTTTATATAGATTTTATTTGTGATGTGAAACCTCCGTCTGTCTCCAACAGCATCTTTATTTGTGATGTGAAACCTACGTATGTCTCCAACAGCCTCTTTATTTGTGATGTGAAACCTCCGTCTGTCTCCAACAGCCTCTTTATTTGTGATGTGAAACCTCCGTCTGTCTCCAACAGCCTCTTTATTTGTGATGTGAAACCTCCGTCTGTCTCCAACAGCCTCTTTATTTGTGATGTGAAACCTCCGTCTGTCTCCAACAGCCTCTTTATTTGTGATGTGAAACCTCCGTCTGTCTCCAACAGCCCTCATTATTTGTGATGTGAAACCTCTGTCTGTCTCCAACAGCTTCTGTCCACTCCACCAGCTCCCCCTCTCACCCTGGCATTAGCCGCCAGCTGACCTCCAACTCACAGCCAGGGCGACCATTGTCCATCATAGAAGAGAAAGACAAAAAAACAGAGGAAATGGAGAAGAGCACATTCAGTGAGATGTTGGCACAGTATTTTCCACTTGTGAGAATGTTTCACGTCCAGGTAACCAAATTTACTTTCCCTAAAGCAAAATACCTGCAGTAGTAAACTAGCAGACTACACACGGCCTATAGCTAAACCAGCCCATACATTTTTTTTTTCTTTATGCATCCGAAAATTCATTGCTGAGGATTTGATAGCTGATTTGATGTGCCTTCACTAGTTATAGCAGTGTTTCAGTTTGTTATAGCAGTGTTTCAGTTTGTTATTAGCAGTGTTTCAGTTTGTTATAGCAGTGTTTCAGTTTGTTATAGAAGTGTTTCAGCTTGTTATGGCAGTGTTTCAGTTTGTTAAAGTTATATGTTTCAAATATTTAGGCATTTATTCTGCACATTGACAGTTTCTGTAAAATTTCTAACTAATGTTCATTAAATGAAGAAATTACACCTGTCTACCACTTTTTGCTTGAGTTAGGGTTGGGCAATAAGTTATTTCGCTAGCCGATTAAGTTGTTACAGCATTACACATTAGAAATGACACATTAGAAATGACATATGGTGGTGCAAAAGGAAAATCCTTTCTTTTTTTTTTTTCGTTCAACCTATTAGCTGGAGTTAAAGCCTTGCACCATATTCCTGCCCAAAACTGGTGTTCCCAACTCAGAGTCCAGCTCAGATATACTAGCTATTGTCCAGCAAGCTCGCCTTGCTGGGAGGCTGTCGGACACTCTGGTCATCTGTCTGCCATCACTGTCAGTGACCAGCACCATGGCCAAGCCGATGAATGTCATTCAGGATCTGCCGGTCAGGTACCATTCAAAGGGACTCCCCTGATAGGTGAGCTGTTATGGTTAAGATTTTACTCACATTTTTTTCTAAATGCGAAGAAAGCAACAAATAGTTCCTGAGGCTTAGATCGTACAAATTTTCAATAAATTGTATTGAGTAAAAAAAAAACAACATAGGTGATTGACCAAATGGATTAACCAATTTCAGCAAGGAATAAAGTTTCAAAAGGCATGCAAAGCTTATCAAATTTTTAGTTGAATGTAGCATCCACAAGTCCTTTCTCAGGACTTCAACATTATTGGGGCTGCCAATGGATGCTTTGAAATAAAAAAAAAGTTGCAATATCAAGTTGCAATATCAAGTTGCTTCTGCTAAAAACCCTTTACACACAGATGGCGGCGTTGCTGTGTTCTATCCATTAGTATTCTCACTTAGCTTTGTGTAAAAATAAAACATATGAAAATTTTTTTGAAGAACATAATCAGATTAAACATGAAGGGGAGAAATTTATTTTTGTGATTTAAATAGAATTTTTTTTTATAATATTGAAAACTTTGAGTATACTTTTTGGAATCATCGCAGGTGAGAAGTTGCCATGGTCTGTGAAAATCAACAACCTCTGTGTTTACTCCCTGCTGTCCAGCCAGAGTGACCCTGTGTTCCTGATTCACCCCCTGGACATTATATCTACGCTAGCGGTGACCTGCAAGTACAACCCTCCCACATCTGAGGTCATCAGCACCATAGCATTGTGCCTGCATGTGGATGTCGGTCAACCCAAGCTGGACATTACGGCGGCTCAGGTGACACTAATAGTACCTGTGCTGTTATTGACATTGATATTATTTACTTGCTGTAGAATATTTCATAAAACACCTAATTTAGAATGTGTTTGTTTGTTTGTGTTTTCACTCAGCTTAGTCTAGTTCATTAGTAATAATGGGTTTTATAAACATAATACCGTAAAAATTTAATTTGCATTAGTGATGGTTACGTTTTTAAATAATTTTTTTTTTGTGGTCTATTTCTTTATTGTTTATTGTCTGCTGTGCAGGCTTTTCAACTAGTTCACTTGTATCAGTCCATACCTCATTTATTTTGTTGCTAGAATTGCATTATGGGTTATGGTGGGGATGTAAGAAGGGCACTACAAAAACAAATGGTGGTCTATAATATCTGTTAGATAAACATCTCAATCTTCCGTGGACTACGGATGAGAATTATATAATGAGAGCATAGATGGTAATAGAATCCTAAGTTCACTTTTTGTTCAATTTCTTTTACAGACGTTTCTAAACAGTCCCTTTTGTATACATCTATATCTGGTCCATATGATAAAAAAAAATGTTTGTAATCCGATAGAGATCCATTAATTCTTGACCAAAGTTATCAAGCTTTTGGGAATTTTTAATTGTTTTTTTATTTCTGTATTAAGTAACTATTTGGAATTTCAGCAAATTAATGGGTCACGACGCACTCTATGAGAACCACTTGCCTGAGACATTTAACATTATCCAATATTACTGTCATTGATTTTATATTTTTTAAAACTTTTACAGCTCCACTTGTGCACTACTATTTTAGAGATGGTACAGAATGTGCTCAGTAATGCCAGCAAGATGGTCAGAGACTGCAGTGGTCAGTTTGTTCAGAAAAAGGATAAATCTTTGCTGACTCCATCGTCTAGTCACAAAAGATCAGTGTCATCCACACAGAAGATAGAAAGCATCAGATCTGGTAAGTTTTGATAATTAATAGCATGCAGTAACTTTTTAGTCAATGATACCACAACAATGAGTCGTGACTTGTAACACTTTGCTGGAATTATGACGTAATTGATTTGGCTGTGTTGTTTTTTGGCATGTAATTGTTGCACTGACCTGTGTATGTTTATGAACAGAACAAACAATGTATGTCTTGTTTTAAAGGTTAGGTGAAAGAAAATTACACTTGCCAGGGCTACAGTCAACTTTTTAAAAAATTTCTTTTAATTGTACAAATGATGCAAAGTAAACAATATTATCGTTTCAAATTTATCCAATTCTTTCACCCATTTCACAGTTGAAGTGACTGAAAATGTGACCACAGATGTCTCAGAAGATTTCTCCCACGAAGGAAGTCCGTTACATGAGAGCATTATTGATGACCGGGAGGACGCTGGGGTGAAACTGTCCCTGTGGCTGCAGCTGATGTTCCCTAGGCTCCAGTGCACATTGTACGACAGCTGTCCACTCACGCAACAAGGTCAGTAGATCAATAACTTAAAGATTGCATAGTACAAATGGTAAATATGTATTGGCTGAACCTGACTATTTTGTACAAGTCTATATGCTTGCTTCATCTGGGAGCTTGTGATAACTGGCCCTCTGTGGAATATCCCTTGATGGTGTCCTTTTTTCTTATTGAAAGATGAATTGAAATTTTTATTGAAACAATTTATTAACATGTTCATCCATAGTATGGGGGGGTGGGGGTAAAAAATGTTCCTGAGCCCTGACAACTTAAAATGTGCGCCATGCATTAGTTGAGGATAGTAAAGATAGCTGAGCATCGTTGTGCGAGCCACATATTCCCCTCCAAGTGTACCACTAATGTGAATTCTTCTTCGTCTGCCACTTTATCTCTAATAGATGCCTATTATTTTTTCACTAGCTGTACCCTGCAAAAACCTTCGCTTAGAGTTATATCCCCTTAGGCTTGATCTGTAGGCTAGGTTATTTTTTGTTTCGGACAGATCCGATTTTTTCATGATTGTATTTTAAACTGGAATACTGTTGTATTAATTCTTTACTTTCGATTTAACGCAGAACCCAAACCGCTATTATATTTTTTTTCATGATTGGAATTTGTCAGTTAACATTGTAGGCTCAGATTTTTCTTTTTTAAGATTTCTTCACCTATGTAAGTTACCTTTTATCAGTTCCTTTTTCTAACTTGTGGGATTGGAGATAAAATTTTGTAATATACTTTGTCTTTGAGCTAAATTTTGCATCAGTTATAATAGCGCTGCTCATCTTCTTTTTTAAAATGTTCTTTTTAGAGATGGGCCTGTCGATTGTTTTGGACCATTTTGATCTCTCTTTGGATTCTCAAACTGTCTACAGTAAGGCCAAAGTTACTCTGGGGTCAGTCAGCATTCAACATGCAGTCAAAAGGTGAGTAAAAAGTTCTGTATATGATGGACATTTTTGCATTTCAAGTTTTAGTTGTTTTGGAAAAAAATATCAATAATTAATTTTGCCCAGCTTATATATCTGTGTATCTGTATATCTGTGTATCTGTGAATATATATATATATATATATCGCAAATTTATTTTGTATCTTAATACTTGTATACATTTTTTGTTTGTTTTAGGAATTATAAATTTTTATTAAAATTAAAAAAAAATTTTGTATACATTTTTTTTTTTCCAGAAATAGCGGAACATGGTCCTGGACTGACCCAGATGGAATAGTTCTGTCTTTTTCACATCAGCTGCCTGCCAACTTGCACACAGTGACAAACACGTCTTGGATGAACGAGGCCACTCCCTCTTTTGCTCAGCACCATGACTCTGCCGGCAGGGACAAGAAGCATGGCATGCTTTCCATCACTTTCACCCGGGCCCTCTGCAAGAATGTTAAGAAACAGTTGAGGAGGGCCAACGTTGACCTGCCGGTTGTGAATGAGATGGACGCCCCCCTTGGAACTAACCCAGATGCCGCTGGAAAACTTGAGATGGTGGATATGTACTACCACCAGTTTCTCTCAGAATTTTGTATCAAGGCTGAACCCTTTGATGTTGTACTGAGGCCAGAGGTCGTGCAGCTGGCTTCTGGGCTGTCACATGGCCTGTTGAAAGGAGAGAGAAAACAACCTGCACCTTCTCCAGCTGTCGGACTAGAAGTGCCCAACCAGCCCAAGTCAGGGGGGACTGAATCATCCAGCGTCCACAACACTGAATCATCCAGCGTCCACAACCTGCCTTTGATCTACGCTGACCTTGGCAAAATCAGGATATTTTTAGTGAAATCCGGACAGGTTTTAAGTGATTATAAACAGACAAAGAAAATATCTGAGCATCCGGAGACCACCACCGCCACTTCAGGCAATGTATCCCATCCTGCCTTTGCAGCTCAGAACTGCCTCAATGGCACACCTTTACCACCTGAAGCTCAAGACAAATTTCAAGAACTGGTTCTTTTCTCTGAACTTTGCTCCACTCTAAACCATGACTTCCTGATTGTGCAGATGAACAGCTGTTTGATTCAGCCCCATGCAGACAACCCTTTATCCAGGTTTGTTCTCATGGTTTTTCCAGGTTGTTTTTGTATTTGGCTGACGGTTAATCTGCAAAAATATTTATTTTACTAGTTATTTGTATTGAACCTAACATTTTCTCTCAATTTTTCAGTGTTCATACAAATTTTATTGCATTATGTATGCCTAAAAATATTCATTCCATTTATAAATATTATTCATTTCAGAATGTGACTTCAATGAAATATCATTTTGACTTAACGACCTTTTTTTTTCTTATGACTTTTTATTAAGAATGTTTTACATTTTGCCTGTATATTTCAGAACTGCACTTCAAAAAGATATATACCATTATGCTGTCCAGTCTGGATGGACTCATCAGCCAGGATCTGTGATAGAAGATCGCCAGTACCAGATCGATGTCAGGGGGATTTCATTCTCTTCTGGTTAGTTCCTGTATTTTTTTTTTTATTGCCATCTTGTCGACTCCATTTTCTTACCTGTGTTGATTTGGTGGTCAATTTAAAAAATATATTAACGCCTGTGTTTAGCCACATTTTTTTTTCATTCTGATACTATGTGATATTTAGATACTTAAAAGTAATAACTATGGATGCTTTAAGCATTGAATAAATTTCAATTTAATAATCAAAAGGTTTTATGCAAGTTATCACGCCAGTGAAACATTGATATTTATTTTAGATGCAGATATCTCATTCTTTGAAACTTAAAAATTATGTTAATGAATAAATTGAAAAATGTTATGCCTGGCAGGAGTTTGGAAAGATCTAATTCACGAAGTGCAGCAGGTAGAGCTGAGGAAACCATCCGGTGGATCAATGGTTCAGATCCCAGCCTTGGACTGGAACACGTTCCTTATGGACAGGTTTTTACATTCTCGATACCAAGTAGACCATTCATAGTCACAAAAAATAGCGACCAAGACATATTAATTCAGTTATTATATTTTCATATTAGCATTCATGTAAATCTATATTTGCTATGCTGAGCTAGAGGGTGAAGTCGCTAATACCGATATTAAAAGAAAACAAAATCAGAATAGATCTGCAGCAGGGTCGAGGCATGAGTGTTGTCGGTCATAACTCTCAGAGAAAAATTTATTGATACTTTTTATGCTATATAAATAGGCACATGCAAACATAAATTTATATATTTTTATAAATAATAAGACAAACAAAATACATTCTATATATATAAATGAATGTTATATATATTAAAACTTGTAGTCATTTTATTATGAACGATTATGCAAACTACATGTATATTCAATAAACACAGTATCATAAATTAGTATTATCTATTTATATGATTATGACCTGCATCACTCATGCCTCATCCCACATCTGCAGTAATAAAAAGATTTGATTTATTTTTCAGTCAGACCCATGATAGAAAGGACATTCTTATCATCCCTATTGCAACTCCCTTTGACTTCAGTATAGTAGTTGCACCACCTATATCGTATGTTCCACAAGCTGACGAATTGGATTTCAATAAAAGAGTAAGTTGTTTGGTCCATTTTTTTTTACTCATCATTAATCGTTTTCTTTTTTTTCAAATTAAAAAATACAAACATCTATTAGTGAATCATTTTTAGTAACATATTTAAATTCTTAATCATAGCTTCATTGTAAGGCTCTTTATTCACTCTGTGATTAAAAATATTTCTTCTTTATTTACTTTATTGAAATAGTTTCAGAGGAAGTTATCTTGGTTAAACAAAAATAATTAATCGCTTATATTCTGAAATAGTAAGAAACTTTTGAACATTTTCTTTTATAAGTTGTTGGTGCTAGAATTTCTAATATAAGTAAAATTGACATAAATGCTTTTTTTTCAAAATTCTCCAATGCAGACTTTGCTTATCTGCGGCCTTTCAACTGAACTCAACCTGACATCTCACTTAGATCTGTACATCAGCACAAGTCAAATCAAACTAATATCTGACATCACCAACCAGATTTCGAACTGCTCCATCACTCGGCCCGATGTTTCAACCCCGCACTCAGTGTCTGGCATAACGCTGTCACCTCTTTTGGTGCATGGCAGCAGAAAAGAGCCCCACATTGGTGGATTTGATAGTGGTGTTGAAAGCGACCTGTCCACTATGACCTTTGACCACAGAGGAGGTCAGCGAGCGGGTGGATTGAACCAGATATCACAGCAGCTATCAGTGAAGGCAGAGGAAGAGAAAATGAGCGACACCAGTAAAGATGAAATTGTGGCAACTAATTCATTTCCACTTTCAGCTCCAGTGGACATCCTGGTAACAGCCAGCAGAATTTCCTGCAGCGTCTACACACACAAGGTACAAGTCTGGTTTTTGTTAAGAAAATAGTTTATCAGAATTAAAGTTTTCCTTCCATTGAATATTAAACATAAAAAAGTCAAACAGTTCTTGTGAAAGTTGTCATGTTTAGTTTACATGACATGAAGTAACGTTTAGTTTACTTGACATGAAGTCACGTTTAGTTTACATGACATGAAGTCACGTTTAGTTTACATGACATGAAGTCACGTTTAGTTTACATGACATGAAGTCACGTTTAGTTTACATGACATGAATAATTCCCTTGATGAATAATGTTTTTTTTTTTACTTTTTTTTTGTGTGATTATTTTAACTTCAAATTTTGATATTTCATCACAAAGCATTTTATTTGCATGACAGATTTTTTTATTCTGATTGATTTAATACACTTTTTTTTATATTGATTGATTTAATACACTTTTTTTATACTGATTGATTTATTACACTTTTTTTTATATTGATTGATTTTATATACTTTTTTTTATAATGTCAGCTAAATGTTTTTTTTTAAATCTGCGTTCTCTTGGATGGACATATCTGATGTAACAAATGCTAAGATAGTTTCCTCAAGCACAGAATCACTTTAAAATGTTACAGTGTCCAATGACCATTATGAATCAACTTCAAAATGAAAGTATTTTCCGCAGGTCCTTGATGAAAAGATCACTCTTGAGGTGCCAGCCTTCAGTGTTGGTCAGCATTCCGACCAGAGTCCATCTGGGGCCAGACCTACTGCAAGTAGAAAGGTGTATAACGCCAAAGATAATTTGGAGCAGATTCTGAGCTCAAAGCCAAGAATGTCTTCCAACAGCAGCACGGATAAAGCTGAAGAGGCTGACTCTGATAGCTTTGAGTTGATCGATGATGTGACTTCAGCATTAAATTTCATGAAAGTAAGTTTTTAGCATTTTTATTGAAATTTAGTTGATGACGTGCTTATCCAATATTTCTAAGAAATTTAGTTTGAAGCCGCCAACCATGCTGCTTGGTTGTTTTATTGTCAGAGACATGGTCTTGATGGTGGGGATATAGGGGGAACATTAACTTCACTTGCCAACTTTGGTTAAATAGTTTTAATAAAGGATCTCCTCCAACAGGGATCTCAAAGGATTTACAGACTTAGATGTATATTTTGAGTTGATTATTCCTCCATGTCTAGATTTCATTAGTCAACCTAAAAGAAAATTGTGCCACAGTTTTGGAATATAAATTAGAACAAAACAAAACTAGCCCATGTATTTTAATCATCACATATTTAAAAGCATTAAAAAATGTATACGTGTATGTTTTGTGAGACACTGAGAGGTACAAGTCATAAAAAATGATTTTTTTTTTAAAGAATTTTTTTAAGTTATAGTTTTTTCAGCAACCATGCAGTCTATAAAATAAAAAAGCATATTTAAACATAGAATATATTAAATTAATTAGTTGGTGAACAACTTATTTATTTATGTATGAAAGCAAATTTTTGTGTAACACGCATTTAACAAACTATCTAGCCCAGTGCTGAGGAAAGTATAAAAAGAGTTATCCCAGAGGGCAGTATATGTATGGTACCCTTTGTTTATCTGTACGTCACTCAACCCCACTGCATAGTGTCAACCCAAAGCAGCCTGGAAATGAAAGTTGAAGGCTCATGTTACGACGTCCTCATCAAAGGAGCTTCTAACAGGCACTTAACAGCTAGTATGTTGTTTATTTATGTTTATTATTATTATTATTTTTTAAAATTTTGTTTAAACTTTAATGATAGAATGAATACTGCTAATGATGATAGTAACCCTTGAATACAATAATTTTCATGCAAATTTGTAGTTGCCAGGCTTAACAACAAATCAACTAATTACTAAATACCTAACAACTAAACAATTAAGCTATTACTAATTAAACAACTTACAATTAAACAACTTACAATTAAACAACTTACAATTAAACAACTTACAATTAAACATCTAAACAATTAAACAACTAAACAGTTAAACAACTAACAATTAAACAACTAAACAGTTAAACAACCAAACAGTTAAAAACAATGAAACAACTAACAATTAAACAATTAACAAGTTCTCTCAGTGATCCTTACTACTATATTTTTACTACTGCCTATAAATTACAATTATTGGTTACATTTCTTGTTGAATTCTACTGTCTGATCGTCTGATTTCTAAGTTGATGAGTTCCACATCATACCTGACTGCACTGACTACAGCATCCACTGGTTGGAGACCAGACCGGGGCAGCCTCACCCTTACACCGGCATCCCACCATCTTTGCTTACTGTCAAATTTTCCAGCAAACCTTCGGTTCCAGGTAATGACTGTTATTCTTTTTAAAATTTCTCAGTATGTCATGCTTTTGATGGTCGATCACCACAGTAAATGCATACAATACTTGTACAATATCGTACATAATATTAGTAGAGCTTTTTTTTTCCTTAATTTTTTTGTAATCATTTGTTTAGCAGTAACTGACCAATCATTTTTTGGGTGCTGTTTTTTGGTGGCGAGATATCGATTTAGACATTAACAGTATAAATATTTACACCACTTTCAGGAGAAAATTTCAGTTGTTTAATGAATATTTTCCAAAACAAAAATCATTTGTTCTATGTTATACTATTTTTACTATTTTATATGGGTAGCGTTGTCTGGATTCTGTAACGGCATAGTGAATGTTGAATCTAAAATTAGGTAGGTTCCTCAGGCCAAGGCACATTTCTACAAAATTAGTGCATTTTATTGTGAATAAAAGCTGATGCAGAAGTGATCAAAGTTTGGTATAAATTCAAATTTTATCCTCATAAATTTGGTATATATTTTAAATAAACTTTGAATCCATCTCTTGCTGCTCTATAACAAGTATTTTTAATAAGTTGATAAAATAAAACTTCCTAAATGAACTTGACCTAATTAGCATTTACTTTTCTAGGTCTTTTTTTGGCTTAACTACTTTAGACTTAATTTTTTTCTTTTGTGACAGGGCGATTTAAAAACTTAAAATAAAAAATGGAATAAAAAAAATATTAGCAGAAAGATAGAAACAAAAAACTGTAAAAAATTAAAAAATTTGATTTTTTTTCCTCTTAATTTATTTAGTCAAAATTTTATATTGATTGCCCTTTTTTTTTTTAAACAGATACTTTAAGTGCTCTTCTTGACCGACCCATGCGACTCAAACTGAACAAGCTTGCATTGGAACAGTCATTGGCATTTGTAAATCAGGTGACTGAAATATTTGCACCTGGTCATTGCCAGACAGAAACAGGGCGTGGTGGTGGTGGCGGGGATAGAGAAGTGACACAGAATAAAAAACAGACTCAAAATAAAGGTGAGTACTAGCTTGGCAAAAGATTAAAATATAGCACAAAAAAAAAACTTATAATATTTAGCCCAGAATGAATCGACAATACAAACAAGTGCATTTTGATAGAGCGGCTCATAAACTGTTTACGATTTCGCTGGTTTCTTCAGTTGCGAGCTTTATTCCAGTAGACCAATAAATTCATGAGTTCATTTCCACAAACTACTGAACTCCACACAACACTAAAATTTATAATTTTTTTCTTCATATGTATGACTTTAAATGTCTTTGTGATTGGCTGTGAGTGGGTGTCTTAAAATTTAAAAAATCACCTAATAAGGATTTAAATTTAAGCTATCTTTGCTTTGTCGCTTGATTGTTTGGTATATTTTCTTATGCAGACAAGCAACATTTTTTCAAGGACCACTAATGGTCAAAAGAACAATGAAGGCTGGCGTAGTCTTTAAAGATCTATTATAATACAGGGATTAGGTATTTGTATGCATTTCACTCTAAGTTGAACTTCAGTCAAAGGTTTATGTGACTACACAAGTGGCTGATTTCTATTACATGGGACAGAAGAATAGAATAAGATATTGTATGTCCTAGGTTTTTTATCTGGTGTTATGAGAGAAAATTCTAAAGCTGGAATAGCTAATTGGGCTTTATCAAAGTTTCAGCAAACAGAGTGAATTGAAATTTGTGTATGTGTGCCAGTAATTTTAGTTGTTACTAGCTGCGAGTACCGGCTTCTGTTTTCTCCCTACCCCCTTCTCTCCCTCTCTCTCTCTCCCTCCCTCCACCCCTCCCTCTCTCTCTCCCTCCCTCCCTCCACCCCTCCCTCTCTCTCTCCCTCCCTCCACCCCTCTCCCTCTCTCTCCCTTTCCCTCCTTCCCTTTCTCCCTCCCTCTCCCATCTCCCCCCTCTCCCCCTCCTTCTCTCCCCCTGTCCACCCCCATCCCTCCCTCTCCCCCCTTCCTCTCTCCCTCCCTGCCCCCTCTCTCTCTTTATCCCTCCCTCCCTCTCTCCTTCCCTCCCCTCTCTCTCTCCCTACACCTCTCTCTCCCTACCCCCTCTCTCCCTCCCTTTTTTCTCCCTCCCTCCCCTCTACCCCCTTCTCTCTCTCCCTCCTTCCCCCCTTCCTTTCTCCACCCCCCTTCCTTCCTCCATCATTCCCTCTCTCCCTCCCTGCCCCCTCTCTCCCTCCCTCTCTCTTTATCTCTCACCCTCTATCTCCCTCACCTCTATCTCCCTCCCTACCCCCTCTCTCCCTCCCTTCTTTCTCCCTCCCTCCCCTCTCCCCCCTTCTCTCTCTCCCTCCCTCCCTCCCCCTTCCTTTCTCCATCCCCCTTCCTTCCTCCATCATTCCCTCTCTCCCTCCCTGCCCCCTCTCTCCCTCCCTCTCTCTTTATCTCTCTCCCTCCCTCTCTCACCCTCTATCTCCCTCACCTCTATCTCCCTCCCTACCCCTTCTCTCCCTCCCTTCCTTTCTCTTTCCTTTCCTCTCTTTCTCTCTCCCTCCCTCTCATCTCCCTCTCTCCCTCACTCATTCTCTCTCTCCCTCTCTCCCCCCCTCCCTCCCTTCTACCCTCCTTTTCTCTCTCTCCCCCCTGCCCCCTCTCTCTCTTTATCTCTCTCTCCCTCCCTCCCTCTCTAAAATGAAAATAATTAATTACAATTAAACTACCCATCAAGATGAAACGAAACCTGTCCCATGACCATCCCCATGTAATTATGTGTACGTGTACCAAATTTCACGTTTGTTGTCTGGATCTTGATTTATAAGGGAACAGACAGACAGCAAATGCGTCTTATAAATATAGAGATATATAGTACTTATAGTAAAATTGATATTTCAAATTTTTTGGCATGCCAAGAAAAATTTTCTGTGGTGCCATATTTGGCAATCATGCTGTGAAATAAAAATCCCTGGTCTACAGCTTGAGAGCTATATAGATTTTTATAAATATAAATTTTTAAACAAAGGAAATTTCATTTAGTTAATTAACAATACTTTTTTTTTTAAAATTCTACCCAATAAAGAATGCATTTTCTTGTTTAGGATTTCTAAGCATGGCTCAGAGGTTGGAGGTCAGCACTGCCCAAGTTGTGCTGATGTTTGAGATGTCGGATACGCTGGGTGCAGTCATATCCAGTGAAGGATTAGAACTGGAGGTTGACCAGATCAAACAGCCTTCAGGTTGGTTGTATTTTGTGAATTCAAAATAATCTAATGCTAATTATTTCTTACCGGTTGGTATATTGGTACCTCCAAATTATTGAAGGACCCGACATTTGGACAGCTTAGGATCCAAACAGTTATTTTTTATAAAACTTTTATTCTTGAGAATCCAACATTGCTCTGGAATTTGAATGCCCAGTGCTTCATTTGTGTCTTTGAGTATTTAATCCCAAACACTGGGACCATCGTCCTTGCTGGCAGCTGAGCAGACTTTTTCCTTCTTCTAATTTAAGGTTTATTCCTTTGGTGCTATTTCTTTTTTAAACATACAGAAATCTAGTGTAATCACCATTTTAATATTTTAAAAATTAATATAGTCACGTGTTTTAACCTTATAAATCATTAAAACAATCTAACTTTTTTTTTTTACTCAAATCGTTTTATATGATTTAAAATGATTTAGTATTCAAACAACTTCCAGAAATAGATCAAGTTCAGAATTGGTGTTATCGCAAAACTGATATTATGCTGAGAATTTCTGAAGATCTAATGTGAAGCATGAACAACATAAAACTGATGATATAATATAATTTTGTTTAAAAAAAAGTATATGAAAGATGACTGTCAAAGTTATATGACATGAAAGATGATTTTTCAAGTTAAATGATATAAAAGATGATTATCTGAGCTATATGACATAAAAGATGATTGTCTGAGTTATAGGGCTTAATAGATGATTGTCTGAGTTATAGGGCGTAATAGATGATTGTCTGAGTTATAGGGCATAATAGATGATTGTCTGAGTTATAGGGCTTAATAGATGATTGTCTGAGTTATAGGGCGTAATAGATGATTGTCTGAGTTATAGGGCATATAAGATGATTTTCTGAGCTTTATGACATAAAAGATGATTGTCTGAGTTATATGACATAAAGATGATTGTCTGAGTTATATGACATAAAAGATAATTGTCTGAGTTATATGACAATTGACGTACATATTACATATTACTATTTGTCAGCTCATCATCAGCTGTAAGATTTTATTTGTAAAATATGTAACTAAAATGGAGATGCTTTTTTTATTCATGTTCAGAAAATTTCCCCACATTAACTGGCCATGTGCACTTGAAAGACCTTGTCCTGAAGACATTTTATCAGAAAAATTGTAGACCTCTGATTGGTCCATTCTCAGTCAATTTAGATGCCAGTATGTCATTCATTCCTTTACATGGTTATGGTTTACTTCCTCAGGTAAAGCTGTGTTTCACTTGATTTTTTATTCAAGTATATGTACATACATCAAGTACACATATCTGTAATGACTATTTTACTCTCAACACATGGAGAAATTTTTTTAATGCTCATTTCATCAGGTATATTTGGCTATTGAAACCAGCATGATTCTCTTCAATTTTGGCCAGGAGCATCTGTTTTGTTTGACAGAACTCGTCCAGCATGTCCAGGATATTTTAAAGGTTTGGTACTTTACACAATAATAATTTTTTCACATTCAGTTTTTTTTATTATTATGCCTCATTGAAAAATTTTGTCAGATTTTTAACTGTAGACTAGGAAGTAAGTAGGCTGTTTTTTCACATTGGTAAATTGAGATATTACCAGCGCTACAAATTGGCATTATACAAATATGGTTATTCAAAGCTTTTTTATTTAAAAAAATAGCAAAGGATGTTATTTCTTGCAGTGAGATTCATTGTAATGGAATTTAAATATTTATGTGCCTATCCAAGGACCTGATGGCCATACAGAAACAAGACAACATGTCTTCAAAAGAGTGTCAGGATGTTCCGCCTGCGGTTAAAGAATTCGTGCAAGACAGAACCCATGACGACCTGAGGTGCGGCAAGTTCCAGTTTATAGACGGCTCAGGTCAGGTTCTTTCTCTGGCCCAGTTTTGTGCTGGGTTTAGTCTTTGAAAATTTTATTTTGTCCTGTTTTAGGATTTTTTTCAGACTCCCGGTTTGTTGATTTATTTACTAGTTGTTGTTTTTTCTAGATATTTAGAAGAAATGAAATATGTTTGTAAAATTTATTATCGTGACTCTCATCTGTAAATTTTTATTGAATTATGTTTATACACTATCCAGACATTATCCAGTAAATTATTAATTGCATTTTGTGTATTAATGTATCTGACTTTTATCTTACAATATAAAAATACGTATTGAAAAAATCCCTAAAAAAACCAAAGAATATGTAATTTTAATACACCTATCCCTCTTATAACACGGTAGATACCACCCATCAGTCTTATAACACGGTAGATACCACCCATCAGTCTTATAACACGGTAGATACCACCCATCAGTCTTATAACACGGTAGATACCACCCATCAGTCTTATAATACGGTAGATACCACCCATCAGTCTTATAACATGGTAGATACCACCCATCAGTCTTATAACATGGTAGATACCACCCATCAGTCTTATAACACAGTCATTGGTGTGTTCATGTTTATTTGTCATTTTCCCCCTTTGTCTGACAGAAAGTTCCAGCCTTCTGCCCAGTGCCAATGAGATCATCTTCAGCTCTGGAGGCGAGGACACAATTGGTAACAGCTGCATGACCTGGTGCTACCCACATCCCCGGGTCATCACAGGCCTGCACCTCAACCCAGTTCCCTTTTACCTGTCTGCCAGCACGCAGTCTCTGGACAGCAACAGCGCAGCAGAAGCCAGCACAGTGAGTGATGTCTCTTTTTACACTTATTAGAATAGTCACGTTTTAAAAATTATTTTTTTTAGTCACGGGATTAGAATACTCTCAAAAAGATAGTGAAATGAAATAGAACCGTACAAAATATATATATATATATTTATATAGCAATCATCAATAATGTTTTACCCCCTTAATAATTTTGTATGTTGCATACAACATATAGAGGGACAGATGACCTGGGTGTCTTGGGTCCAATCCCTCCATAAGAACCAATAAGGGAATCGATGAAAGTTGGTTAATGTTTTTTCAAGTCCATCTCGCTTCACTCTGGCACCCGACTTAAGTTAGGGAAGTCAGCTGGGCGTGTGCTAAGCCTACAGTCCCTTTATATGCTGTCGCTGCAGAAAGACTTTATCTGCCCCCAATGGCACTCTGGGGTAAAAGAACTTTACTTTTATACATCATATGGCAGAGTTCAAAATGAGGTTGAAATTTGAAGCCTGCAGCTTATCACATATCAGTTGAATTTATCTTTTGTGGCACAAGAATATTCCTTGGTTGTTTCCTATGTTTTGGTTTAATATTAAAGTATTTTTATGGACAATACTGGGATTTTTGTATTACATAAGTACATGTAGTATTTGAATGGATTCTAATTGGTTTAGTATCATTGTTTATATGTCTAAAACTTAGTTTAGTATTGTGGTCTTTAAATGGATAATATTTGTTAAAGTATTATAGTGTTTTAAAGATATTACACATACTGGGATTTATTTATAAGACTACACAACTCCTTGTAGTATAAGAGAATTAACAACTGAACTTTAATATGTGATATTTACAGATGAGAATCCACATATAAATAGAATGAAATGATTAACAACTGAGGGGTTCACCAATAAATTACATCTCATTATAATATCCATGAATACATTACTCCACATGTATCTACTCTATATGAACTCATAATCCACTACATGAACTCTCTAACAACTGTTACTCTTCAATGCACTGTCCTCCTTTGTTCCTTCCTTCTCTTATCCTCTTCTGCGTGTCACACCCGGTCTTTCTTCTGACCATCATCTTTTCCCCTCTTATAGGTAGTCCACCCACGCTCTTTTCCCCACCAAAACTTTAGGTCAATGCTATTGCGTGGGTAGATTTTGTGCCAGATCGAAGATGAAGGTTATTGCGCGGGTGAATGACACTATTTCATCATTCATATTAATACATGCTTGACCTTAATATAACCAGGTCACAAGCACCTAAAAATATACCATAAAGGGGAACTACACAATAATCATAGACATGCGTGATCATAAGGGATAGGACAATTATTGTAATTATTTGTATAAAATATTTACTGGGGTTTAGTATTATGTATAGTATTTTAATTCATATGGAGACACTATAGGGAATATAGGGAGGGAGGGAGGGTTAACTTTTAAATGCTAAGAATGTACAAGGTCTGCTCAGCATTTTATTTAAAAAAAAAAAAAAAAACTATTAACATAACTTATTTTCCATGTTTCTTATTTTGATGGTAAATACTTCAAGTTACCCAGGAACATGTGGGTTTTTTAATCTGATAGAAGGGCCAGACCAAAAGTCAGATGGATGTAGTGGTAACTGTACTAGTTAAATGTCAACTATTTTTACAAGCAGAAAGTAGGCCGGACCTGTTGTCAGCAGGCCTGGCTTTATCAGCGGGCCATAGTTGGCCCATATGCAGCTACAGTTGATGTTATTTCCCTTTGTTCTCCAGTACTACAGTTGATGTTATTTCCTCACGTGCCCTTTGTTCTCCAGTGCTACAGTTGATGTTATTTCCCTTTGTTCTCCAGTGCTACAGTTGATGTTATTTCCACAGGTGCCCTGTGTTCTCCAGTACTGGGATGAGCTGAGTGAAACTTTTGTAGACCTGGTAAAGTTTCACCTGTCTGAGAATGAGCCAGTGGCTGTGGACCTGCCAGACCCCAGGCCCACCAACAAGTTCCAGTGTGTCAGCGCCAGAATGTGGAGGGTGGTCCTGCTTCAGTTCACTCAGGAAGAGTCAGGGTGAGTCAGTCGTGTGAGAAGTGTTCCTGCGTTTGATCATGGGGTGACAGTGAGGCTGATTGGGGTTAGGGTAGTGATATATAGAGGCCTCAGCCATGGTGGTGATATATAGAGGCTTCATCTATGGTGGGGCTATAGAGGGCCTCATCTATAATGGGGATACATAGAGGCCTCAGCCATGGTGGTGATATAGACGTGAGGCCTCAGCTATGTCAGGGATACAGAGCTGTTTTGGTTGTGATTACTGGTTCACTATAGGATGAACATTTTTCGACACAGGCAATTGATCTGGCACTGTCAGTGGTCCTCAGTGTCAGTATTTAAACTCTACACATTTTTTTGGGGGGGGACAAGAATGAAATTTTATATTTACTTAAATTTTCTTGATATCATTTTTGCCATAGATCACTCACTATTATATCTATAAACTAAACATTATCTCATGTTAATGGTGATGTATTAATCATCACTTTTAGAGAAACTTTGATATCATTTATTATTCTTCATTTCTTTTTTCAATCTTACAAATATAAAATATGTACCAGATAATGTGTTAGCTGAGCTATAATTAGCTCACTGTAAATAAAATATTTACTAGACAATGTATTAGCTGAGCTATAATTAGCTCACTGTAAATAAAATATTTTCTAGACAATGTGTTAGCTGAGCTATAATTAGCTCACTGTAAAAGACAAAACTTTGAAGTTGGTGGACACAACAAATATTTTGCCCACTCTTTTAATATTGACAGTTTAACCAAGAGGTCACACGCTGCTGTACTTCCCACATCGCTGGCTGCCTGCATGTGTGTGGACTCTGCCTTTCTGCCTTCGGTCATTCCAACCTTCCAGGTGACTCTGTCGGTCCCAGAAGTTCACCTCCAGTTTTGTCATCACCTTGGCTACAATGGATCAGGTAGGATGACAGTATGTGACGATTCGACAGTGACATTAGACATGGTCACTGATATCAGAAGGGTAGCTCTGACACTTTAGTTTATTGAGTGGATGGCCTTATTTGCAGATTTTAAAAAATTTATTTACAGTAATTGGTTAGGTGGTTATTAGATAAGACAAAAGATCAAGATCTTATTTACATTTAAAATTCATACTTTGACAGATTCAGTAAATAAAATAATGAAACTTTTCCCTATGATATGATAAAAATGACAACTAAAAAATAAATAAATAAAACAGGTGGTAGTGAAAGTTTTTGTTATACAGAATAGAAAAGTTAAAACAAAAACAATAAAAAAACCCATTTCTTATTGTTCATATCGACTCTTTAAAATTTGGCATTTCCATATAACAGATGTCCCATTGCTTATTGTTCATATCAACTCTTTAAAATTTGGCATTTCCTTATATCAGATGTCCCCAGCAAGTTGTCGCTGTACACCATGTCACCTGACCTGGCCAACCAACAGATATTTGCTGTCCTTAAAGTGGAAGATGTGGTGGGGTCGTCTTCTTACATCGCTGGTGTGGAATCAGATTTCAAAGTGAAGGTGGGAATATTTTGAGTCTGAATTAAAGCTGCACTGGTCAGAGCCACAAAGGTTTTAGTTTTTTTTTCTTGGCTAAAACTACAGAATATAATTTTTTTTTTTTTAATGTTAAGTCATAAAAGTAATAAATTATAAATTTTTATATCACTGTGAACAGGCAGAATAACCACATGGCCAAAACTATTAATTTGATCTATGGATATATATTTTGCTAGTGGGTCAGACCAAGTGAAATTGGTACAGATTTTTAACATTTGTTGCTCGACCATTTCGGATTTCAATGAAACTTTCACAGAATGATTATTAGCCTATTAGATGAGGAAATCTAAAGTAACAGATGGATTTGATAATTTTTGTAAAAGTTATGGCCGAATGTCATCAAAAAAATTAAAATTTTTATATTAATTTATTCACACATACATCTATAGTAAATACTGAAAAATTCATTACCATGGTTCGTATTGTTTTTGAGAAAATGCCTTAAAACAAACAGGCGATTTGCAAAAAACTTGATTTACAAATTTAGGGTACTGTTCGACATTCGGCCATAACTTTTACAAAAATTATCAAATCCATCTGTAACTTCAGATTTTCTCATCTAATAGGCTAATGATCATTCTGTGAAAGTTTCATTGAAATCCAAAATGGTCGAGCAACATGTTCATTCCAATTTCACTTGGTCTGACCCTAGTACTAGTGGTCAATAGTAATAATGAATCCCTCTATAATGAACTTGATATTGAGCAGAACACAGAGACCTACACAATATTGTGCAAATTTTTGAAAAATGACTTGATGAAACATTTGTCTCATAAAAAAAACAGATTAATTGTACAGCTTTGATTTATTGTACAGCTTTGGTTAATTGTACAGCTTTTGTTAATTGTACAGCTTTGATTTATTGTACAGCTTTGGTTAATTGTGCAGCTTTGGTTAATTGTACAGCTTTGATTAATTGTACAGATTTGGTGCTAACAAATTTTTGTGCTGTAAAAGAAAAAAAATACAAACGCAACTTATTCCAATATGCTTTTTTTTTACAATAGAACTTGAATTGAACAGAACACCCAAACTCATTTTCAATTAGTTCTTACGTTTGACATTTAATTTTTTTATGTAAGTGCATCTAATAATTAAAATAATTATTTGTTGTACATACCTGAATCTTGGTTTGTAGAATAATTTACTTCGGATCTGACTACAAATTCATTGAAAAAAAGGATGCAAAATAGTTTTTTTTAATGCTGTAAAAGTAAATTTCAATTTGTCTTAAAGGGGCGATCGGAGCAGATGAAATGTAGAATTCAGCTGTTTTTGTAACCTCGACATTTAAAGGGATGGTGTGGTTAGCACGACACCCAGCTGCCTTTACTTCCTAACCCTAACTTAAGTCAGGTGACCCATTTAAAGCTGGGGGGGGGGGACTTGTGGGACTTAACTAACTTTCACTAGGACCTGAGAGGGCCGATGGCCGAGGGGTGTAGATACTTGACTGTCGACCTGAGAGTCCTGGGTTCGATCCTTGATGAGGCCCCCCATGGAATTTTTCCAGGTGAAATTTGGTGCAAAGTTGTCCCACAAGTCCACCCAGCTTTAAATGGATACCTGACTTAAGTTTGGAAAGTAAAGGCGGCTGGGCATTGTGCTAACCACACTATCCCTTCATATGCCGAGGTTATAGAGACAGGTGAATTCTACACTTCATCTGCCCCAATGGCCCGTTGGGGCTAAGGGAACTTTGAACTTTACTTTTTTATAGGGCTTTGGCTCTCACAGAGGATCAAACCCGGGACTGTAAGGTAGAGCATCTACACCACTCTGCCATCCGTCCCACTTTAATACTGTACCTGCAGTTTTAATAGCTATCACACATTCAGTTTTAAATAGGGCATTTATTTTTTTCATTGACTAATTTCTTTCAGAAATAATTTTTTTATTAGTATGTATAAGTCAAAAGTACTAGTTTTAAATTTAGACCCACTGTTTTTAACACAATTGTGTCAATATTTGTGTTTTACTATTAGTAATTAAAATACATTATATATAAAGATATATTTATTCAAAAAACCTGCCTCGAATGCCTGAAAAAAATTAATTTTAAGACTTATAGTAAAGCTTTTTAATCTTTCAAGCAAAGTGATAGATTTTTCATAGTTGCTCCAAACCTAGGTGTTATACCAATTTGGTAAAGGGCAATAAACCATTAATTGGTGAAACTTTAAAGACTACTTGAATGACTGTTTACAGAGTATGATATTGCTCATGCTTATTTTGCTCTAGATATATTCTATATTCGTCACCTTGTTTAGTTTGATTGTGCATATTCAGCCCCATTTTACATTTTCTAAAAGCATTTCAAGAAAATTTGTTATCTTATACATTTCAGTTGTCCTTGTTGACCAGCCTGAATGTCCTCGAATATGGAAACCTAAAAATGGACACCATCATGAGCCCTGTCAATTTGACCATGACATTGGACATGGTCACTGACATCAGAAAGGTAGCTCGAATAGTTTG